>ML685772.1:640939-667017 GCA_007922175.1 Pelusios castaneus
GTGCATCAGGTCAGGCTGTAACAGCAAATCAAAATAGGTGTTAGGATTCAAAACACTGGGGAACAGCACATAGAGGAGGGGGAGGTCAAATCACTCCCCTGCATTTAATTTCCTCCCACTCTGTAACTTTCCTATCTTCAAAGTGTCTGACGAAGTGGGATTTTCTCCCACGAAAGCTCATGCGATAAATAAATCTGTTAGTCTTTAAAAGTGCCACAGGACTCTGTTGTCTTTCTACAATAGACTAACACGGCTACCCCTTTGGAATTTGACTTAATGTTAAAGTTACAGGGATGTTTGATCTTGAAATCAGTGTTTGAACCTTGCGTGGAGTAAACTCCATCATTTGCTTATAACAAATAATTTTTCTCTAAAGCATTACACAGTATAACTATGTTTTAGTTACTTAGAAAGGGTCAAATCTGAATCTAAAAGTACTTGTGGAGCAAAATTGCGACTTATCAGGCCAGCATTCTGGGTTGTCAGATTGGGGAGTGGAGAGTTTGTATCTCTGGGCCACGCTAGTGAAAAGTTCAGTGTGATTTGATTAATTCAGACCTGTGCCCAAATACAGGATTAGATTCACCTGCAACTTTGCTCAAGTAGCACAAGAGAGTTGTAATTTGCTCACTAATTCCCAACAGAATGCAGGAGATAAATGTGCCAAATTTAGGTCTGTACCTCTGCCTCCTTTCTAGATCTCCAGCATATGGAGTGCATCAGGGAGGAGGAGGTCATTTTGAGAGTTAGAGGTGGCAGCGGGGGGAAGAAGAAGAAGGCTCTGCTCTGTTGCTCTCCCATGGGTGAAATTTAGAGCTGCCTAGGAGCACCTGAAAGTTATGTCAGGAATAGGTCTTGGAGGCCAGAGCTCTGAGATAGCAAATAGTAATATGAACACAGCTATCAGACTGATGTCCAGATAGGTTGCATAAGAATGTTTAGCCTCTGAATCTGGCCGTGTGTCTGTCTAGTCTACAGCATTGTGGTGTTGCACACAATGTTGCACCTGTTAACATCCCTTTTAAGTGTCACCATCCACATGCAATGCTTCTTCCAACAGCACAAAGGCATTCAAACCACTAATATTTGTTCTGAGCAAGACTAAAGCATCACTACATCCATCATGGTGTCACCTTTCATTTGTGCAGTGCAAACCGTCACAAGTATAGAAGTACTTACTGCATCTGTACATATGGTTATCTCAACCAGTGGTTCAAGAATGGGGAGCTCTCACTGTACCAGGCAAAAAGAGGGTTTTGGGGTGCTAGCATGGAGCAAAATTCCCCTAGCTTGCACTGGAAACTAACTTGTTATTTTGACTCTATCCCCCTTCACTCTCCACCCCCAAGCATCCCACAATCCCCATGAAATCCCTTAATGGCTTCGGTGCTTCAAGTTTCTGAATTTCACAACCGGGGTTTGTAAAAGTAGCCACTGCAATCAGTGGCTAGCAACCTTTGCTATCTAACAGGTTTAACCCTTCCTCTTGTTATGTGACTGGGACCATGAAATTAAAACTTCTCTTCTTGCCTGAATTGGTGGCAAAAGTGTAATAAATTAAGCCATCTGAATCCCTCGATCTGGAAGGTTCCTTGCCAGGGAATTTTAGGAGGTTATTGCAGTGCTTTCAAATTTTTCTTGAACCAATATTGTGATTTTATAGTGATATTGATGAGAAATTGGAGTGGTGAAATCCTCCACACAGCTGTGTGAAACACCCAGAAGTACAGGAGAGCTGTACCACATTCCATTAGAAGCATGAAGAACAAACTCTTTTAAAATTTCAAGAATACTGGGAACAATGAAAAGGTGTTATTTAGGAAAGACAGTTTTACAAGATGCCAAGGAAGACCATTATGTTACAGACATGTGTAGTAAAGTTAAGTAATATGAAATTGATCGGTGCATCAGACTAGTTAAACACATAATATATGTTGCTATAACAGGTCAAAACAAGGTTTTTGTGAGGAATGAGCAAAGCACAGTGCAGTACTAGTGAAAACTGCTTCCCAAATGGAAGTGTTAGCAATCAGAGAAAAATGAAGTGCATTTAACTAAGAATACTTAAAAACATAAACAAAACACTAAGCTGAGCCACTGACAGAGACCAGATTATTTGCAGTAATTGTAGTGGTAATCACAGCATGATACAAATATGCATGGCTATGTCTACACTTGTTAATTTAAGTCGACTTAGCATGTCCACATTCAAAAATTAAGTCGACTTAGAGGGGACCCTGCCAAATCGCCCTAGAGCGTCCACACTGGACACCTCGGTCGACTTCTAGGGGCTAGGTGGACCTGGGACAGATCCATGGTGGCAGTGGGGCACCCCTTGCCAAGTGCCAGGGCGCTCAGCCTTTGCCCCATTGTACCTTGGTACAATGGGTCAAAGGGGGACAGGGACCCTGGCAGGGCATAGGAGCAGGGTGGGAAGGGTGGGGGGGGCATGCCAAGCTGTGGCTGTGCCAGCCACCCTGGCAGGGAGGGCAATGGGGAAGCCCTAAAGGCCCCTAAATTGACTTAAAGTCGACTTAGGGCTACTCCACGTCCACACTGGCTAAGTTGACTTTCTAAAGTCGACTTAGCCATCAAAGTCGACTTAAAAGGAGGTTTAGTAAAGTCGACTTTAATTTTCCTTAAGTTGACTTAAGAAAAATGTAGTGTGGATGCAGATTAAATTAAGTTGACTTAAGCAAGCTTAAGTTGACTTAATTTCTAAGTGTAGATGCACCCCATGGGACAAGGTCTTATGTATCACATAGGCAGGAGAAAACAACCCATATTTCCAAAGTTTTTAATGCAGCACAACTAGACATAAAAAAAAATGACAAAACTTTGATGATAAAGCTTTATGTGTGATGGAGGAGGTGACAAAAACCCACAGGTAAATCCAAAATATGGAGACCTGTGTGAAGGATTGGAATCTGAGGGAAACATTGGCAATCACAGTGGGGACAAAGGAGAGAGAAGAGGGAATGTAGAAGGGAAACTAAATATCCTAGATCCCTATATACTAATGGAACAAATATGGGGAATAAGCAGGAAGAACTAGAAATACTAGTGAATAATCACATTTACAGTGCAACTGATATCAGAAAAGTTTGATTGGATAATTCATATTACTGAATATTGATTTATATCTGCCTGTTCAGGAAGGATAGGCAAGGAAAAAAGGAAGAAGGTGTTGCCTTGTATATCAAATATGTATATACTTGCCCTGAGTTTGACAGAGAGATGGGAAAGCAGATCCAGAGAAGTGTCTGGGTAAGGATAAAAGAGGGAAAAATAAGGGTAATGTCATGGTAGATGTGTATAGACCACCTAACCAGGAAGAAGAGGTGGATGAGACTTTAAAAGAAAACAATAATTCAGAAAATCATCTAAAATACAGGACTTAGTGATGCTGGGGGACTTCAGTTACCCAGATCATAGAATCAGAATAATAGGGATGGAAGGGACCTCACGAGGTCAACTAGTCCAAACCCCTGCTAAAAAGCAGGACCACTCCCACTAAATCACCCCAGCCAGGGTTTTGTCTAACTGCGCCGTAAAAATCTCCAAAGATGGAGATTCTACCATCGCCCTAGGTAGCCTATTCCAATGCTTCACCACCCTCCTAGTGAGAAAGTTTTCCTAATATCCAACCTCGACCTCCCCAGCTGTAATTTGAAACCATTGTTCCTTGTTCTGTCCTCTGTTACCATTGAGAACAGCCTGGATCCCTCCTCTTTGGAGCACCCTTTCAAGTAGTTGAAGGTTCCTATCAAATCTCCCCTCAGTCTTCTCTTCTGTAGACTAAATAAGCCTAGTTCCTTCAGTCTCTCCTCATAAGTCATGTGCCCCAGCCCCCTAATCATTTTTGGTGCCCTCCGCTGGACTCTTTCTAATTTGTCCACATCCTTTCTGTAGTGGGGAGCCCAAAACTGGACACAGTATTCCAGATGCGGCCTGACCAGAGCCGAATAGAGGGGAATTATCACATCCCTTGATCTGCTGGCAATACTCCTACTGATGCAACCTAATATACCATTGGCCTTTTTCGCAACAAGGGCACACTGTTGGCTCATATTCATCTTCCCGTCCAGGTCCTTTTCTATAGTGCTGCTACTTAGCCGATCGGTCCCCAGCCTGTAGCAGTGCATGGGATTTTTCCGTCCTAAGTGCAGGACTTTGCACTTGTTTTTGTTGAACCCCATGAGGTTTCTTTTGGCCCAGTGTTCCAGTTTGTCCAAGTCGCCCTGGATCCTGTCCCTGCCCTCCAGAGTATCTACCATTCCCCCCAGCTTGGTGTTATCCACGAACTTACTAAGCATGCAAGTGAGTCATGCCCCATGCTACAAAGAAAGGCGATATCTGTTGGGAAAATACTACAGGGTACAGATTATCCAGCAAATTCTTGGAATGTACTGAGACAGCTTACTGCAGAAGATGAAGAAAGCAAGTTGGGGAGAGATTTGTTTCTGGCAAGCAGGTTGAGAATTTGAAGATGGAAGAAAGTTTGTATGAGTGATCATGAAATGATGAGTTTGTGATTCTAAGGAATGGTAGGAGGGAAAACATCATAATTAAGACAATTGACTTCAAGAAGTCAGACATCAGCAAACTCAGAACTGGTAGGCATGACCTCATGGGAAATAAAGCTAAGGGAAAAGCGTTCAGGAGAGTTGGCAGGTGTTGGGTTTTTGTTGTTGTTTGTTTGGGTTTTTTGGTGGGGAGGGCATTTTGTTTTGTTTTTAAGAAGTTCAAAAGTAAAATATACAGTGGTCTAGGTGTAACCCATATGCCTAAAAAGGCTATCTCTTTGAGACCTACTGAGGGTGGGTTACTGTTGCTGGGCAGATGAGCTACCCACAACTAGAAACTTCTGGAAGCAGGGAGTGGTAGCATTTTGAGCATGCTCCACAGAGTGCCCTGCTGGTGTGATGGGGTGTGGTCAGTCAGATCACATGAGAGCAGCAGTCTGTGCTAGTTTTCAGGAGAGAAGCTGAGCCAGGAGTGAACAAGATGTTTTCTCCCTCTAATGGAGTCATCTGCAACAGATTTTGCAGACATGCATATGGGACTGAGGGCTGGTTGCAACGGAGAAGGAAAAGCCTGCATGGAATGCTACAGAAGATCCTGCAAAGAAAGAAGAGGACAGCTATTTCTTGCCACTCAAGCCTCTACACTAAAACAGAGACTGTAGCTGAGAGTTGGGTGAACTCCACCTGGACTTTGGGACTCTTTGGTATCTTTCATGCGGGGGTTTCCGTAGGGATTGTTCTTTTGTTTGTTTTGTTTGTTTCTGTAGGGATTGTATTTTGTTTTCTTAGGATAAGGTTTATTTAGTTAGTAGTTAATAAAGTTCATTGTTATGTTTGTTTTTAGTAGTATTTTAATGTGGGAGGGTAACCCTGAGCATTCTTTGTTGTGAGTCCCATATAGACTGGATCCTGGGTCTCCAGCTGCTTTCTCCATAGGGATTGGGATTGATTTCTGTGAGGCACTGGCAAAGAGCAATTGAATTAATTTTAGCCCACCCGAAGGTTACATAGGAAAGCTAGAAACTATGGTAAAAAACAACCCTGCCTTAACCAGGATATCATCAATCTGAAACTCAAGAGTCATATAAAGGGAAAAATAGGTGAAATTAAAGGATTAATAAAAAAACAAAACAAAAAAAACCTCCAAGCATGTAGGGACAAAATTAGGCCAGGGGAAAAAAAAGGGAGGGGGGAGATTAAACTTGTAAGGAACATAAAACTAGTCACAAGAGAATATTTTACACACACCATGAGAAGCAAGAGGAAGACCAAGGACAGGGTAGGCCCATTACTCATGAAGGAGAGACAACAGAAAATACAGCAATGGCCAAAACATTAAATGCCTTTTGTTTCAGTTTTCACCAAAATTTAGCCATGACTGGACAACTGTCATAGTAAACATCAGTGTAAGTGGGGTAGGATCTGAGGCTAGAAAAAAAACAAGTGAAGAATTACTTAGACAAGTCAGATGCCTAAGTTGGCAAGTCTTCATGAAATACATCCTAGAATATTTAAGGAACTGACTGAAAAGATTTCAGCCATTATTGATTATCTTTGAGAACTCATGGAGGATGGGAGAAATACCCAACAATTGGAGAAGGGAATATACAGTACCTTTCCACAAAGAGAAAAATAAGGGCAACCCAGGGAATTATAGACCTGTCATCTTAGCTTCTGTATGCAGAAGGATAATGGAGCAAAACAATTCGCAAGCATCTCAAAGAAAATAAGGTAAGATAATTAACATGGGTTTGTCAAGAATAAATCCTTGTCAAAGAAATCTTGTGGATGGGGAAAGCAATAGATGTGATATATCTCAACTTCAGTAAGGTTTTTGATATTGTCTCATATGACCCCATAAACAAACTAGAGAAATATAGTCTAGATGGAGCTACTATAAAGGGTATATAACTGATTCAGAAACCATTTCCAGAGAGCAATTAACTGTGGTTCACAGTCAAACTAGAAAACCATATTGAATGGGAACCTGGAGGGATCTGTCCAGGATCCAGTTCTATTCAATATCTTCATAACTCATTTGAATCATTGCATAGAAAGTACACTTATGAAGATGGCAGACAATACTTATTTTGTGGGGGTTAGGATTAGAATTCAAAATGATCTTGACAAACTGGAGAAACGATCTGAAATGAACAGGATGAAATTCAATAAGGATAAATGCAAAGTACTACCCTTAGAAAGGAATAATCAATGGCACAAATACAAAATGGGAAATGCCTGTCTAGGAAGGAGTACTGCAGAAAAGGATACAGCGGGGAATAGTGGGTGATAAACTAAATATGAGTCATCAGTGTGATAGAGTTGAAATAAAAGCAAATATCATTCTGGGATGTATTAGCAGCAGTGAGCTAGTAAGCAAGACACAAAAAGTAATTCTTCTATTCTATTCAGTGCTGATAAGGCCTCAGCTGGAATAGTGTTTCCAGTTCTGGGTACCACGCTTCGATAGACAAATTGGAGAAAGTCGAGAGGAAAGCAACAAAAATGATTGAAGGTCTAGAAAAACATGATTTATGAGGAAATATTGAAAAAAAATAGGTTTGTTAGTTTGTAGAAGAAAAGACTGAGAGGTGACATGATAGCAGTTTTCAGGTACATAAAAGTTAGTTATAAAGAGAGGGTTGATAATTTTTTCTCCTTATCAACTAAGGACAGGGCAAGTAGTAATGGACTAAAATTGCAGCAAGTGAGATTTAGACATTAGGAAAATTTTCATAACAGTAAGGGCAGTTAAGCATCAGAACAAGTTACCTAGGGAAGTTGTGGAATTTCCATCACTGGAGATTTTTAAGAACAGTTTAGACAAACCTAACAGAGGTGTTCTACATAATACTTAGTCCTTACTCAGTGTAACAGACTGGAGTAGATGAGCTATCAAAGGCCCTTCCAGTCCTACATTTCTATTATGGTACAAATCAGTGCACTTTGTTGGGTCTGTTTATAAGTGTGCAAAGCAAGGTCCGACAATGGAATGGTTTGTGACCATGAAAATAAACAATTAATTTCAGAACAGATACTGGACATAGTACAATATACTCAAAGTGAGCCTGTACAAGTTTAGTGACTGGCCAGTCTAAAATAAGACATAAAAGTTTGACCCTGCGGAATACTGAGCTCTCTAGAAAACTCGCTTATCTTAAGCATGGTGTAGGCACGGGAGTATGCATACATTTTAAGTTAGCATATGTTTAATTGCATTCAAGCCAGACTGCTCAACAAATAACCCCAAACTACCTTTCTGGATATATTTTGTTCCATAACAGTAGCTTGGTCTATTTTATCAAACAAACCTTCAAAGTGCTCATAACAACATATTTTAGCCTAAGAGGGGTTTTGCTGCATCACAGTCCATCAAATAGTTTTGTTCTCAATTAGTTATAAATCAGTTTGCTACATGATAGCTCAAGGACAAATTTGAAAAGTGTTTCTGTTGGGAGTTTACAGTACATTACCTTTACCATGCCTATGTTTGCTTAGCAAGAGAGCAGGCTTTTTACTTTTTTCTAGATGTGCCAGAGCAAAGATTTTTCTTTAAAATTATTTTACAATTGTTCAAGATCATCTTCTTAGCCAACTGAGCAGTAAATGGGACTGTAATAGCAGGTGCATTTGGAATATTATCACTATCTCCATTTTCTCAATGAGCTATGCCTTCTTCACAAGGTTTTAAAATTTCCACTAAGACACCTATCAATAGCTGTCTTAAAAGCTGGTGGCAAGTCCAGATTCATTTTAAATAAAGCAATAAGAAAAATACAATGCAACTCCTCTCCCTTCCAAGCCCACTGAGAGTTATAAAACACAGGTTATAGTTTTCAAGGCTGTTTTCTGTTGACTTATTTCACATGTTAAAGAAGCACTAGTCTCCAGGCACTAAATGAAGAACATTTTCATGGGCATACCTGCCATACATTGTAACTAAGATTTAACTTCTGACCAGTGGTCAGAAGCGTGTCTGGGAGATTGATAGACTCATTCTTCAGCATTGGTGAACTTCTCCTCTGTGTGTAGTTAGGGTAAAGATTTTATTTTGGAGACAACCATGAAAACTTCTCTCTAATTCACAGACAGTGCATTAGAACATTCAAAGGGGTTCCTCCTAAGATTCATTGGCAGTAATAAAGGCAGCATCCCATTTTAATCTCCCACATCACTGTGTGGAGTCTGTCACATGTGAATCTTCATATTTCTCTGACCCACTGGCAATAGCCACCCCCCCCCTCACAAGGCAGCAAGGGAGAGCCAACATGGAACCGGGCACTGCAGACTGCAGGGTGACTGCAGTTTCCCTAGATAGCCACCCCAAGTCTCATGTTTCTCTGCAGGATAGCCACAGCAGCTTAGCTCCAATCAGGGATTTTTATGGTCACCAACGGTGTGTCTACACTTGTAAATTAAGTCAATTTAAGATTGCTTAAATCGACTTAATTTACTCTGCGTCTACACTACACTTTCCTTAAGTCGACTTAAGCAAGCTGCTTAAGTCGACTTAAGGAAAATTAAGTTGACATTTTTAAACCATTTTAAGTTGACTTTTGGCTTAAGTCGACTTTAGAAAGTTGACTTAAGCCAGTGTAGACATGGAGTAGCCCTAAGTCAACTCTAAGTCGACTTAGGGCTCTCTAGGACTCCCCCACTGACCTTCCTGCCGGGGGGGTGGCACAGGGGTTTTGTCTACACTGGGTAATTTAAGTCAACTTAGTGTGTCTACACTGAAAATTAAAGTCGACTTAAAGGGGAACTTACAAAGTCGACCTAGAGCATCCACACTGGATACTCTAGGTCAACTTTGTGGGGCTAGGGGGACCTAGGGAAGGTCCACGGGGGCAGGGGGGGCACCCCTTGCCAGGGGGCTCAGCCTTTGCCCCATTGTACATGGGTACAATGGAGCAAAGGGGGACAGGGACCCTGGCAGAGCATAGGGCCAGGGTGGGCAGGGCTCTGCCCTGCCCTGTGGGGGGCATGCCAGGCTCCCCCTGTGCTCCCCCCAGCAGGGAGGGCATTAGTGCAGCCCTGGGGTAGCCCTAAGTCAACCTAGGGCTACCCCACAGCTACACTGGCTTAAGTCGACTCTAGGGAGTCGACTTAAGCCTTAGGTCTAATAGAAAGAAGGTTTAATAAAGTCAACTTAATTTTAATTAAGTTGACTTTATTTTCCTTAAGTTGATTTAAGCAAGCTGCTTAAGTCGACTTAAGCAAAGTGTAGTGTAGACACAGGGAAAATTAAGTCGACTTAAGCAAGCTTAAGTCGACTTAATTTACCAGTGTAGATGCAGCCAGGGAGAGCCTGGCATGACCCCCCACAGGGCAGGACAGAGCCCTGCCCACCCTGACCCTATGCCCTGCCAGGGTCTCTGTCCCCCTTTGCCCCATTGTACCCAGGGCAAAGGCTGAGCCCCCTGGCACTTGGTAAGGGGTTCCCCCTTTGCCCCTGTGGACCTGTCCAAGGTCTCCTTAGCCGTCCTAAGTGCAGGCCATTGGGGTGGGGCTTCCCTGCTGAGGGAAGGCACATAAAGGCAGCCACTCCAGCAGGCAGTGGCACACAGGGCCAGTCAACAGGGCTGTGAACAGGGGAGTTTAAGTGGGAGTTTGGAGGGGGAGGGTTGCTTTCTTGTATTGCTTTTCTTGCGGTGTTGGGGTTCATTCTGTGCAGACTGGGATTAGGACAAGAGCTATGGCAGATACAGAGGCAACTGTAGTCGACACTCAAGCCGGGGAAGCAACAGCAAGAATGGCAGGATGTGGAAGCTGTGGGTTGTACTTGATCTTGGAGGGATTGCCTCCAAGGACCTATGTGTGCATGAAGTGTCGCCTCATTGGGTTGATGGAGGAGAAAATTCGTGGGTTAGAGATGCAGGTGAAAATTCTCATTGAGTTTAGATGTGGTTTTGAACAACTGATGGAGCAGACAGGTGAGGAGGTTTTAGGAGACACGCCAGACCTGCAGATGGAAGCAGAACCATCAAACTGTGAGGGCAGAATACCAGGAGATGAAAGTGGCTGGTGGAAGCATGTGACTGTGAGAAGTCGGCAGAGGAAAAGACGGGCTAGTGAAGGAGAAATAGAGCTCAGAAACAGGTTTGCTGGGTTAGCAAATGAAGGAGCAGAGCATGTAGTGACTGATGTTGGGAGTGCAAGGAAAAAGAGAAGAGCAGCTAGTCCTATCCAAAGAGGGGATGAGCCAATGGAGATTCCTCCCAGTAAGAGCCCTAGAAGGACTCAGGAGCAGATGCAAACGATTGCAGAGAAAATCAGGAGGACTTGCGACCGGAACGAAGTGGGGATAGGCTAGGGAATAACACTGGTGCCAGGAAAAGGCAAGTGTATGTGATTGGGGACTCCCTGTTGAGAAGGACAGACAGGCATATAACCAGAGCTGATCCCGAGAACAGAAGGGTATGTTGCTTGCCCGGTGCAAAGGTATGGGATTTTGATCTGAGACTGAAGAGGATCTTACCGGGAGCTGGAAAGAATCCTCCGATTGTCCTTTATGTGGGTACAAATGATGTAGATAGATTCTCACTGGAACGTATCAAAGCTGACTATGCCAGGCTGGGGAGGACTCTCAAGGAAATAGAAACTCAGGTGATCTTTAGTGGGATTCTGCCTGTCCCTAGAGGAGGACAACAAAGGTGTGAGAAGACCCTGATGATAAACAGATAGCTTAGGTATGTCCCTGCCAGCAGGTAGTGGATCTTGGGGGGCAATTACCACAACAGTGGGGTACAAATCAATCTTTATTGAAAAATATAAAACAGTAAAATTTAACAATGGGGTGTATGGGGTTTGTCACAGTAGGCAATAATGGGGTGTATGGGGTTTGTCACAGTAGGCAGTTGGGGAGGGGGTTTCTCTTATTAAGCAGTGTGAAAATGAAGAGGTGTCACAGTGAGTCACAATTGGTGGCTAGCGATTCTGCAAAAAAAAGGCAATATATCACAGTGGTATAGGTGTAGAGGTACAGTAAAGGCAATGGTAACCAATGGGGTTTTACGAATATGAATGAGATACAAATGGCAGTAAAATTGCACAATAAAGGTGATTAGTGAATTTACACAAGTGTAATAGTACGGATGAGAATCAATAACTTGGTTTGTAGGACTGCAGCAAGAGGCAGTCGGTAAGAGTGTACCTAGAGGCTGGGTTGAGGAACAGGGGTGGGGGTGGGGTGAGTAATCAGTGGCAGAGGAAGAGGGAAGAGTACAGCTGCAAGGGATTCAGCAAGAGGCACTGAAGCCCTGCAGGGCGAGGCTCAGAGCAGTCTTCAGGAGCCTGCAGGCTAAACGCGGAGGAATCAAAGAAGGGCAGCAAGGGGCTTGAGAAGTTCGGGGAGAGGGGGAAACAGCACTGGAGGACTTGGGGTGTTCGGGGAGAGATGAAGACACAGAGGCACTTATTTAACAACTTAACAGCAACTATACAACTTATGCCAATAATGAACAACAGAAAGAAGGAAAAACAAAAAAGAGAGGAGCAATACAGTAAAACAGTTATCTTTAATCTAGCTTAACTATGGCCACACAATATAACAGGTAATGGCAAACAAGTATCCCACTTAACTACCACTAAACACAGACACAAAATTCAATTCTAACAGAGCTACAACTTATACAAGCTAATAAAATGCAACTTAACAAAACTAAACCTAAACAAACTAATGAAACTAAACCTAATGGCATGCCTTATACTACACTGGTCCTATTGACCAGGGGGAGCAGTCCCAGACGCAGAGTGGTGTGAGCCCAGGATACAGCTCCTGAGGGAGTCAGGGGATGGTGGCTGCAGCAGTGGAAACAGCTGAAAGCAGGGAGCCCCGGGACAGAGCACACGGAGGCAGAGCTTAGCAGCGGCACAGGCTTTTCTTTAAGCAGCAAGGGAACTGCAGAGTTAGAAACAGTTTCAGGCACAGACCAAGGAATTAACTTGAGTCTGTCTGCTGGGGAAGCAAGGCCAGCAGCTAGGACAGGGAGAGTTTGCAAGAGGGGAGCCTTACCAATTCCCAGGACAGCAGCAGGAATAGAGGCAGGAACAGCAGCAGCATCAGAGGATGCAGAGGAGGCTCAGTTCGTTTTCAATCATCAGGAGATCTCACAGGAAAAATTCGGTATTCGTGGGAGGGGAGTTTAAAAACGGGGAGTACACTCAAAAATTAAACGAGAGCGGAGAAAGGGCACCCCAAAGACCCCTAGTTGATCAGACCAGGTGGCAAAGCAGGAACCTTTCTGATGTCTGATTCAAAAATGTCTGGTTTTAAAGGCAAACTCAGGCAGCTTCCTGCCAGTAACTCTGATTGGCTAACTCTGCTACAGGGGAGGAGAGATGGCAGGGAAAACTGCAGGTAAGCACAGGACATGTCTGGGCAAAGTTCTGAACCACAGGTATGACTCATGCCCTTAAGCTTAACAGGCCATTTAAGTCTTGCACTCCTGGGCATTGTCCACCCTACACCGAGCCAGGGTCTAAGCCAAGGAGCTAAAGGCCGCCTCCCTGGGCGGGGCAATGGCCCTTAGCAGCCCGGAGGGGTGGCCACACAAAACAACAAAACAAAGGGAAAATAAATGCAGCAGGGGGACAGCTGCAACAGACAAGGTAGCGGTGCTATAAGGAGGGCTTTGGCATGTATGGTCACTAAGAGGCATTCATGGACAGAAGACTGTTCTCCTGGGATGGACTGCACCTGAGTAGGGAGGGAAACAGACTTCTGTGAGGGAGATTAGCACAACTGATCAAGAGAGCTTTAAACTAGAGAGCTGGCGGAGATGGTGGTTGGGAGATGCCCGAATAATCTCCGCGCCTGATATTAGTGTTGAGAAGGAGGAAAATGAAATAAGAAAGGACACAGAAATAGGGAGTGGCATGAGGGTTACGAGGAGGAAGAGTAGTCTAAATGCCAGTCTAGTGAGTGATATTGTCTGTGGAATGACTGTGCCGAATCAGGCAAAGAACATGAGCGAGACCAAGCAGCACAAACCAAAATGTTTATATACTAACGCAAGAAGCCTGGGTAACAAAATGAAGGAGCTGGAGCTACTGGTAGAGGAAGTGACACCAGATATTATAGGGATAACTGAAACATGGTGGAATAGTAGTCATGACTGGTGTACCGGTATTGAAGGCTATGTACTCTTTAGGAAAGACAGATATAAAGGCAAAAGTGGGGGAGTGGCGTTATATGTCAATGAGGAGATAGACTGCAGGGAAATTCAAAATGATGGAATTAACAAGACAGAATCAATCTGGGTAAAAATCATGTTAGGGAAAAAAGCTACTAAAGTTTCTCCTGGAATGGTGCTTGGAGTGTGTTACAGACATCCGGGATCTGATCTAGACATGGATAGGGACCTCTTTAAGGAAGTTAATACTACTGGGAACTGTGTTTATGGGAGACTTTAACTTCCCAGATACAGACTGGAGGATGTGTGCTAGTAGTAATAAGAGGGCCCAGTTTTTCCTTGATGTGATAGCTGATGAATTCCTTCTCCAAATGGTTACCAAACCAACAAGAGGTCATCTTAGATTTAGTACTGGTGAGTAGTAAGGACCTCATAGAGGAACTGGTTGTAGGGGACAACTTAGGTTCAAGTGACCATGAGCTAATTCAGTTCAAACTAATTGGAAGGATAAAAAAAAACAAATCAGCGACCAGGATCTTTGACTTTAAAAAGGCTAACTTGAGAAAATTAAGGGAATTAGTTGGGGAAGTGGACTGGATAGAAGAACTCAGGAAAGTAAATGTAGAAGAGGCTTGGAATCGCTTCAAATCAAAGTTGCAAGAACTATCTGAAGCCTACATTCCGAGGAAAGGGAAAAAAATCATAGGCAAGAGCTGTGGACCAAGCTGGATGTGTAAACATCTCAGAAAGGTGATTAGGAGAAAGCACAGAGCCTACAAGAGGAAGTGGAAAAGGGGAGAGATCAGCAAGGAAAGCTACCTTTTGGAGGTCAGAACATGTAGAGAGAGAGTGAGAAAGGCAAAAAGTCAAGCTGAGCTGGACCTTGCAAAGGGAATTAAAACCAATAGTAAAAGGTTCTTTAGCCATATAAATAGGAAAAAAACAAAGAAAGAAGAAGTGGGACTGTTAAAAAGTGAGGATGGGGTGGAGATCAAGGATAATCTAGGCATGGCTGAATGTCTAAATAAGTACTTTGCATCTGTTTTCAATGAGAGTGAAGTTGAGCTGGGGGATAGAGGTAGGGAAGCTAATGGGAACGAGGTCATGAATGTGGAAATTACCATACCTGAGGTAGAAGACAAACTTGAGTTGCTGGATGCGACTAAATTGGGGGGCCCGGACAATCTCCATCTGAGGATACTAAAGGAACTGGCTCATGAAATTGCTGGCCCTTTAACGAGGATTTTTAATGAATCTGTAAACTCGGGGGTTGTACCGTATGACTGGAGAATCGCTAATGTAGTTCCTATTTTTAAGAAAGGGAATAAAAATGATCCGGGTAACTAAAGGCCTGTTAGTTTGACCTTGGTAGTATGCAAAGTCTTGGAGAAAATTTTGAAGGAGAAGGTACTTAAGGCTATAGAGGATAACGGTAACTGTGATAAAATACAACATGGCTTTACAAAAGGGAGATTGTTGCAGACCAACTTGATCTCCTTTTTTGAAAGGATAACAGATTTTTTAGATAAAGGGAATGCGGTGGACCTAATTTACTTAGATTTCAGCAAGGCATTTGATACAGTTCCACATAGGGAGTTGTTAGTTAAGTTACAGAAGATGGGGATTAATATGAATATAGTAAGGTGGATAAGGAACTGGTTAAAAGGGAGACTATAGTGGGTCATACTGAAGGGTGAACTGTCAAACTGGAGGGAGGTTATCAGTGGAGTCCCTCAGGGATCTGTCTTGGGACCGATCTTGTTCAACCTTTTTGTTACTGACCTTGGCACAAAAAGCAGGAATGTGCTAATAAAGTTTGCGGATGACACCAAGTTGGGAGGTATTGCCAATATAGAGAAGGATTGGGATACCATACAGAAAGATCTGGATGACCTTGTAAACTAGATTATCAGGAATAGGATGAAATTTAATAATGGGAAGTGCAAGGTCATGCATTTAGGAACAAATAACAAGCATAACAAGCATGGGGACGCATCAGTTGGAACGGACTGAGGAGGAGAAGGATCTGGGAGTACTGGATGATCATAGGATGACTATGAGCTGCCAATGTGATGTGGCCGTGAAGAAAGCTAATGCAGTTCTAGGATGTTTCAGGAGAGGTATTTCAAGTAGAGACGGAGGTGTTAGTGCCGCTGTACAAGGCACTGGTGAGACCCCATCTGGAATATTGTTTGCAGTTCTGGTCCCCCATGTTTAAAAAGGATGAATTCAAATTGGAATAGGTGCAAAGAAGGGCTACAAGGATGGTCTGTGGAAAACCTGCCGTATGAGTGGAGACTCAAGAAGCTTGGCTTGTTTAGCTTAACCAAAAGAAGCTCTCTATTAATACAGCAGAGGGATTAACATCAGGGAGGGAGAGGAATTATTTGAGTACAGCACCAATGTGGACACCAGAACAAATGGTTATAAACTGTCCATCAAGAAATTTTAGGCTTGGAATTAGATGCAGGTTTCTAACCATTAGAAGAGTAAAGTTTTGGAATAGCCTTCCAAGGGGAGTTGTGGGGGCAAAGACCATAACTGCTTTCAAAACTGAGCTTGATAAATTTATGGAGGAGATGGTATGATTAGCCTATTTTGGAAAATGACTGATATTTGGCTACATGTGATGGATTTACAAGTGGCCTAAGAGGGGAGAGTACATGGGATGGGTTCTGAGTTATTACAGAGAATTGTTTCTTGGGTAACTGGCTGTTGAGATTTGCCCACGTGCTCAGGTCGCCATATTTGGGGTCGGGAAGGAATTTTCCCCCAGGGCTGATTGGCCTGGGCTCTGAGGGTTTTTCATCTTCCTCTGTAGCACAGGGCATGATTCACCTACCGGTGAATTCTCTGTATCTTAAAGTCCTTAAGTCATGATTTAAGGAGGTAAATAACTCAGTCATAGGTTGGTGGCCCATTGCTGGAGTGGGTGGGTGAGGTCTTGAGGCCTGCATTTTGCAGGTCAGGCTAGATGATCATACTGGTCCCTTCTGACCTTAAAGTCTATGAGTCTATGAGAACTTTGTAGGGTCCCCCCAAAGTCGACTTAAAATTTAGGTGCGGACATGCTAAGTTGACCTAAATTTACAAGTGTAGATGTAGCCCAGGGGCTCAAGGAGTTTCCCTAGAAATAAGTT
The DNA here is from genome assembly GCA_007922175.1 of Pelusios castaneus. Lineage (NCBI taxonomy): Eukaryota > Metazoa > Chordata > Testudines > Pelomedusidae > Pelusios > Pelusios castaneus. Next base: position 657,740 of record ML685772.1, read on the forward strand.
ACAGTGGCTAAAGTTCAGTGGTTACGTGTACATTTCTGTTTTCTCCAGCGTCATTTAAGCCATTTGAATATAGTTAAGAGCAGGTAGAGATGATTTTAAAAATGAATCTAAAATTAGTAGTATTGATTGTGTGTAGCCTTGTATTTATGCAAATAATAGTAAAAGGATTTTTGTATTTTTAACTTCACCTTCCAAAGCCTGTACTCAGAGTAGAATGCTTGTATGGAAAAGAAGATAACACTACTAATCCATAGAGTGAAGTAGGCAGGGAACTACACTTACCCTGTTGCTTTAGGTATCAGTGTCATCAGCAGTCCTCGTAGCAAAAATAGAGACCTCTCAACAGATAAGACTGAACCTTTGGCAGGTCAGTAATAGGGAATATACAGTTTTAAAATAGTGTGCTTTACTGTGTATTAATTTATATGGCAAGATTCACACCCATGAGTGCAGGTCCCAACATGCCTGTTTGGGAAGTTGTGTTTGGTGGGATTCATCTTGTGGGAGGGCAAAAACGCCAGAGAGCAGGATGGCGCATCCTTCCTGGATGCTTGTTCCATCTTGAGATATGAGATCCCTCACCTCACAAGATATGCTTCAGGTCTCATATGATCCAGTCCACTCAGTTCACATCTCAGGTGTCTGGCTCTACCCATATATACCTTTTCAGTGATGTTGTATAGTTCTGGACTCAACTGCAGTGTAAGGCCTACATGGACACCTGGAGGTTGCACCCCAATTATGGTGGAATTTCTGCTACCAGGAAAACACAACCTGAATACCACAGTTCAGTTTTTAGGGCCGGGTATATGTTATATGAGTAAATCCTACCCTTATACCATAGGCTCAAAGGCTATGTCTACACTAGAAAAATTAAGTCAACTTTTGTTAAGTCGAATTTAAATCAACTTAAAATCGACCTTATTAAAGTCAACTTAACAAGTGGCAACACTTTAAGTCGACTTAGTGCAGTTTGTTAAGTCGACCTAACTGCGCTTAGATCGACTTAATGAAGTGGACTTATGCGTCCACACTGAGCATAGGTCGACCTAAGGAGGCTTAAGTCGACCTAATGAGTGGTAGTCATAAAGACGAACTGAGCTTTCATTAAATTGACTTAAGGAATTTCTTAAGTTGACTTAATGAAAGCCTAGTAAGTCAACTTAAGCCTTCTTAAATCGACTTAAATTGCCAGTGTAGATATAGCCAAAAAGACCACTGTACAAAACTGTGGTGGTGAAGAAGAAGCCTTGTAGGGAATATTTATGAACACTGCACACTGTAGAGTTGAGATGAGTTGCAGCCCAATGCTAGTAGGCACACAGACAGGAAAGGCTGAGGGAAGTTATGGATTCATTTTCCTAGGTATTGAATTTCCTAGATTCACCAGCAGGCAACCTGAGCAGTGCCTGCTACTATTGTTGATGGTCTGTAAGAGCAACTAAGATCAGGGGTGAAATCCTGGCCTCTGAAGTCAGTAACAAAATTCCCGTTGACTTCAATATGGTCAGGATCTCACCCCAGGTGTGTAGGTGCCCAGAGCTTTCTTAGAGGTTGGAGGGAGGATTCCCTTCTCCTGCCTAAATTGAAATATTAATTCTTAATAATTTAGGAATTGAATCTTAACACACGCTTAAGTGCTTGATGAACAAGAAATTTTTTCCGGAAGCAGTGCCAGGAGAAGTAAAAATATATTACTGACATCTCATTGAGTAGAAGCATTTGCTTTCTTCCCTAAACCCCCCATCTTTTTATGGAATGATAGCAAATTCATAATTTGCAAGCTGATAAATGCATACTGATGTGATAGTACCTTATATTCTGAATAATATTGTGTACCGTTACAGTAGTTATTTTTCAATATCTGAAAAACTATTAAAATAGTAAAATAGATGTGGCGGAGGGCTTCCCTTTCTATTTCTCAGTTTCAAGCGTCTCATAAATAAATAAATCTCATTCTATTTTTCAGGCACAGAATTACTGGACTGACCCACTGGAGGGCTCACTATCTAGTCTATCGATGACACTCTTTTTGATGTTGTACAAAATAAAAAGTGATGAAGCATAAGCTTTGAAACACCAATAAACAAACTTATATGCAAATTCCGAATAAATTCTGTTTCTATTTTCAAAATAGAAGTTGTCCTTAGCACCATATGTCCTCTAAATCTCTTCTTCTCCAGTGAGCTAAAAATCGTTAGATGTTTCCAGATTTACTGCAAGACAAGAAACATGTGTACCACAAATGGAACAAAAGTGTAATTTTAAATCTTTGCTAACTTTCTGATTCACAGATATGACATTTTGACCAGGAACTCTATTTCAGGAGTGCTCTATAATCTAAAAATAAGTTTCTACTTGCAGTAGAGTTAATATAATATTATTTAGTTTGGTACATGAGTAAAACAGGACACTTGTTTTAGAATTGCCAGATCCTCATTTATTTCTAGCTATTACTGTAATAAGTGCTCACAGGGTAGATTTGTTTAAGATGACATAAAATACTTGGGTCTGTTTCTCCTCTCATATGCATGTGAATAATTCTAACTCTGCTGATGTCAATAGAATTACACCTATGTAAATGGGTGTAAGTGAGAGGAAAATTAAGTCTGCTCTTGATACGTGAGCTTAGCAGTAGAGAGAATTACTAGCTAAAAATTCAAAAAATTAAAGACACCATGGGCCTGATCCAAAGCCCACTGAAGTATATGGAAAGACTCAGGTGGATTTTGCATTGGACCAAAAGGGTGCTGATGTAAATCAGGAGTAACTACTGAAGTGAATGGAATTACAACAGCATAAGTGATAGAAATGAGGGCAGCTTTGGTGTATATTTACAGTTCAATTGCACCCACAGAAATCATGAAACCATGAGTGCAAAAACAGGTGAACATACATTCCTCCTGGTCTGATACAGCAGAGAGGCCCTAGATGGGAGAAAAAAAACTCACCTTGCACTCACATCAAGCAGTGGTTCTTGTCCCATGGGAATGGGCTGGACTCTCTGCTCTGTGTGACCTGACACACAGGGTTGTAACAAATACTTAGATTTAGCTTGGCTGTCCCAAGAAAGAGAGGGAGGTGGCAGAACCAAACCTGAATGTTGCTCTAACTTGTGGCTCACTAAGTCACAATGCTGCTCTGTGACATACTGTACCACATGTATACTCTTGTGGTATGATCTGTGTATCTGTTCATCCTGACAGTACAACAGACGATTGGCTGATGCAAAGTGTGTTGTGTAAGGGGTTTTTAGAATGCTCGTGGCATGCTGAAAATTATTGTTATGGTTCCATGTTTCCTGCAATGTCATGCATATGTACAGACATGACGCTGTTATGCCATATCCCCAAATGTGTCTCATATAATTTGAACAGATGCAGACAAATATACAGCTATGGTTCCACGCCCAGAAGAGGCATGCCTACAGGAACAATGGACTGGCCTACGCAGTTTGGCTCAAGAGCAAAAGATCATGCCCATTGCTGGACATGGATAATCACCCGATCTCAGAGAGTCTCGAGGAAGCTTGTTAAAAGAAAGAGGCACCCTTATCTAAAGACTCTTCCTTGGAATCTTGCTTCCAAGCAACATCAAGGATTGACACCTACCCATAGAGAGGGAAAGTCTGGCTGAAAGACATGTCAGAGCCAACCTGTGTGGTAAACTGAAACACAGACTAGAACAGTGAGCTTAGCTTAGAATAAGAGTTACATTTTATTTGATTGTGACTAACTCCTTTACTTAATAATCTTTTGATTTATATTATTCTGACTTATAATCACTTAAGATCTTACTATAGTCAATAAATGCATTTGTTTGTTTTAACTGAAGCAGTGCATGTGGATTGAGTGGGTGGAGAGACCTTATTTAGAATGACAGAGCAGGTGTATATCAATTTATTTGTTAAATTGATGGACAAACATAAATGAGCTTGCAGGGTGCAGTAGGCAGCATTAACCCTGCAAGATGGTAGTTCCCAGGGCTGCATCTGGGACTGGGGATATTTGCTGGAGATCTATCCCATGAGCAGTTAATGAGAGCACTCCTCCATTGGGTGAGGGACCAATTATATGGAGGAGGCTGGGCATGAGCTGTTTGAGTGACGGGCGTTCACACAGCAAAGCAGGGTTAGTCAGGGCCCACGAGTGGAGAATCAGAATGACACAGCTGGACACCAGTCCAGATTGCAGGAGGGGAATGTCACATTCTCTCAAATTCAGCCTGATCACCCCTCTGTTCATCAGCTGTGTTCTATAAATTTCAAGTGAACTATGTGAATTTGCCCCAACTGAAGAACAGCCTCCAGGTTCATTTACCTATACTTCCTTTATGTCTTTAAAGAAAGAGAAAGAAACCATTCATAATTGATGCATGACAGATGGTACAAAATGGAACAGCCATTTTCAGTACAGCAACAGGGTCAACCAGTGTTTCTCAGCACTTACAGGTTGGCAACCCTTTTTTAGAAATGTTAAAAAAAAGAGTAAACAATCCTCTTACATTTCTATAGAAATAAGAGTAAGGGTATCAGTGATAAGGGCTTTATAAATTTAATTTTGTGTGTGTGTTTGTTGAGAGGTCAACAGAAAGCATTGCCTTGAAGGAGTCATGTGGCACGCATACACACACACACTGAGCAACTTTCACTCCATCAGCACATATCAGAAATTGGCTCAACTACAGGGCCTCCTCTAGGCCATCTTGCCTCTCACCACAGCTCAGCCCTCCTTCCCTGTGACACTTCAACGAGGATATTCAGAGGCCCAATATCAATAAGAGGCTCTTTACTCCTCCTGGGTTTAGCTCACAATTCTTCTTCTCCTTCTCTCTAGCTCCTTGCTCCTTAGAGATCCAAATGCAGGACTTATCCCATAGAAGTCTACCCTGCTCCAAGGGGGTCTCTCCTATTTTCTGTTTGCTGTCCAGAACATTGCTTCCCTAGACCGTTTGCCCTTTGTTTCAGGGGCATACTGCAGATGTTAGCTCTGCTCCTGAAGCTTAATCACAGCCAGCCCCAACCTATTAAGCTTCCTCCATACTGTCTCTGAAGTGAGTGCACTCAGGCTCCTTATAAGGCCCAAGTAACTAATTGCTCATCACCTCCAGCTGGTTGGCAATCAATCAATCACTGTATAGGTACGGAGTACATCTCTAGTTCAGGAATCAGCAAACCCTGGCATGCATGCCGAACTTGGCACATGGGCCTATCCTGAGCAGCACGAGGTGCCACTCAGGCTTCCCCTGGTGCCCCCCTCCCCCCGTGCCACAAGAGCCATGTGCCACAGCTCCAGGCCCCTGCTGGCCATGCTTCCCCACTGGGGAGCGGGACCTGCAGGGAAGAGAAACTACGGCACGTGCGGCTCATGTCCCCTGGTGGCCCCGTCCCCCTCAGGGAGTAGGGCCTGCAGGGGAGAGAAGCTGCGGCACATAGAGCTCCTGTCCCCTGCTGACTCCCCCCTCTGGGGAGGACAACCAGCAAGGGTCAGGAGCCCCACACATGGAGGCAGGGCGAGCAGGGAAAAGGAATCCCTGGTTCTGCCCCCTTTTGGCCCCGCTCCCGGCACCTGCTAAGGGTGCAGTGAGCAGAGCTGGCATGGGGGCCAGCAAAGGTTGCCGACCCCTGCTCTAATTGTTTTTGTTTGTTTGTTTTACCCTAGCAGGTGATGGAGAATCCTCATCACAGAACAGTTTGGGAGAGCAAGATAGTGTGGCAGGGTCTCCTGTGTACACAGGAAAGAAGTGGAGTTGCTGCTACATTTGATCTCACAAACTTTGAAGGTTTTGGCTTCCGAGAATAACTTCTGGGTATGTTTTTCATTTTGGTTTTAGAAGGATAATAAAATGTTCAGTGGCTTTTACGACTCACCTTCCACATGCTTCCTGGGGATTGAAGAGGAAAAAGCCTCCGCACTGCACAGAGAACTGGGACTGAATTTTTTCCTGGCTCTCATATAGGCCACAAAAGAGGGTTGAAATCCTGACCCCACTGATGTTAATGGCAGAACTCCCATTGATTTCAATGTGGCTGGGATTTCCCACTTAAGCCCTTTCCCCTCCCTGTGCAACCAAATAAACAGCAGGTGTAACCTGGCTCTTAGGCTGCACAGTTTAATTTGTATCCATATTGTACATGTAACCTTTCCACCACTCCCAGTCAGCAGCAACAATGGCTGAGTTCACTATCTGGAAGTTCCTTTCATCAATACAACACAAAACCAGTTCCAGCCCCTACCCAGTAACCTGGCACACACCATCGCTTCGGACACCTCTAGGGGCAATACGTCCCCTCTCGCAAGCACAGAGACTGAGTCCTAGTCTAAACTGGCCGCTGGTTTTGGTGGCAGGGTATGGGAGATACATAAGGTACGTAAAATACCTTGCGTATCTCCCACCGACTTCTTAAACCCTCCCTACACACTAACACAAAGCTGACTAGAAATGGCGTCCAGTTGCCTACACAGATGCCTCAATCAAAAAATGAAGATTGTGCTGATGGCGGCGACTTTGCCACCGTCAGTATAGACTTGCCCTGAGTGTAGAAAAGAGATTTAATACAAGTAGAAAAATAATCAAATATTAACTTGGGAAAATGCTGCAAGCATAAAACTATGAACAAAACACCACTCCAGAGTATGTGGGGGCAGTTTCCTTTTTCTTAAGTTCAGGTTCTTAAGTCATAGAATCATAGGGCTGGAAGGGACCTCAGGAGGTCATCTAGTCCAAACCCTAGCAGGACCATTCCCACTAAATCATCCCAGACAGGGTTTTGTCTAACCGAACCTTAAATATCTCCAAAGATGGAGATTCCACCACCTCCCTAGGTAACCCATTCCAATGCTTCACCACCCTCCTAGTGAGAAAGTCTTTCCTAATATCCAACCTTGACCTCCCCAGCTGTAATTTGAAATCATTTGCTCCTTGTTCTGTCCCCTGTTACCACTGAGAACAGTCTAGCTCCCTCCTCTTTGGATCACCCCTTCAAGTAGTTAAAGGTTGCTATCAAATCCCCCCTCAGTCTTCTCTTCTGTAGACTAAATAAGCCTACATCCTTCAGTCTCTCCTCGTAAGTCATGTGCCCCAGGCCCCTAATCATTTTTGTTGCCCTCTACTGGACCCTTTCTAATTTGTCCACATCCTTTCTGTAGTGGGGAGCCCAAAACTGGACACAGTATTTCAGATGCGGCCTAACCAGTGTCGAATAGAGGGGAATTATCACATCCCTTGATCTGCTGGCAATGCTCTTATGATGCAGCCTAATATGCCATTGGCCTTTTTGGCAACAAGGGCACACTGTTGGCTCATACTCATCTTCCCGTCCACCATAACCCCCAGGTCCTTTTCTACAGTGCTGCTACTTAGCCGATCGGTCCCCAGCCTGTAGCAGTGCATGGGATTTTTCCGTCCTAAGTGCAGGACTTTGCACTTGTCTTTGTTGAACCTCATGAGGTTTCTTTCAGCCCAGTGTTCCAATTTGTCCAAGTCTCCCTGGATCCTGTCCCTGCCCTCCAAAGTATCTACCATTCCCCCCAGCTTGGTGTTATCCGCGAACTTACTAAGCATGCAGTCTATTCCATCATCAAGATCATTAATGAAGATGTTGAATAGAACTGCCCCAGGACTGACCCCTGGGGCTCTCCACTTGTTATCGGTTGCCAACCAGACATTGAGCCATTGATTCCTACCTGCTGAGCCCGTTGATCTAGCTAGTTTTCGATCCACCTTACGGTCCACTCATCCAACCCATACTTCCTTAACTTGTCGACGAGAATGCTGTGGGAAACAGTATCAAAAGCCTTGCTAAAGTCAAGGTATACCACGTCAACAGCTCTTCCCGCATCCACAAATCCAGTCATCTCATCATAGAAGGAAGTCAGGTTGGTCAGGCATGATTTGTCCTTGGTGAATCCATGTTGACGTTCCTGATCACTCAATTTTCCTCCAAGTGTTTCAGGATGGATTCTTTGAGGACCTGCTCCATGATTTTCCCAGGGATTGAAGTGAGACTGACCGGTCTGTAGTTCCCCGGATCCTCCTTTTTCTCTTTCTTAAAGATAGGAACTATATTTGCCTTTTTCCAATCCTCCGGGACCACCCGTTCTCAAAGATAATGGCCAGCGACTCTGCAATCACTTCCCCCAACTCCCTCAGCACCCTCGGATGCAGTTCATCCAGCCCCATGGACTTGTGCACATCCAATTTCCTCAAGTGTTCCCTTACCTGACTTTCCATCACCGAGGGCCGCTCTTCTCTCCATTCCGCGTTACCCCATGTTGTAGCCTGGGAGCTGGCCCTCCCTGTGAAGACTGAAGTAAAAAAAAGCATTGAGTACTTCAGCCTTTTCCACATCATCCACCACGAGGATGCCTGCCCCATTCAGTAAGGGACCTACATCACCCCTGATCCTTTTCTTGTTGCTGATATACTTATAGAACCCCTTTCTCTTATCCTTCACATCTCTTGCTAGCTGCAATTCCAATTGTCCTTTGGCCTTTCTGATTTTATCCCTGCAGTCCCGAGCAATATCTTTATATGCCTCCCTTGTCATCTGTCAATATATTGAAGGAAAACTAGAAAGAAGAATCTACACAGGGAGACCTGGAAGTCTGAGGGCTGTCTAGCTTTTTAATAAATCTGGGTTCTTGTTAGCCTTAAGTTAGAATAAATGTGCCATCTCAATCTTAAGAATAGTCAGTGCAATTCTGTAAGAGGTAGTGGTAGAGGTGTATTTGGCCTCTTACATTCAGAAAAGTTGTACGTATTACTGACAATTATAACTAAAACTGTCTGATGTAATGCTGATCTTCATTGTATATTTCTAAGTAGATACTTTTGAGTTCCATAGTTCCTTTGATAAGTGAAGTTATTTCATGACCACTACATATTACTATAAAGGGCTGCATCTACACTGGTAAATTAAGTCGACATAAGCTTGGCTTAAGTCGACTCAATGTGCCCTGCATCTACACTACACTTTGCTTAAGTCGACTTAAGCAGCTTGCTTAAGTCGAATTAAGGAAAATAAAGTTGATTTAATGAAAATTAAGTCGACTTTATTAAATTACCTTTCTACTCGACCTAAGGCTTAATTCGACTTTTTAAAGTAAAATTAAGCCAGTGTAGCCCTGGGGTAGCCCTAAGTCGACTTAGGGCTACTCCAGGACTACACCAATGCCCTCCCTGCCAGGGGGGTGGCACAGGGGAGCCGGCATGCCCCCCAAAGGGCATGGCATGTGGGCATGGTGTGACACTGTCTGGATTTAGGGAAGCATTTATGA
>ML685772.1:667117-714249 GCA_007922175.1 Pelusios castaneus
TCCTTAATGGCTCATCAGGATACTCCCTGGGACCATATCACCTGGCAGATTCCTTAACATTAAGGAGACAATGGTTGTTCACAGCCTCCCGTCTAAGGCATTTGTCCAGAATGACACAAGTTAAAGTATGGATATAACATCAAATTCTTAACTTCTAATCAAAATAGAATTCCTAGACATAAACTATATAATCATTCCCAGCAAATTACTACCTTTCTATTGATACCAAACATGACATAGTTCCTATGGATTATAGCATTTATGAGATATCCATAGAAAATAATATCATAAGTGCTTCCCTAAATCCAGACAGCATCACACACAGGGCTCTGCCTTGCCAGGGTCCCTGTACCCCTTTGCCCCATTGTACACAGGGCCCAAGGTCCCCCTAACCCCACAAAGTCGACCTGGAGCATCCAGTGTGGACACTGTAGGTCGACTTTGTAAGTTCCCCTTTAAGTCGACTTTAATTTTAAGTGTAGACACACTAAGTCGACTTAACTAAGTCGACTTAGTTAAAGTCAACTTAAAGTGCAAGTGTAGACATAGCCAAGGATATCAGTGATACACTGCTTCTCTTGGGTTTTGTCATACATCAGTCTTTAAAATAACCCATGTGACTTAAGGTTTCACAGGAGACCTCAACAGAATCTTTGTAAATGCTAGATATTAATAGGTTACTAAATTATTTTTCTCTATAGAAGAAACTGCCATTTCACTTAATGTTTCTGCTGACTATTTAAGTCTCAGATTTTAAATAACTACATGTTGCTGCATCTATTAAAGTTTCCTTTTAATATTTTAACAGTTCATATGTTTGATAGCAAGACAGACATTATTAACAGTATGATGGTATATGAAGTAATAGTTAAGTATAAATAAAATATCATGTAAAAAGGTTTCCAGCCTATTAAAAATACAGATGTTACTGTTTGGATTTGTTTCTATAGTTATACAAATAATTTTAAAAAAGTGATTTCCATCTCAAAACCAGCTCACAAATGTGGTGCTATTTCTGTGGTAAAATGAATACAATGTAACTATTTTTTTTCTTATCAAGCATTTTTTTCTTTACAAATTAAAAAATTAGAGCAGTATTTTCAATAGCTATAAGATGTAAAATGGCTTATCATCAAGTTATTTCTGAGGCACTGAAGACAAAGATACAGAGACAACAACTAAAAAGGTGATTCTCCTGTAGTACTCATGTATTATATATTTGTAAATAGATAAAAATATATTTTGAAAGTCTTAGAGCTTAATTCATCTGAAGTTTTACAAGCTTTGCATTCAACAGAAAACTCACTGGGGTGATATTTTCTATAAGAAAAATCAAAGCCAGCTGTGTTATTGAATTATGAAAAAATATATCTGAACAAAAGCTCTATCAAACATCACAACTCACTAGTCAGAAACCAGACACACCAATGATTTATGACATTTTATGACATTTAACATGACATTTAGCAGAACATGAAATGTCATTGCTTATAGTACATAATTTCATATATGTAAATGTAACTTGCGAGTTAGATGAAATATAGCAAAATTTCTTCTGAATTTTTTTTTTTAATATTTAAGGCTTGTTAGTAAGAGAGCTTGGGAAATGGGAATAAATTATACCACTCTTTATTTAAATCCATAAATATATATTTTCTCTAACATCAGAAAGAATAATAATTAGGTGATCAGTCTTGATATGTGATTTTCATAGGTGCTTAAGGGAGTTAGAGGTGCTTAAAGGAGTTAGAGGCACTTAAGGGAGTTAGTTTCATAGGTGCTTAACTCCCTTAGGCTATGTTTAAACTTAGAAAGTTAGGTCGATTTTCTTACGTTGACTTTAAGTGGACGATATTAAGTCGACTGAAAGAGTCTACACAAGACTCTTAAGTCGACTTAAAGATGACCCTATTAAGTCGACTTAGAGAGCCTACACTAGCCTCTCTAAGTCGACAAAGTAAGTCAAGGGAGAGCTGAGGCTCCAAAGGAGCCACGGCTCCCCACACTAGGGGAGCCACGGCTTCTCACGGGGAGAGCCAGCCATGCAGGGCTGGCTCTCCCCGAGACTGGGAAGCCTCTCGCGGCTCATCCTGGGGAGAGCCAGCCATGTGGCTTTCCAGTCTCAGGGAGAGCCAGCCCCGCATGGCTGGCTCTCCTTGGGACAAACAGCTCGCGGCTTCCCGGGAGAAGGGAGCCGCCAGGGGTCCCCAGCCAGGGCTCCAGCGAGGAGGGAACCCCTCACTGGAGTCCAAGCCATAGCAGGGTATTCTCTCCCACTGGAGCCCCAGCTGGAGAGCCCTTCTCCCCGGGACTGCGGCTTCCCGGCCAAAAAGGAGCCGTGGCTCCTCTTGCTGGGAAGTCGTGGGCCCGGGGAGAAGGGAGCAGGAGTTTCCCCAGGGACAAGGGAGCCATGCGGGGCTCCCTTGTCCCCCTGCCCTAGGTCAACTTGTGAAATAAGTCAACTTAGGGTGTCCACACTGGCTTAAGTCGACTTAAGAAGTCGACTTAAGCCTTAAAGTTGACCTAAAACTAGGTGTGATTAAGTCAACTTAAGCTTTCCTTAAGTTGACTTAAGCAATAGTTTAAGTCAACTTAAGGAAAGCCCAGTGTGGACGGGGAGTAAGTTAGGTCGACTTAAACCTCCCTAAGTCAACTAAACTTGTAAGTGTAGGCGCATCCTTAGATTCTTCTGGAAGTCCTAGTCTAGAAATAATCACTTGTATAAAATGCCAGTTCAACTCCTGGCACAAGTAAGAGGAGCCATAACTATACTAGTAAAAATGGCTGGACTGGAGTGTTTGGCTGGACAGGAAAGAATGGCTGGACTGAACTACTGCCACAGCACCCTGTCCTCATCATCAATGATGTATTTCCCTGGGCAAGGCTTCTGACCATTCTCAGCATAGGAGCAGAGCAGAGGATGGAGGGGACAAAGAATTTGACCAGGATGTTTTAAATCATTTTGCAAAAAATGAAAAAAATTGAAGGTTTCGCTCAAACATTTCAAACAAAAGATTTTTTTTTTAAATAGGAAGAACTGTTGAATGGATACTTTTGCGGGGAGAAGAGGAATTGTATATTTGCACAGAGGCAATGTCTGAAAATTTACAATGTTTTTCGAAGGAAATTGATAGAATTTTTTTCACAACAAAATGATGTTTGTGTATTTGACATATGGTCATACCCCCCAATTATTCTTGAATGTGCACATAAGTGAAATATATAACCGAAATGAGCCAGAACTGTGCTACTCAATGAATCATAGTCTACACTGCCAATTTTGGTCAACTTAAGTAGCCCAAAATCTACCTAAATTACTCCCCGTCCACACTGGGCTTTCATTAAGTCAACTTATGACATTCCTTAAGTCGACTTAATGAAAGCTTAATAGACTTAGTAAGAACTGCCGCTTAGGTCGATCTTACCTTTAACTCGACTCCTTAGCACAGTGTGGGCATGGATTAACCCTTAAGTCAACTTTATTAAGTCGACTTAAGGGCAGTTAGGTCAACTTACTAAGTCCATGTTCAGGGTAACCATTTTGTTAAGTCGACTTAAAGTCATCCTTATTAAGTTGACTTAAAGTCGACCTAAATTTTTCTAGTGTAGACATAGCCATAGAGTTTTACTCATAGTGCAGACCTTATCTTCGAATGCATGTTAAGAAAAATTCAATTCAGTTAACATAATATAGTTCAATAAAATACAGTACAGGCATGTACCTACTATAACTATAGTAGTGCACTTTTTCAGGAGAGTCAGAGAGAGAGGAAAGAAGTCACATCTCTCTAGCTTGGAATTCCTATCCTCTCAAGGATAAAGGGGTAAAGTGGACATTCCTGGATCACACTGTTTTCCCTCAATCCCCAGCTGAAGTATGGGCCTTTGTGAACAATATAAATTGGCAGGGATTAGTGTGGCCCATAGATTGTGCTAAATTCCACTTGGGACGGTGCCAGAACAGAACCAGCCAGAGAATCAGGAAAACTACCAATTCCCCAATTACCCTGCTGCTCTCCATCCACTGCCTCCAGTTTCCACTGATCTCAGAAGGGAATCTGTGCTATAGTCTAAGCTCCAAAGATGTAAGAATATTATTATAGGCAGGCCTGGTAGCACTGTATTGTTAAGGTTGCCCAAGACTTCTTGTGGAAAAAGTAGTATGTATCATGTCATTAAAGACTATCATAATTAAAGCCCTGTGTGAATACAAATATGTGGATCTGCATCGCATATGCATCCACAAGAAATGTTCTGCAGATATCCATGTTTATAATGCAAATATTTGTGGATTTCCAGGGCTCTCATCATAATACATACTCAGAAGGGGGCTAACTTAAGATAGCACAGGAAATTGTAATTCTGGCATTGCCTCACTTCCGAGTGCTTGCAGCTTTGCTGTTAGCAATACACTGATGGTTTTGAAAACATGACAGCTTAAACAAAGGCATTTGGTCAACTACATAAGTGCAATACAATTGTGAATTAAATTACCTTAGTTTACTTAATATTTATTTCCAATAAATATGCTCGTTTCTGATAATTATTTTAAGTATTTTAAGCTATGGAATACATAAGCAGTGGACAACAAAATTCCTTAATTTTCAGTTATATGTGTCTATATTCTGCTTAAAGGAAATCTCTATAAGTTAAACCTGCTAGTTTAAGACTATTTAAATTTTTAAAAAATATTTAGATTATAAAAATGTTTTTCCTGAAGATTTAGTTAAATGAAGCTAGTTCTGGTGCAGCACAAAATGAATGAAAATATTTCAGTTTAAATTAAAATGCCTTCGTTTTGCAGAAAATAAATTCACTGTAAAGCAAAAAGATGTAATGCAAAGGAAAAACTACTTCTAAAATACATTTCATACAAGGTACTGCTTATAAAATGCAATAAAAGCTTCCTTAATTTTTTCTAATGGCACCTTCTAACTCAGTATGACTCAAGTCTACCCACGTATTGACCAGAAACAATATTTTGAATGCTTCTTGTCTCATGGAACCAATAACAATGCAGGAGACTGAGGGGGATTCTATTTTGTTAGCATTTTAAATGTTTACAGAATAATTACACAAAATCAGTTGCCATGTTGATGTATATTGGCATAGCATCATTATTTTTCATGGAGTTGGGTCAACCGTCTCTTGTTGAGGACAGAACTGTTACTGTTTGTGAATGATGATGGAAGAGGAGGAAAGAACAGCTTGATTTTTCAGATACCTCAGCGAAGTTTAAAGGGTGAACTTTAAAGAGTCATTTTGTGACTTGAAGATTGAACAAATTTTATATAACAATCACAAATGAATATAAAACTACATGAAGCCATTTTTATGGTCCTATTTATGACCCTATGCCTACTTCAAAAGCCCCTTATCTTTGTTCTATTACACTAGTGTTCTGCCAGTTAATTCCATTGAGGTCTATAGCATAAAACTGGTGTGATATAGTGGAGAATCCAGTCCTAAATTAGAAATGGATGGCATGGTTGCTGCTCCTTTTACTTATAAAGACTAGTGAAGGAAGTGATTTTGGGTTCTGTGATATTACAGTCAGGGTTCTTCTAATATGCACATCTTATTTAATTATTTAAAAGATATTCTAATTTTCTACTAAGTGATTTGATTATCAAGCTTGATAGGATTGCAGTTTTGCAAATATTGAGATGAAAAGTTCTTGTTACTCTTTTTTCTAGGTTTCGGGCTAAAAGAAAAGAGATTGCAAATGAGTTTATATCAAAGATCCAGATTTTTGTCTAATCAGTCATTCATACCTCCCACATTGACTCTTTCAGAGGTTTTTTAATCTCTTCTGTGAACTGAAGATACATTGAATTACAACAAAGGTAAGTGTTGAGTTCCTTTATCAACATGATTAGGTGTCTTTATAGAGTGGTTCAACACTAATTCATAGCTTTAGGCTGCTTTTTTAAACATCCATCTAACAGCTTCCTTTC
The DNA here is from genome assembly GCA_007922175.1 of Pelusios castaneus. Taxonomy (NCBI): domain Eukaryota; kingdom Metazoa; phylum Chordata; order Testudines; family Pelomedusidae; genus Pelusios; species Pelusios castaneus. The sequence goes on from ML685772.1 coordinate 673,075, forward strand.
TCAGTTTATTGTTTCTATTATTATTTAAAAGGAAGCAGCTGTTCAAATTAATTTATGTTCTTTTTTTAAATCTACTCAAACCCATTGTATTTATTTTGGCTTCCACAAATATGTTTGTATTCAGCGTCATTCTTTCAAAGTAAAAGAAGAGGTTTTCTGCTTTCTCTTTAAACAAAGGAATTGCCTTGTTTTGTTGTGTACGTAGAAGTTAGTACTGAAAATAAACTTACACCAGGTAATAAATCAGATAAAAAGAGTTAAGAAAGTGGTGTAGTGAGGCTTCGTAACAATGAATCTGGTCTTCACTCCCGTGGGCCAAAGCAGCCATTCACTAAGTTTAATGAGCAACTTAAAGACCCTTCTTCTGTTAGATCATGGTCAGTGTTCAACTGGAGCAAGATACAGCAGTCTTCAGACTGTTCTAATATTCATCAGGGAGCAGACAGGTGTCAGCACACACCTGAACTATTTATATCATTAAATTAATAGGGAAGTCTGATATCAGCGTGTTTCCATCTAACTTCATCTTTCAAGGGTAATCTCCCATTTGACGATGTTTTTAAATTTGTTTGCAATGTTGTTGTAGTTGTGTTGGTTCCAGGATATTAGGGAGATAACATAGGTGAGATAATATCTTTTACTGGACCAGCTTCTGTTGATGGGAAGGCACAAGCTTTCAAGAGCTCCTCCTGAGGTCTGGAGGGGGTGACCAAAGTAACCAACTTAAATACCAGATGGGACAGATTGATAAACGTAGGAGGTTCACACATGCAGTAGGATGCCACTTAAAATGAAGTGGGCAATTGAGGGTTGGCAGGCAGTATGGTATGTTACAAATGGGTTGTAATGAGCCATAAAACCAGTGTCTCTGTTATGTCCATGGTTCTCTATGTCCAGCAGAGTTATGAATTTAAATTCCTCGGGCGTGTCATTTGAAGTTGTTTTGCTCCTTTGAGGATGAAGACTGAGAGGTCAGATTTGGTGTGATTGCTTCATGAAAAATGTTCACTCGTGTGAACATTTTCTCTTTTACCATTTTTCTGTGTGAGTTTATTCAAGAAGATATGAATTATGATTTTTCTATGAATTAAGACAATTCATTTTCAAGTTGATTCTTTGTGTGACAGGGTAAGATTTCTCCACTGAGGTATCACTGGCCATGATCTAATAGGTGAAAGTTATTGAAGCCAACAGAAAACATCCTTTCAAATAATAAGGGGCATATGTCAATACTTTGAAGCAGCTCCCTGCCCCCAATTTCAAATATTGCTTAACTATCAACAGCGTATTTCCCTAGCTTTTCATTTGCTTAGGATTCCAATTGTGAAGCTACATATGTTAAACATTGTGAGGCACTCAGATAGAAGTCATAACATTAGTTAAGCTTTCCCCATATCTATGAATAATTGAAGAAGAAAAGGAGATCTTCTCCCACAAATTAACCAGAATGTATTCAAGTCAAGAGGCCTCTGCAAGGGCAATGGAATCTGCCCACATAGATTCAATATCAGAATTGTGACCCAAGCCAAAATGATCCTGTTCAGCTGAAAAAAAAGTTATGTAATACTAATTCCATCACTTAGAAGTCATATTTGTGGGCCACATTTTAAAAATATGTATGTAAAAATGCACATATAATTTTTTTGAACCAACCTTAGTCATGTAAAGAAACCCCAAATACCATGTTTAAATTGGATATGTACAAATTTATCTGCACACTTCTGTGCAGGCACAGGTGAGAAATCACCCCAAGAATCTTAAATGCAATTATGGCTATTGAGCATGACACCTATGTTAAAAAGAGGTACAGAGGATAGAAAAAAAATATTTGGGGTATGGAAGGAAAATCTTTATTTGTCTTTAATAGCTAAATGCATCAGATTTAATTCACCCCATTAGAGCAAAAAGGTGCAAATTAGTATCTCTCTGTGTCTAAAAAGGCTGCTGTACCTCTAGAAAGGAGAGACAATGATTGCATTGTCACCCTATCTTGCAGAGTGTGGTGAAGAAGTACAGTAAGAACACCATTCATGTCTTGATGATGGAGGCTGATCAGGGATGTATTACTGACTCGTAGCTGAGCTCTCCTCAGCAGACCACTTCTTCAGGCAACTGTGTCCAATTTTGGGAGTGCAGTGGCTCATTCTGAACTTTTAAAATTGCAATGCAGTTTGAGCCCTTTTGTCAATCAGAACATTAAATGCCCACGTGACAGTATTTAAACCAGATTAATCCTCCTGCAGTGATACTCAAATTCTTTTATGCTATCCTCGAAGTCTGAAAGTCTGATTAATTCTTTGATGCTTTGCAGAGTTATAAGAGATTATAGATCCTCTAAAAATGTTTTTGTAACAATCTTCCAGAATAAAAGGTAGCTGTCATTAATGCAGTTTGTCTCAGGAAGTGGTTTGTATTCATTTTCTAAAGACATTGTGAAAGGAAGTTTCAAATAAAACTGTGTTTGCCTTTGAGAGCTTCTTCCTCCCCTGGAATTGGAACTTTTTCAGACATATCTGAAACACTGATTTAAAATAAGAATACTTCCAATGTTAGCATCAGCCTCTTAGCCTTCTCTTGAAATATCATCTATCTGTCAAAAAGAACTCTAGACTATGGGGAAAAGATATAGCGATGATCCTTTAAATGAAATAGTCTCTAGATGTCCACTAGTGAAAAGAGAAGCCTAGTGATGGTCTCTCAAGAGTTCTCTTAAAGCTAGAGAATCACACAGTTAAAGTCACCCCCAAATGACAATATATCCATTGATACACAGAGCTTAAAAGAATAATGTTCTACAAAATGCTTTTGTTTCTGGGGTTATTGAGGAAATACATTTTACCTAGATTAGTCAGCTCCCATTATAGAATATCTCTAACAATACAATATTTTCAGAGGGGTAGCCATGTTAGCTGTATACAGCAAAAACAACGAGTGTCCTGTGGCACCTTAAAGACTAACAAATTTCTTCAGGCATAAGCTTTTGTGGGCTCCAACCCACTTTGTTAGATGCATGAAATGGAAACTACAGTTGAGAGGTATATATACACATGCCAGGATGAAGGAGGGCAAGTGTTAGCAAAGTCAATTCAATTAGGGTAGATGAGTCCCATTCACACCAGTTGATTAGAAGGCAAGAATGTGTGAACTGAGACAATCACTTTTTGTAATGTGCTAACCATTCCAAGTCCCTATTCAGACCCAGTCATGTTTGCAAATCTGTTCCAGTTCTGTAGTTTTGTAAATTTAAGGTTAGTATACAACCTCATCCACCCACCCATGCATGAAGATTTGTTATTGCATGTCGATGAAGAGAATGTTGTCGCCCCACATTCATGCTTAGCATGCTCTAACCGGTTCTCTTAATTTTCTGGAATAAAGAGAGATGACCAAGAATTTTTCAACAAAACATATTTTTCTCAGTGTAAGCCAGGTGACCGGCCCTCCACGGCTAGGTGCCTGGCCTCTCTCTTAATCTCTCTGCCCGACAATCCAGGCAGACGTGCAAGCGGGGTTGCCTCACGCCCCGCAGGCGGATGGGCAAAGAAACCCTGTCCCTGGCCCCCGGGCGGAGCAGGCAGAGGAAACAAACTGCTGCAGGCCCCTCGGGTGGGGCAGGCAGAAGAAACCAAACTGTCTCTGGCCCCTTGGGCTTGGCAGGCAGGAGAAACAACCAGGCACCTAAGTCTCCAAGGCAGGAAGGAGAGACTCGCGGCCGGCCAAGGCTTCTGGGGGTTTACCAGAAGGGGGAGAGCAGGGGGACGCAGGCCCACCCAACTCCACTGCGTCCCAGACCAGGTCCCTATCCGTGGCAGAGGGGTCTACCACGGGCCTGGAGGAATCCCCACCAGGGCACACGGACCCAGGCTCAGGCATCACTGAGTCATAATAGGCCTCCCGGTCCCCTGGTACCTGCTCTGGGCCCCCGTCATCATTCTCCTCAGGGTAGTCGCCCAATGGGAGGTCACAAAGCCCGTCCACGTCATCCGCTAAGGGTAACTCCTCCAGGTCGCAGACAGCCTCTGGGGGTGGTGTGTCCTCACTGGCCAGAGGGAGCTCCTCCAAGTCGCAGCTCAGTACCGGGAGGCTGTCGTCCGAGGGGTCCGCAGGCTGTGTGGGTTGCGGTACATCCAGGAACTCCTCTGGGTTCAGGTTCCAGCGTGGCCGGTCTCAGCAGGCGGTCCCGGCGGGGTCCAATTGACCGTCAGCGCCCCTGGCCGCAGGCAGGTCTTCAGCGGGGTAGTGGCCAGGCTGGTGCTGGGGAGGGAGCAGAGAGACACCCTTCCCCTTCGGCTGCCTCACTCTCACTGAGCTTTCAGGCTTCCCATTTATACTTCCTGTCCCGCCCACCTGCTTCCAGCCTGACAAACAGGCTGCCTCCAGCTCCGCCCACTCAGGTATAACTGGGCCCAGGCTGTCTATCTCTGAGGGGGGCCACACTCCCTCACTACACTCAGTAATTACTGATTTGTTTAACCAGAATAGTTAGCAGGAAAGAGTATCTTGATAATTTGTGTTTCTTAAAACAACAGTTTCAAAATTTGTCAAGCCATCCAGTTTACCATTTCTTAAAGAAATATTTTTGTCAGTTGAAAATGACTTTCATTCCAAATTAGTTTACAGTAAATAAAAGTGAACCAATAACAAGCGTTCACAATCTCAGCAAGACGTTTTGATTGACACAATCTGCAAATTCCTTTAGCAGGATTTTCAGTTCATGAACATTTTTGAGATTTTAACTTTTTATCCCAATTTGGGATGGGAATATTTTTAAAAATCTTAATTATAGGATTGGAAAGCTGTTCCTGCCCATCTTTATTTTTATCAGCAGCATTCATGTGTGTTAGAATGAGGTGGTATCTTATGTGTTCTATGTAGATCTCCAACAATCACTTAGCACTATGACAACAGCTTTGTTTTAGTTCTTCAAGGAGACCTCTGCTTCTTACAGGAACAGACCTAGGTACCTCCTGTGACTAATAAGCTAGACCATGCACAACCAAATAACTTGAATCTCTAAAGAACAAAAAGAACAAAACCAACCCTCAATATGAAGCCATTTATCTCTCTTCCCTAACTCTTATGACAGTCTCTATAGTTCAGAAGACAAAACCTTCCAGACACTGGCAGGTGATGCCATGTACAAATCTTTTCCCACTGGCCCAAAAGGTTAATTCATTGGCATCCAATTCACTGTCAGTTTGTAATCATTCTCAGAGAAACATCTAACCCTTCTCATCCCCAAAATTTTAAAAGATAGTAAATCAGAAAAACAACAAAAACTCAGCAACCCAGAAAAAGGACTCTCTGTTACTCCTCAACCCAACTCCAGCTCAGTTTATAAACCCTATCCTTTAAGAAGCTCTCAGAATCCCATTAAAAGGAATTGAAATAGGCTACATTTTGTGTTAGATTCTTAGTCTGGTGCAATAACAACCATCTATCATAAATGCAATTTTGGGGCAAACCAACATTGTTTGAGCATCACTAGGAGCAATGTAACAATTCTTATCTGATCTCTCTCTAAGAGAAAGACAACAGAACCAAACAAGGAGTCCTGTGGCACTTTTAAAGACTAACAAATTTATTTATCACATGAGCTTTTGTGGGAGAAAATCCAATTTTGTCAGATGCTTTGAAGACAGGGAACTTACAGAATGGGAGCTGAAAGCCTACGTGATAAATACATTTGTTAGTCTTTAAAAGTGCCACAGGATTCCTTGTTTGTTTTGCTGCGCTAGACTAACACGGACACCCCTTTGGAATTTGACAAGTGAATCAGTAATCATAACTTGTAATTGAGAAAAAAGCAATCTGTCCTATTAAATTCCAGGGCTGAGCAGGACATGGAAGATGTATCCTTGCAAAATGTGACCATTGTAATATCTGTAATAACTGCAGCTAAAGCCAGTTATCACTTGACTTCGGAGAGGAGATTCCAAATGCAGAGTAAAACACTACTTAAGTAGGTTTAAGAAAGAAGAAATAAATTTACGATACCCTCACAACAAAAGAGAGAGAGCTTACATGACATAACATCTTGCTTTAAGCCAAAAAAGAGAAGTGCATATGGCATTCATTCTTTGCATTAATACAGGTATCACTGTATTACATTTTATGTACATTTCTATGTTTAATATTAGCTTTCTTTATGTACTCAGACGGCCTTTTTCTATCTGATGAAAGCTGTTGCTTCACTGGCCTTGTGAACTGCATGTGCCACACCACTTTCATTAACCTTTAATACTGCTGGGTGCAGGAGAGCATACTTAAATGATGTATCTTTCAGGGTCTTCTTGACTTCTGCATACACTATACCTTTCTGTAATTGGGCAAGAAAGACATATATTAAGAATTTTTCCTTGGTAATCTAATTGCTTGCCTCCACATTGCTGCCCACCTTATCTGTGAAGTTGTGGAGTTGCAACAGAACAGCTCTTGGCCTTTTGTTATTCGGGGACAAAGAACTGATACGCAGAGATCATGGTTCAGTTTTACTATGGTTATGTTTGTATTCCAGATTGAAATCTTAGGGCAGTTCAATGAAAGTGGTAGTTTTATATCTCCCTGTGGAGACCTACCATGCATAGGTTTCTGTTTTCTGAATCCTTCAGTCACTTGCCTACTTTGTCTTCCATCTGATTGGGATCTCTAGAGGATCTCTGCCATAAGGCAGCACTTATTATCCCCATGTCTACATTCCAGTTTTAACTTCACTCCTGAAATCACCCAGTGGGGATTCATCAGTTCCCACTGGACTTGTGAACAGGCTGAAGTCATACCCATCAGGTCTTTTAGACTCATCCTTGCAACCATTATAGACATGGTTGACAATTTCTTTTTCTTTTCTTAACTGAATGTTCGAGGCCAAGCACAGAACTTGGCCCAGGCACACTTCATGTATGGGCAGTCCCTTTTTACATGTTCCTGATGCTCAAACTGGTAGCAGGAAATTGACCAATCCCCTGCTGGAGTTCTCCTGGGGTCTGTTTTTTCTTTTTTTCAGCCCTTTTCCAATGGCAAGTTCCCCTACCTTACTCCCCGTAGCTCTTTAGTCCAACCCCTAAATGGTCAGCTCCTTTTCCTGGGGAGGTCCACCCCTGTGAATTTTTCCATGAGTTTAACTGTGTCTATTATGTCAGACTGATGTCACCTGACCCATACTCAGGTCTTCTTGGGGAGGCTCTGAAACTGAAACTGTAGAAGATGAGAGCATCTATAATCTCCCCCACACTCTGCATGTCTGACCTCAACCAATGGGTGAGCAGCCTGTCAGCTTTGGGGCAAAATCCTAGGCTATGTCTACACTGGTAGTTTAAGCCGACTTAAACAAGGCCGTGTCCACACCAGGCTTTCATTAAGTTGACTTAAGAAATTCCTTAAGTCGACTTAATAAGAACTGCCTATTAGGTTGACTTAAGCCTGCTTAGGTTGACCTAACCCTTCTTTAGGTCGACCTAAGCCCAGTGTGGACATTTAAGTCCACTTTGTTAAGTCGACCTAAAGGCAGTTAGGTTGACTTAACAAAGAGGACTTAGTCGATGTCCATGGACAGCACTTTGTTAAGTTGACTTAATAAGGTCGATTTTAAGTCGACTTAAAGTCGACCTTATTAAGTTGACTTAACAAAGTCGACCTAACTTTTTGTAGTGTGGACATAGCCCTAGGGCTGGAATCCCCCAATCCATTTCACAATTCAAAATTTTTGTTTATATTTTTCAGTGCACAGCCCCACCTGATTCAGGATGCCCATCTTTACCAACTCATAGTTGCTCATTTGTCAGAGCCACATAGACCATCTGTGCCATCCCTTCCAGACAGGGTGTTAGACATAGGGTCCAAGTACCCTTGACCCAGACCATCCCCACAGCTACCCTCTCAAAGATGCCTAGGAACATGTCCAGGCACCTGCAGGAACCATCCTACACAGACCCATTCACCACACCAAGTTACCATTCCCCATTGATTCACCATCCTTTGGATTAGCTGCTGCTGCATGTGCAATTACTCTCTTATGACGTCCAGTAGGCTTTTTTGTTGGTCAGCCTGTCAGGTGAGCAAAGACTGTCTTTCAGGTGGTGGGCCATCTGAGAGGCTAGTAGGATCTTTTGCTCTGTGTGTGTGTGTGTGTGTGTGTACGTACGTACATGTACGTACACGTACTTGCCCCTTTAGCAAAGTTTCCTCAATGGTCCAGGCTGCTTAACCCACTACTTCCCATGGTCCTTCGTCCACATGGATAAAGGCAGATCCCAGACCAAGCCCCTTCATACAAAAGGGCAAAGATCCCCAACTCCAATCTTCTGCTCTTTGTCTACACAGACTATTCAGAGACCTTCGGTTGTCAAACACCACTAAGCAGTTTATTCCAATGCTCTTTCCTGCACATTACTGATCCATATAATGCATCATTTACAAAATCAAGTTTCCTGAGTCCTCTGCCCAGGAGAGGAGAGGAGATCCTTCTTGTTTCTAACTTCACTAAACTGTCTTTCTCTCCAGCACTTCCTTCCTTTGCCTTGTTCTACCTTCTACATTAAGCTTTTTAGTCTTCCCCAACCCATTCTAATCTGCTAACTGGATTCAGTCAGGTCCAATCTGGAGGAATTAATTGGTGTTTATGTGACCAGAGTGATGGTTTGAAGAATGACCTGATGGAAAAGAGACTTCATAAGTGATAGAACTATATAAGTCAGTGTGGGGGTAGCATTGTAGAATATTTAAAAATTTACTAATAGCATTCCCAAGGTGAGTGTTATCAGCCCAACCCTGTTTAACATTATGATTCATGATCTCCTGGAGAATATACTGTCAGGAATAGGTATTACTCTATTTGCAGATGACTGCATTATATGAGTCAAACATAAAAGATTTAAAATAGCTGTGGAAGGAACCAATGAGGTGTTCAGGGGGATTTCAGAATAGGGCAATAGTTGGAGATTTAATTTCTCACTTGCTAAAACAAAAGGGAATAATCTTCACAAAAAGGAAAATTGTGGAAGAATGGAACCTATACCTCTATACAGAAAAAACAAAACAAAACAAAACAGATAGTCCAAAATTTTACATTCTGGGAGTTATGTTCAAGAACAAAGTAACTTGAAAAGGTCATATAGATAATATCAAGGCTAACAGTAAAGAAAGGCTGAATCTGCATAAAAATATTGCTGGGGAAAACTAGGGTGCAGATAAGAACACATTGTTGATGCTGCACAGCGCATTAATAAGACCATTTGTAGATTAGGGATGATAAATCTCTAATTCAGCTTCTAAATCAACACTAAAAAAATTAGATCCATTCAGACCTCAAGCTCTGCAAATTACATGAAGAGCAAGTATCAGAACTGCATCGTGTGTGCTATAAGTAACAGCCGGAGAAAGCCTATAAATTTAAGGATGAAATTGTTAGATTTAACCTTTTGGGCTGAAGTTAATGGAAACAGTGATGATAAGAGTACTAAATGAATATACGAGGACAGTTGAGAATTAAGTCAATGTGAAGTTATTGGACAACACAAACTCTCATAAACCAACAGTGTCAAAAGCTGGGTAAAAGACTTAACTGAAAAGGAAGGTCTGGAAGAAATTGAAATCTGTAATTATGGAAAATCAAACTATAGCTGGATGGTTGTCTCTCCAGTTGTGGGTTTGGAATGATATAATAAAACAAAGGAAAGAAAAGGACCATCAAATCTGATAACTAAGACTTATGAGTTTGTAAATGGCAAATGGGGTAAGCACTTCCAAATCTATACTGATGGCTTTACAAATGACAACACAGGTAGAATGGGAACAGCCTTTTGTATCCCTGAATTTGGAGTTAAGAAATCTATGATACTATTCAATTTTGTGATCATTAATAATAATAATAATTATTATTATTATTATTATCATTAATTCCAATTCTGCAGTTTCTCTTTGAAGCTTTGATTTGTAATTCATTTGTTTAAGTATGGCTATTAATGGAGTGAGCAGGGAGATTGAAGTGTTCCCCTATTGGTTTTTGAATGTTATTTCTAATGTCAGATTTGTGTCCATTTATTCTTTTGCTCACCAACATCCTGCACAAAGATGGATTACAAGCCATTAAGAGAACTAACCCAGATGATGTCATGGTGTAACCTTTGGGTGGGCTAAAATTAATTCAACTGCCCTTCTCCAGTGCCTCACAGAAATCAATCCCAATCCCTGTGGAGAAAGCAGCTGGAGACCCAGGATCCAGTCTGTACAGGACTCACAGCAAAGATTGCTCAGAGTTATCCTCCCACATTAAAAATACTACTAAAAACAAACATAACAATGAACTTTATTAACTACTAACTAAATAAACCTTATCCTAAGAAAACAAAGTACAATTAACCACGAACAATCCCTACAGAAACCCCCACATGAAAGATATCCAAGAGTCCCAAAGTCCAGGTGGAATTCACCCAACTCTCAGCTACAGTCTCTGTTCCAGTGTAGAGGCTTGAGTGGCAAGAAATAGCTGTCCTCTTCTTTCTTTGCTGGAATCCTCTGTAGCATTCCATGCAGGCTTTTTCTTCTCCTTTGCAACCAGCCCTCAGTCCCATATGCATGTCTGCAAGGTCTGTTGCAAATGACTCCATTACAGGGAGAAAACATCTTGTTTACTCCTGACTCAGCTTCTCTCCTGAAAACTGAGCACATGGTCTCCTCTCAAGGCAGCTCCTGCCTGCTGTCTGCACAGACTGCTGCTCCCATGTGATCTGACTGACAACATCACATCACACCAGCAGGGTGCACTGTGGAGCATGCTCCAAATGCTACCACTCCCTGCTTCTGGAAGTTTCTAGTTGTGGGTAGCTAATCTCAGCAGGTCTCTCAGAGATAGCCTTTTCAGGAATATGGGTTACAATGACACGCTTTGTGGCTGAGTTCTGTGGCTTTGCACTCATCCACAACCATTTCATATTTGGAGATAATGTATATCTTCAAGTCAGCGGCAATGTTATGGGTAGCCACATAGCCCCTCAACATGCCAACATTTTTATGGCTGATTTAGAACAACGCTTCCTCAGATTACATTCCCAAACGCCACTCCTCTATTTATGCTACACTGATGTCATTTCATCATTTGGACCCACAAAAAGGGTGCCTTTGAAAATTTCCACAGAGTTTTCAACAATTTCTACCCCACAATCAACCTTCGTTTGGAACACTCCACACAGGAGATCCACTTTCTGGACACTACAGTGCAATTTAGTGATGGCCACATAAACACCACCCTATGCTGAAAACCTACTGACCGCTATAGTTACCTACATCCCTCAGGCTTTCATCCAGGACACACCATATAATCATTGTCTACATCCAGACTCTAAGATATAACCACAATTGCTCCAATCTCTCAGACAGAGACAGGCAGCTTCAGGATCTCTCTCAAGCATTCTTAAAATTACAGTACCCACCCAAGGAAGTGAAAAAGCAGATTGACAGAGCTAGATGGGTACCCAGAAGCAGTGCTGTATTTAAGCACAAGCCAAGTAAGCCATGGCTTAGAGCTTCACATTATAAGAGGGCCTCTAAATATGTTGGAGAAAACTAAGAAATTTTATCATAATTGAAATTGATAACGCAAATAAGTCTTTTTTTATGATGTATGTTTTATTTAGTTGTTTTTCATTGTATCATTGCTTATGTATATATGCAAATATAATGGTTTATCATTTATTTTTTCATTACTCTTTCTGTTATAATGTAATACATTTTTTTCTCTTTATTTTTTATGGTATGGGTCCTCTGAGAATTGACATATTTTAGGACCTTAGCATGTCTTAATCTGGCTTTGCCCAGAAGTCAACTACTACAGGAGAAGCCCAAGAAAGAAAATAACAGACCACCACTGGTCATCACCTACAACCCCTAAGTCAAACTTCTATAGTACATCATCAAGGATCTACAGCCTATTCTACAAGATGGTCCCTCACTCTCTCAAGTCTTGGGAGACAGACCTCTCCTCACTTATAGACAGCCTGCCAACCTTAAGCAGATACTCATGAGCAACTACAGACCAAACAACAGAAACATTAAAACAGGCACATATTCCTTCAACAAACAACATTGCCTTCTTTGCCCATATATTTGCACAAAAGACACCATTACAGGACCTAATCGAAGTAGCTACTCCATCAAGGGTTCATTCACCTACTAATTCACCAAAGTGATTTATGCCATCATGTGCCAGCAATGCCCCTTTGCCTTGGACAAACAGGACAGTCTTTGCACAAAAGAATAAATAGACAAAAGTCTGACATCAGAAATAACAACATTCAAAAACCAATAGGGGAATACTTCAATCTCTCTGCTCACTTCACTGATGTTTTGTTAATAGCCATTCTTAGACAAATGAATTACAAATCAAAGCTTCAAAGAGAAACTGCAGAATTGGAATGCAGATTTGACACCATTGCCTTAGGAGGGTTAAATAAGGATCTTGGGTTTTTTTCTTATTACAACAGATGATATGACCTCACCTCCCTCTATATGCTATTCTCAACTGTTTGAATCTAAACAACTGTTTTGATTTGCTTTAACAGTCTGACCTGATCCCATGACCTATATTTCCCAGCATTCATTTTTCACCCATTCTGTAAGTTTCGCATCTTCAAGCATCTGACAAAGTGGGATTTTCTCCCATGAAAGCTCATGCAATAAATAAATTTGTTAGTCTTTAGTGCCACAGGACTCCTTATTTGTTTTGCTGAACTATACTAACATGGCTACCCCTTTGGAATTTGTCAGTATATCTTCTTTTGTTCAGAAATGGTGGGGAGAGAGGTGCGGTGAAGCACTGGAAAAGTGCTAGGAAAAGTGCAGTTTTGCTGCTGTGTGCTGTATTCATACTAGGAGTGCTTTGCTGATTAGCATACCAGTCTAGCTAGACTAACTGTACACTTCTACTGGAGTCATGGCCTGAACTAGGAAAGTGCACAGCATCTTCCTTTTGGAAACCTGAGCATGGTAGTAGAATCAGTGAGTGGGCCAAAGCAGAATTTAACTCCATATATTTTCAGCTAGGATCTTTACATATGGTTCAAGATTTATTGCTACTTCAATTCAATAAACCTCATCGGTACTACACTATGGGCTAATAAATAGTTGGTCCAATATTTTTCAAGCAGCTTGAAATTCCAAAATGTTGGTGGTTTTCCAGGTTGTGGTGTCTGTTTAAACCTTCTAAAAACTGTGTTGGCTGTAAGAAGTGAAGATGGGTATTTCCCACATGTATGTGAATTGTGCAGCTAGTAATACATAGCTCTGAAGCAGCTAATGCATTTACCATTTTACTGAACAGTTTTCCGCTTTTTTAAAAAAAAACCCTTAAATTGAGCTAAATTGATGTGTTTGACTCATAAGTCCTGTGGGTCTAAACTGAAATTAAAGTGTCATATTTCATCAAGAGAAAAATACCAAAGTATCTGAAAACATGATTCCTGCCACCCACCATTTCTTTCTTTCTTTCTTTCTTTCCCTTAAAGAACAAGGACCCCCATCAACCCCCCCCCCCCAAAAGCAACTCTTCAGCGAGTGCACTGCCCCCACATTATCATCATGGATGTGTGCATCAACCTCAAACTGAAAAGAGCACCTCTGCTGGTACAGGACCAACAATGGAGAATAGATAGTGCTGTGCTAGTGTCCCCAGCCTGGTTGAAGCAAAAGGAGTAACCTCTGTGAATGAGCTGCAGAAGTAAAATGAAAATGAAGTATTGTCGCTAATGTTTTATATGTATGTATCTATAGAGAGAGCGATGATCTTTGATTAACACAAATCTAAAGGCAAAACCAAGAACATACAAATTGTCAGACAGGATGAGACCAGTGATCTGACTAGTCCAATTACCCATCTCCAATAGTGGCAGGTACAAAGTGCTTTTGAGGAACATGCAAGAATACTCAATATGGCCAATTATGGGTTAACTAGTGCACAGGGAAGCCAAAAAACTAATGATCCCTATTCCTTTAGGGCTTATAACCCTAATGTGATTGAGGATGTTCTAATTATCCAAGTAAATATCAAATCCTTTTCTGAATCATGTTAAGCTCTTGGTACTAATGGTATCTTGTGGCAATGAGTTTCACAGATCAATTATGTCTTGTAAAAAAGAAGCTTTTCCTTGTATCAGTTTTAGAACTATCACTTTTCAATTTTATTAGATGTCCTCTTGTACTTTTATTATTAGAAAGGGCAAACATGAGTTGCTAAGTTATCTTTTCTATACAATTCAGTATTTTACTATCTCTATCATGTTGGTCCCAGGATATTAGAGAAAGAGAAAATAGGAAAGACAATAGCTTTTATTGGAACAAAAGAGGTTGGTCTATACATCACCCACTTTGTGTCTCTATCATGTTCCCTCTTGTTTACATCCTAACTAAATAGCCTTAAGCTTTTAAACTCTCCTTATTGGAAAGCCTTCTGTATCTCTAATTATTTTCTGTTGAGATAGGATCATCAGTATTCCAGATAATGACACACAAGTGATTTATATAATGGTATTACAATATTCTCACTATTTTAATCCATTTTAAATACATTGTAACATTGTATTTGATTTTTTGGGGGGCATGCCACTACAGTTGAGCAGAACACCACAAGGAGCTCTCCACAGTAAGCCTCAGCTCTTTTTGCTGAGTGGATGTAGTTAATTCAGAACCCATTAATGTGTATAAGTAGTTCAAATATTCCTTTCAATGTTCATTTTCCTGGATTTATCAGCTCTGAATTTTGTCTGCCATTATGCTGCCCAGTGGTCAAGTCCCTCTGGAGTTTCTCACAGTTTTCTCTGGTCTTGAATATCCTATATAATTTTGTCTTTTCTGTAAATATTGTCACCTTGCATTCTAGGGTATTAATGGATATACTTACAAAGATCAGCTGTTATAAGCACAAATTCTTGCAGCATTCCACGGTCAACTTTTTGGTAGGCTGAATGTTGATCCCTTATTCCTACTTATTATTTTCCAACTCTAAGCCAGTTTCAAATCCATGCCAGAAGTTTACTTCTTACTCTCTGACTATTTATGGTAGTTTCTTTAATAGCCCTGGCAGGGCCTTTTTGAAAGTTTCCTTGGAAGTCCAAATAAATTATATCTACTGGTTCTTCTGTATCTACAGTTTTGTCAATATGCTCAAAGAAATCTATCCAATTAAAAAGCTAGGTTTTCTTTACAGAAGCCAGGCTGGTTTGTCTCTATCACACCATGCTCATCTAGGTGTCATAAAATGTTTTCAGTTATTGTTTCAAGTAGTTTTCTTGATGCTGAAGAGAGGTTCACTGGATTGCAATCCCCCAGATGAGCTCCAAACTGTTTTTTAAGTGCAGACACAACATTTCCCACTGATGAACAGGGAACTTTTACATGCCCACAGAGCAGGGGCATAGTCACAGGTGGGCCTGGTTGGGTCAGGGCCCACCCACTTTGCCATGAGCCCCACTTACCCTAGCACCGAGCAGCGGCACGAATTTTGCACTGCACCTCTGCCCAACTTGCGGCTCCAACCACCAGCTGCTGGCTGGCCCCGTTGCCACGGCAGCAAAATTCACACTGCTGCTGGGTGCTAAGTCTCTCCCCATCCTTTGGGGGAGGCAGCTTCCAGTCATGTGACTGGAAACTGCAGTTCACTGGGTCCACCCTCCACTCTCAGAGGCCCAGCCAAAAATCAGGGGCTGGCTACAATCCTGCCACAGGCAGTAGCAGTGCCAGTGAAAATTCAGATTCAGTTTCTCCAGTACAAAGCTATTTGCCCTGATCCACGGCTACTTCAGATTTGGAGACAATCTATACCTTTGAGTCAGCAGCATGGCTATAGGTACCTGCATAGCTGCACAGTATGCCAACATTTTTATGACTGACCTAGAACATCGCTTCTTCAGCTCTCGCACCCAATTACTTCTCCTCTACCTAGACTATACTGATGACATTTTCATCATCTGGACCCATGGGCAAAAATTCCCTTGAAGAATTCCACTGGGATTTCAACAATTTCCACCCCACAATCAACCTTAGCCTGGACCAGTCCACACAAGAAATCCACTTCCTGAGCACTACAATACAAATAAAGGATTGTCACATTAACACCAACCTGTACCGAAAACCAACTGACTGAAATATATACCTACATGACTCCAGCTTCCACCCTGGACACATTACAGGATTCATTGTCTACATTCAGCCAAGCCTTAAGATACAACCACATTTGCTCCAATTCCTCAGACAGAGGCAAACACCTACAGGATCTCTATCAAACATTCTTAAAATTACAGTACCCAGCTGGGAAAAGCGTAAAAACACATTGACAGAATCAGACAGGTAACTAGAAGTCACCTACTACAGGACAGATCCAACAAAGAAAACAACAGAATGCCACTGGTCATCACCTACAGCTCCCAGATAAAAATCTCTGCAACACATCGTCATGGATCTACAACCTATCCTGGAAGATGATCCCTCACTCTCTCATGCCTTGGGAGGCAGGCTAATCCTTGCTTATAGACAGCCCCCAACCTGAAGCAAATACTCACCAGCAACTGTACACCATACAACAAGAACACTAACCCAGGAGCCTATCCCTGCAACAAACCCTATTACCAACTCTGCCTGCACATTGACTCCAGTAACACCATCGCAGGTCTTAACCATCAGCCATATCATCAGGAGGTCATTCACCTGCACATCCACTAATGTGATATATACTATCACATGCCAGCAATGCCCCTCTCTGCCATGTACATTGGCCAAACTAGACTGTTACCTCCACAAAAGAATAAATGGACACAAATCAGACATAAACAGTGGCACCTTCCATAAACCAGTAAGAGAGGATGTCAATCTCCTTGGACACTCAGTAGCAAACATGAGACTCTCAACAAAAAAACTGCAAAAAACAGATGTCAGTGTGAAACTGCGGAGCTGGAACTCCTATGCAAACTTGACACAATCAGACTGGGTCTGAATAGGGACTTAGAATGGCTAGCACATTACAAAAACTAATTGTCCTTCTTCACACATTCTTACTTTCTAATCAACTGTTGTGAATGGGCCTCATCTACCCTAACTGAATTGATTTTGTTAGCACTTGCCCTCCGCATTGTAATGTTTCTCACTCATCCTTGCACCTCCTAACTGTAGTTTCCACTTCATGCATTTGACAAAGTGGGTTGTAACCCATGACAGATTATGCCTGAAGAAATTTGTTAGTCTAAAGGTGTAACAGAAAACTCATTGTTTTTACTGTATACAGACTAACACACGTATCCCTCTGAAACTTGTCTCTCTGTAATGCTTTTTTTCTGGCTTTTTATCAGATTGATCATGAGAGGGCTAATTAGTTTCTTACATTCCCCAGCCTCTCCTTTTTATTAGCTAAGTATTTAATCAGCCATTATGGGGGAATTCATTGAGACTACAGTGACTATAATGTTCACCTGCCTTTCAGATCTCAGTGCCCTATCACATATATCACATATCCCTTACTTCTGAACAGGCTTCCCCCTATATATTTTTTTTTCTTTTTCCTCGTGCCCTCCCCTTCTTGCAGGAGACCTTTGCCTCTTTAGATTCCTCTGTGCCTCTCAGGGTGGACTTGTATGGTCCTCTCTCTGGGTCCTTCTTTCCTCCACCCAGAGAAATCACATTCTGAAACTGGAGGATGTCCCCAAAATTTAGCTTCTGCCTACAAATCTTCACACGAGAAACAGCCTATAGGCTCATTTTCCCCATTTCCTTTCTGCTGCTCTTGAATTAGAGCCTGTGGTTGTCCCCCATCCTCCTCCTTCCCTAAGGACTCCTATCCTCAGGAAAGGACTCAGGTTATGTACACAAGACAAACTTGTCCCGCAATAAGCTGTTGCGGGACAAGGAAAGTGTTATAAATATAGCGCTTTTGTGTGTGTATACATGCTCCTTGTATCGCAAAGGAGCATTCACATGTGTGAAGCTCCTTTGCAATACAAGGAGCAGTGCATGGTGGGCACCTGTCCCACCATGCACTCCCCACAGCCAGCCTAGTCCAGCTGCACTGTTTGGGTGGCGGTGGGAGCTGCGGCACTTAAGCTCGCAGCCCCTGCAGCCACCCGAACCTCTGCAGCTGGACTAGGGGGCTGGCCCGAACTGGCTGCCCTCGCCGGTCCAGGGGGCCAATCCCCCGGAGCTGCCATACCTGGCAGCTCCAATAAAAGTCAGTTTCACTGCTGTGCTACAGCAGTGAAATTGACATATTTGACAGCTCCAATGTCCCAGAGTGGCCTGGATTGGCACTCTGAGATATTTCCGGAGGCTGTCTATTGCGGAAAATCCGTCCACACGAGCACTACCGCGGAACAGCTGTTCTGTGGTAAACCTAACTACTCTCGATTGGAGTGGTTTAACTGTTGCGGGGCAAGGGGGTGTTGCGGCGCAACAGGGAAAATGCTCCTGTGGACGCTCCAAGCTTTATTGTACGATAAGGAGCCTTATCGCACAATAAAGTGATCATGTGTACATGACCTCAGTCTCACTAGGTGTTACCTAGTTTTCTTCCCTCACCCTTCCTGTGGCATAAGTTCTTGGGGAAGCCCAGCTCCTGAGGCTGAGTTTGGGCTGTCTTCTCCTCTGAGCTCTGTTCTACCTTTTCCTTTTTATCTAGCATGGCTTTTTCTTCCTCTTGGCTTGTTTTACCCCATCTCAGGTGATCTAATTCTGTTAAGTTAGGCCCTTTTTCCTTATTTGCTTATTTTGTTCCACATGGGGTACTGGCCACCCCTTTTCTTCCTAAAATACCCACTACTACCAGATGGGATAGTCTCGCCATTATTCCCATCCTCTGCTATCTAAATTTCCCCTGTCCCTCTGGAGTACCTCAGCCATTTGATACCACTTCTTCCACGTTGAAAGCACATTATCCCCTTTTTTCTTGACATGGTTCCTTTTGCCTCTTCCCTTTTCTTTTTGGGGTTTTTCAGTTCACTACCCCTACTCATTGGCTCCAGGATCTTAGGTGGTCTGACCTCTCTTCTCAGAAAGTCAGCTTCCAGAAACTCTTTAGAGAGCTTAATTGTGGCACCCACGGCAGTAGACTGATGCCTGCTCAGCCAGATTCTGGTACTTTATGGGAGACTCTGGAGAAATTGTTCTAGTATCACTTGGTCCATAATTTCCCTATCTGTTTGACTATCTTGCCTTAGCTAGTAGGTATCCCACTCTGTGATCTTGTGTGCATGTGACCTGAGTTACATCCCTTCTGTCCTTCCAGTGTCCCAAAACTTCTTCTGGTATTTCTTAGCTGAAAGCCCAATATGATCTAAAATGATCAATTTCACACCTTCATAGTTCTGTCCTCATTCTTCACTCAGGGCAAAGGTGAGATATGGCTCATATTTTCTTACCCCAACAGGCTGCCAGGGTCACTCTCAAATGTTACTACATATGTGTTTAGGTCATCAGTTGGGTCCATCTTGCATAGGGCCACTCCCTGGGTACAAGTCCCTTACCCCCATTGGAACTCACCCTCTTTTGGACCAATTACTCTTGTACCTGGGTCTGTTTCTAAACATCTGCCTGTAGGTTCCACTCTTGTTCCACTTGTGAAACCATCAGGGATAGTGTCTTATATTTGTGGGACTCCTGGAAAGTCTGCATCATCATTCTCATTCAGCCACTGTATGGCCCTCAGCAAGCTTTCAAACCACCATGTGTCTGTGTGTCTGTGTGTGGGGGGGCAGATCTCTGGACAAGCCCCCAGTTGTGATGTGGCCATGTTCTGCCCCATCCTCTGATACTCCAGAAACCTAAGGCCTTCTTTTATCTTGTATGTAGGCTAACATTTATTCTAAATCTGTCCAATACCAATACAGTGCAACATCAGTTTTAATATCTACTTCTTTCAGCCTGCCTTTGCTAGAACTCTAATAGAAAAGGAGGTCTCTTTCTCAAGGGAGCTCCTTCATTCCACACTCAGCTGTCCCAGTCCTCCATTCTCTGTGTAATGCTTTCTTCCTGGCTTTTTATCAGGTTGGTCAGATGAGGACTAATTAGTTTCTTATTCCCCAGCCTCTCTTTCTGATTAGCTAGTGATTCAATCAGCCATTACTGGAGGAACTAATTGAGGCTATAACAACTATCATGTGGAGCAACCTGTCAGATCTCAGCACTCCGTCACAGGTGGGTTTCATTGATTTTTTTCTTCCAAGAAGTATATTAAATTTAATAATATTATGGGCACTGTTACTGACTAGTTCTGCTATGTTCACTGCTTGAACTGGATCCTGCATGCCTCTTAGGACTAACTCAAGAATTGTGATGTATATGACATTTTCCCAGTCAATATAGGAAATTGAAGTTGAAACCCACAATTTTTGGTTTTGTGTTTTTGTAGCCTCTCCCTGAGCATTTCACAAACACCATGCCATCCTGGTCAGGTGGTTGATAGTGTAATCCTACTGCCAAACTCATACTATTAAGAATGGAATTGCTTATACCATTCTATGATACTGTTTGCTTAATTTTTTTTTTACTATATTTAACTCTTTGGTTTCTTTCACATATAGTGCTACACCCTCATCAGAATGACATACTCGGTCATTCCTGCATATTTTATATTCTATCATTGTGTCTTTTATTATCATTGTTCCACCAGATTTCTGTGATGCCTATTATACAAATATCCTCATTTAACAGCAGGCACTTAGGTTCACCTATCATAGTATTTAGACTTTTTGCCGTAGTATATAAGCACTTATATGTAGTCAATATTTAGTTGTCTGTCTTATTTAACTGTTTCTCTTCAGTTCCTACTTATACCTTATTAGTTTCTATCCTTTACTCTTTATTAAAATATAAAGCAACACATTTAATAAATCCTTTCTGATGGATTTTTGTCTGAACCATTAGCTTCTCAGCACCTGTCACTTTTCTGCCAGCCTTTTGTATCAAAATTCCTCTGCAACCTTTTTAGTTTTATATTTTGGTTTAGGTAGTGTCCATCATTTAGATGTAGGCTTCTGCTTTCCTAAAAGGTTCCTGAGTTTCTAGTAAACTTAAATTCTTCTTTTATGCATTAAAACCCCACAGTTTTGCCCATCTAACTGTTCTGAGTGTGGAATTGGAAGCATTTCAGAAAATGTTACCATGGAGGTCCTGAACTTTAATCTCTTACCTAGCTGTTTAAATTTGGCTTCTAGGGCCTCTCTCCTACTTATCCTTAAGTCACTGGCGCTCACATATATCACAACTGCTGGCTCTCTCCCAGCATAGCAGAGAAGTCTGTTCAGATATCTTGAGAAGTTTTCACCCTTCACACCCAGCAAACAGTTCACCATGTGGTTCTCCAGGTCATCATAAACCCAGCTATCTACATTTCTAATGATCAAATCTCCCATTACTGTTACCTGCCTTTTCCTAATAACAAAGGTATTCTCAGTGCAAAGCAATGCCATCGTATCATCTGGAAGGCAGCCATGGAAGATTTCCCTCCACTCCAGTTCAATGTTCTCTTTCCCAAAGACATTCAGCAAAACATCAAAGAGGCTGTCAGAGTGGGTTGGGGGAGAGCCCGCTCTACTGTGTTTCAGAAAGTCTCATCTATCTACCTCTTTATCTGCCTTAGCTCCTCCAGTTCAGCTACTCTGGTATCAAAAGCCTGTACTTGGTCTCTGAGGGCCATGAGCTGCTTGCACTGAAAGCACATGTATGCCACCTGCCCACACAACAGTCAATCATAGATGCCGCATCCAGTACAATAAATTGGGTAGCCCCCACTCTCCTGCTGGACTTCTGACTCCATTATTTTTACTCTTGCAGAGGTTCCGTTTGCTTGTTTGTTTTGTGTGTGTGTTTTATGGAGGAGGTTATTAGCCTAAATTTAAAAATATTTATTAGGTGTCTCTAGCTCACAAGCAACCCCTCTAAACTCCCTTCCAAAAATTCTGTTTATAAGTGATCATGGTAGCAGGAATCTGACTTTTAAAATCCCTGTTCTTCTGAAATTAGGTCCTCCCACTTGTCCAGTATCCTAAAAGGATCCAGGATTAAAGGGTAGCAGGCTAGATCCTCATGTGGATGTTCTCAGCCTTGCCTAGCTGGCCACTAGTCTCAGCAAATAGACCCTACTATAAACTTCACGCAAGCAAGCAAACAACAAACACACTAACAGACAGCAAACATCCCAAGAGTCCTGTAGTTGCTCCTCTTTCACTTGTGGAACTGTTACAAAACTCCCCTGTTTGCTGCTCCTGTCCACTAGCTCACCATGCTAGTCAACATGTTTACAACCATACTGCTAGCCAGAAAACATCACAAAGTAATTATTGAATTACATTTTTTTTTGTTATTTAGTTTAAATGACCCAGCTGATACTCTTTTAATACTATAGTCACTTCTGGCTACTTAATGTATTGGAGAAAATGATTAGCTTTAATTAGCCTTCATTAAATTCATTCTACAGCCTCAGTCTCCAGTCATTATAAATCCCTTTGTGTAATTATGTTTAAATCACAGTTACATTTAAATAGAAATGATAGAATTTTATTTTGTAAAAAGAATAGTTTATTAATGCAGTGAGCTGGAACTTATGGGTTGCTATTTTGGCAAAGTAGCACAGTGCACCACCACCCAAAAGTTAAATGAATTATTTTTAAACATGTATTTATGATAGCACCTACTATGCACTAGACACTTCCAAAACCATGAAAGGATGGTCCCTGCTCCAAGGAGTCCCCAATTTAAAGACAAACAGACTAGCTGACAGAGGTGGGAGTGACAAATGATATTTATATACAAATTAAATCAATTCACTATAATCAGCATGACATTACTAGGTCTGTAGGAGCGACTTTGAGGAGACTCACCTCTGTGGCACAACTGCCACCTGTTGCACATCCTGCAGAGGATGATCTGTGTCTCCAGCAATTCAAATATGGTAGAGGAAAGGTTGGGGGTGGAGCAGAGCTAGGAGACATGCATCATCCATTATTCCAACTGCCAAAAGTAAATCCCTATGGTGATTTCTGTATTGTTGAGACTCTTTGTGCCCGAGAGTCCCGTTTAAGAGGGATCCTGATGCAGGGGCATTGCTGGATAGCAAAAAGATCTGGGGCTGTGGCTCCCAGCCCACCCAGGCCCCACCCCCAGGTCAACCCACTAGGCCACGCCCCATCTGCACCCCCCCTCCCACCACTAGGTCCTGCCCCCCAGTCCACAACCCCCCCACACACACACACTCAGAAACAAGCCCCAAGGCCTGTGTGCCCTAGCCTAGGCAGCCCTTCCACATGTCTAAAGGTATCAGTCTGCATTGGAAGTGCTTACATACTTGAAACAATTTACTGTGTGTGACATTCCCCTCCCGTTATCTGGTCTGGTGTGCTGCTTTGCTCCCTCAATTGTTCACTCCTGGACTCCAACTTCCCCCGCTTCACTAGCTGGACCTCCCCACCCCTGGGTCTGTCCACACCAGCCTCCTGAGTGTAATTGGTTGCAGGCACTGGGTGTGTGCCCACCAAGCACGCAGGAGACATTCCTCCAGCAAGTGCTCCCAGACCCAAATGCCACATCGGGAACTTCTGTCTTGCAGGAATCAGGGTCCTTCCCTGATCTCTGCAAGCTCATTTACACTGAGTTTATGAAGAAACTGAAATGGCAATAATCTTTTCCCCTTGCACACTCTCTAAAATCCACACAGCTTTAGCTAAAACAAACATTAGCATTGATTTGCTTTACAGTCTGACCTGATCCTCTGACTTACACTTCCATCCATTTATTTTCTTCCCTTCATCTGTAGTTCTCTATCTTCAAGCCTCTGACAAAGTGGGATTTTCTCCCATGAAAATCCATGCAATAAACAAATGTGTTAGTCTTTAAAAGTCCACTACACTCCTTGTTTGTTTTGTTGAACTAGGCAGTAACGGCTACCCATTTGGAACTAGTTTATTGATTAAAACATGATTTTAGGTGAGTATATAACAAATCAATGAAAAATAATTTAATAAAGCAATCTGAAGTTAACCACTATCAAATGAAAATATAACACGTATCCTAACCTAAAGTTTATTATTCAATCTTACTTATAATAGTTGGCTGATGATGGTTTTGCAGCTCGTTTCTGCCCCCATCTAGGTAGGGCTCCTTGCTTGTAGGTAGACATGGAGTTTCTCTGGCAAAAAGCCTCTAACAGACAGTTCTAAGTATGTGTCCTTGTTTCTCCAAAACACCCTCCCCTCCTGGCATCAGGTGATCTTTCCTTCTCTGGAAGAAGCAGGTAGTTTGCATAGCCTTTGTGATGCATCCTTTCTGTCTACATGCTGGGAGAGAAGACAACAGAGTGAACTGAAGAAAAGGCAGAGAAGGCTCCTGCAGTGTTCCTGCCCTCTCACCTCCCCCCCCCCCCCAGCTCCTGCCTGGCTCCCAATCCACCTCCTGCAGAAATAAAGCAGAAAGGACTTAACAGCAAAAACTGAGTAAGCCCACTCTTATAGGAAAGGCAGAGTCCAAACTAAAAATGCAGCATTATTGGGACTACAGTAATGTGGACAGAACTGAGGGATCAGGGTTTATCACTGGGCAGAGGATGAAAGGGGGGGGGGGCAGAGGTGGGAGGACAGATCCTGCACCAGAGGCCAAAAATCACCTTTTCTAGTACCTGTGGGAGAGAGGGCAACCCTAAATTGTCACATACTCACACCCTGGAATGGGCAGGGGGAATTCAATCATCAAGAGATTAGTTTAAAAACACAACTCCATTTCCTCCAGTCAACCTCCACCCCCTGCTTAATTACAAACAAACAAGAAAACCAAATTTCAAAGCACAGAATAAATTTTAGGTGCACAATATGATGCTGGTCTGCAGAATTCATCTTTATAAACAAGGTCATCATTGGCACTCCCAGCCAGGGGATGACCCCTGGGCCACCCATCCCCCAACTGACCTCACTGCATGGGGGGAGGGGTGATGCCCAGCTGGACTGATGGACCCAGGCCCAGAGGGCATCCCCGGCTGGGGGGGAGCATGAACCCCACCCCGCACTTGCCACCTGAGGCAGGGGAGAGCGCAGAAGGGCTGCAATCCCCAGCCCACCCTGTCATATGATGCACATTGGGGTATGAACTGTATAACTTTGATTTCACTCCTGCCATGCAATTGTGTGGTTTGATGCAAAATGTGCCATGCAAGCAAGGTTCCTTTCTGAATGCTCATAAACATGCTCTGCATTATTATGGTATCACGTTTCCTGCAGCATCACATGTATGTGTGTACAGATCAATAGATCTGAAACATCCCAGGTGTTTCATATGGCTCTGGGTGGAGTCTCCCTCACACAGCATGGAAGCTGATGAGATTGGATACATGACAAAAGTTAATGTAAATAACGAAGCGACTCACCTAGCAACAAGGAGAGGGGAACAAAGAATCTCAAAGAGTCACACCTGAGGAAGGGGGGAAAAGGGAGGGGACAGGAAGTTTGATAACAAGACACTTGATCTGTGAAAGAGCTTTTTTCTGGGGCCCTACCTTTAAAAATCTGATCCACGAAGTGTCATTAAAATCATTGGTGTTACAGCCTCTTATACCAGGGTTGACTTTTGCTTAAGGTAATTGGTATGATGATCTGCAGTTGCAAAATGCTTACAGGAGCCAGCCTTTGCATTTGAAACTTTTACTTTAAGCCTGCATAAATAACAAGCATTAGTCCACTGTGGCTTTTTCAACACAGGCCAAAACTGAAGCACATAAAATAAGCTTCTCTCATGATCTCCCAATAGAACTCTCAAATCTTAGGATTTTTTCCCCAGACCCTGGCGTTTGCTATCCTGCCAGCTTGGGAAGTGGGAGACAGGGGACCCCAGTTGAAACCCACCTCCCCTCAGACTTGGGGGAGCATGAAGATCCCTAAGAGGATTAAAGCTGAGGCTGGGGGAGCTGTACTATGTCTTCAGGGTTGGGGACAGCTTCTAAGGAGCTGGGGAGAGTGAACTGAATGTGGTGAGAGTGGATGGGTAGAGGGGCTGTTGGCTGAACTGATGGGATGGTGATGATGGAGGTTGGGGGACTGAACTGATCCCTGAATTAAAAGGGTTTGGTTGGGGACAGAACTGAGGGGACAGGGTTAACTACTGGGCAGGGGATGAGGGGGGCAGAGGTGGGGTGACAGGTCCTGCAACAGGGGCCAAAAATCACCTTCCAGTACCTGTGGGAGAGATGGCAATCCTAAATTGTCACCTACTCACACCCTGGGATGGGCAGGAACTCAAACATGAGAGAGTAGTTTAAAAACACAACTCCATTTCCTCTAGTCATCCCTCCCCCCTGCTTAATTAACAACAAACAAACAAGAAATCCAAATTTCAAATCACAGAATAAATTTTAGGCACACCATAGGGTCTGCAGAACTCATAAATAGGGTCATCACTGACACTTCTAGCTGGGGGATGATCCCCAGGCCACCCCCTCCTCAAATGACCTCACTATATGGGTGAGGGGGAGGTGACCAGTCCCCGCCTGCCACCCTGGAGAAGTTGGGGGACAATCCCTGACCTACAACCTGCTGCTGCTCTGGATGGACACCGAGTCACCGACCCATGGGGCCTAAGATGATTCCCAGCCTGCTCCGCAGACCCAACAGACTGACCTGGGGATTGATACCCTGATCCAAACACCTCCAGTTTCCCCCTCCACACACACAGAGTACTTACTGGTGCTGTGTAGAAGAAGCTGGTCATGAACAAAACAGGATGGAGTCCGCTGCAGTGCTGCATGGCTGAGCCTGTGCAGCAGGGGAGAGAGGATTTAAAGTTCCCTCTTCTCTCCCTGCTATGTGACTGAGCCACATACTGCAGCTGTGGCTCAGTTCCCAGCTTAGCTCCTCCTCCCCGGCAAACAGGCTGTCTGTGCATGTGCCTGCTGAGGAAAATAGGTTCGGGGCTTAGGCAATTCTACCCAGGGCAGGCGCCCTGCTGGCCCAACGGCAATGATACCTATGTGATGCAATGCAAATGTAGATGTGGGAAGTCCTGTCAACAAGGCTCCAGGAAAGCAGGAAGTCTCAGGTACCGATTGGCCTCCACATTTAAGGACCTATGTATGTCTGTGGCAGCCTTCCTGAGTACTGCAAGGTCTGCTGAATACCTAGCTCAATTATTGGAGGACTATGGGCGGTAAAGTCCTCCCGTTCTGCAAGCACTCACTCCTCTAGAACAATTGGACTAAATCTCCACAAGAATGATCTTTCAAAGATTCTTCCCCAGAAGAGGGAAATTATCTTTGCTTATTTAGGTGGAATGACTTGATTTAAACAAGTGAAACAAAGCACAATTTGACCAACATTTTTATTTCTCTGCCAAAGTCTATAAAGACATTGGCTTGGAAACAGCTTCAAAAATAAAGCAAGTTATAGAAGTGTAAATTGTGTTGCAAGCATCATCACTACAAATGCTACTCACAGTTCTAAACAAGTGCAGTTATACTGCTAGACAAGCTCCTGGTGAACTGATTGGTGCATTTGCACAGGCAGCCATAGTCACTGACATAATGATACAGACACAAATTCAGAAAACAGAAGAACATCTATGTACTACTGGAAAGGGGAACAGAGGTAGCTTTCCTTCTGCTGCAAGTGTTACTATTAAAAACTGTTTCACGGCAAGCAGGAAGGACAAATATCTGTAAACTTCATCCTGGAATGACATCTTGAGACAAGGGAGCAGCTACACCTTTTATGGGTTGTTTGTGAGTATGCCAAGAAATACCTACCCATCCACCCAGCTCACTCAATAGCCTTGTTGAACTCTGTTATGAGAGGAGATTTTAAGCAAGCTTAGCTAACTTAGTTTACCAAACAAAGGCTGAGGGGAGATATGATTGATCTCTGTAAATACATAAGAGGAACAAACACAGGAAGCAAGAGGAGTTATTTAAGTTAAGGGCTAATTTTGGCACAAGAACAAATGGATATAAATTGGCCATCAACAAGGTTAGGCTTCAATTTACACAAAGGTTTCTAACTATCAGAGTGATGTTCTGAATAGACTTCCAAAAAGTGTGGGGACAGAAAAACTAACTTGTTTCAAGACTGAGTTGATAAATTTATGGAAATGATAGTATGATGAGGTTGCCTGTAATCACATATGGTCCATCTGCAACTGCTATTAGCAAATATATTTAATGAATAGAGATGGAACACTACAGAGAGAGGACTTTGAATTACTATAGAGAATTCTTTCCCACGTGTCTGGGCTGGTGGGTTTCACCCACATGCTCAAAGTCTTACTGATCACCATATTAGGGTTCAGGAAGGAACTTTCCCCCAGGTCAGTTTGGCAGAAACCCTGGGGAGATTTTCATCTTTTCCTGCAACATGATGAAGAAGTCACTTGCTGATTATGCTAGAGTAAATGGTGGATTCTCTGTAACCTGAAGTCTATAAGTCAAGGTTTGAGGACTTCAGAAACTCAGCAGAATTTGTGGGTCTATTACAGGAGTGAGTGGGTAAGGTTTTGTGGCCTGCGACCTGGAAGAGGTCAGACGAGATGACCACGATGGTCCCTTCTGGCCTGAAAGTGTATGAGTAGAGAAATGACCATGTAAAAATAGCAACCTTCTACAGCTTTGTTTGTGTTCTAGACATCTGATACTTTAGAGTCAGATTTGAAAAGGTATTTAGGCACTTAAAGAAGCAAAGAAGTACCTGGGGCTAGATTCATAAAAGGACTTATGCGCCTAACTGCCACTTAAGGCCCCACTGGGATTTACAAAACCACCTCTCTGCTGCCCCAAAACACTAGATGTTCCTAAACTTGCTCTCAGCACCTCAATTTTTGCCATGAAAGTTCTCTAGTCATTTTTCTTTCTGCCTCTGCATATGTGCACCGCAGCTTTCTATCAGTCACTCATGCTGCTCTGTTTAGTTTGCATAACTCCCATCAACTGCCACCTTATTTCCCCAGATGAATGACTCTTAGCCTGATAGTAGGGCACCACTTCTAGGAAGTGGGAGACACAGATCAGTCCCTATTCTTCAAGGATTTTTAAAAATTATTAGGTGCCTAACACCAGAGAGGGACAAGCCTTAGCCTACAAACATTGGCGTGGCATCACCTATTGACTAACTTAAGTGAGGAGCAACCTAGCCTGCCAAGTTTTAGGATTCCCATTCTCAGTCACTTTCTTTCCCTATTCATTGTCTAGGGAGCTGAAGCATAGAATTCAGACTTTGTGAATCCCAGTGATTTTTTAGGTACCTAAAAGTTAGGCATGACAATGCTCAGTATCTCCATATCTAAGGTCATTTGTGAATCTACCCCTACAGGCCTAACTCCATGGGCACTTTTGAAAATCCCATAATGCACCTGTCTACGGCTATGTCTACACTTACAAAGTTAAGTTGACTTTGTAAGTCGACTTAACAAGGTCAACTTAAAGTCAACCTTGTTAAGTCGACTTAACAGCAGAGATAGTCATTATATTGGTTTTATGTTGACTTAATAAAGTCAACTTAGTGTTAATCCCCATCTACACTGGCCTTAAGTCGACGTAAGGCGTAAGCCAACCTAAAAGGAGGTGTTATTAAGTTGACTTAAGCTTTCCTTATGTCGACTTAAGGAAATGCTTAAGTGGACTTAAGAAAAGCACAGTATGGACATGGCTTTGCTTAGGTCAACTTAAGCGTCCTTAAGTCAACCTAACTTGCCAGTGTAGATGCACCCTACATGTTTAAGTGCCTAAATACCTTTAGAAATCTGGCCCATATTAACAAAACTAAGTTTTTTTTTCTTATTTTTAGTCTTATGAAGAGCTAAAAGAAAAATACAATGAGTTTTATTCCTTCTTGTGTAGTGACAAAACCAATTAATTATTACATTCCAATTACCAGGCCAATCAGTTATATCTGTACAGTCACTGTACTCAGTGACTATAATGGGGGTTTACAGGGGTAACTGACAGCATAATTTGGCCTTCATTACTGGTGGTGTTGCTCAAGAAGAAAGAGCACAGGTTGAATTTCAGAATCCAAAATGAGTTTATGTAGCATTAAACTTTGAAATAACATTTCTGAAAAGTAGGAAAAAAAATAAATTCAGTCCTTCAATTTCAGTGGGACTACTTAGTTGTGTAACAAGTAACAGGATCAGTCTGAGGCAGAGTTTCTCTACCTTTTAGTGGCCAGGGAACAACTAAAGGTATTAATTCCTTTACGTGGAACACCTGATGAAAATGTTCTTGAAAAGGCCAGTAACAGTGGTGGGAGATTTATAATGTGTCAACCGCAGCAAAGTTTCCAGGCGTGAGTCAGCTTCCACTGCCGCATGTCTGGAAGCTTTTCTGTGGCTGGGGTATTTTAAATTGCTCCTTCACCCTCCTCACTCAACCCATCTCCCCTTTGATGGGGAGGAGTCGGGTCAGTCATGGAACATCTGCACTATGTCTGCGGAGCACCACTGTTCCACAGAACACTGGTTGAGCAACACTGGTCTGAGGTTAGATTTCTCTTTTTCATGCCTAGTGCTAATCTACTGCTTTAACATTCACCATACTGTACACTGCAAGTCTGAATATATGTGTGCATACATAATTTACTCACTTGAGTAACAGTTTTCAGGGTCAGTTTGTGGTTACAATTTCTCGTTTCTAGTGAATATATATATATCAACTTGCAGTGTACATTAGGGTGAATGTTACAGTGACAAGATTAGCACTAGAAATGAGAAAATTGTAACCACAAACTGATTCTTCAAAATGTTACTCAAGTGAGTATATTATGTGGGCCTCCTGGGATAACCACCTGAATATGCAAAGACCAGGGCAAGCTGCAAAAATGAGATCCAATCTCTCTAAACGCTGATGGGTGACACTTAAGACACACTCCCAATCAACAACAAACCATGCTTCTGATTCACCACACTGGTTATCAAGAAACATAACAAAGCATAAACAGCCCCCTTTATTGCACATCAGCTCCTCTTGTTCTAAAATAGCCACTGGGTTTAGTAAAAAGATAAGTTGCTCACAATTCTAAGCTCTTTACTCAAAAAGGTTTCTCCTGACCCCAGAGGTCCAGCCACATTGTACAGAACAATATAGGTTTCAATCTTACACCAAATACCACGTTGCCAGCCAATCCTTTAGTAATTAAAACTAAAGGTTTATTATGAAAAAAGGAAAGAAACAAACTATGAGAGATGTTAAAGGGTCAGAGTGAATCACATATATACAAATGTTTAGAGTCCATGTAAAGCAAGTCCTTGGAAGAATTTGGAATTTGCAGGCTTGTTCAGTTCCTTTGGTAGACACACAGCACTTGGGTGGGTCTCAGTTCTTTGTTCAGTTGCAGATGAATCGATCCACAGGTAGGTGTTAGCTGAAGACTGAAGACAAAATGGACTTTGGTGTAGCTCTTTTTATCACCTCTGGCCTTCCCTATGCTGTATGGAGTTTTTGCAAACCAAAATAGAGTTGTGTCACATGGTCACTCCAGGTGACTCACTGGCAGGTTTCTCCCTAGGTCCATTGTGCCTGTGGATCCCTTAATGGAACATCAAGGAGATAATGACTATAGACATCCAGTCTGGGGAGTTTCCCAGAATCAAATAAATTGAAACACAGATATAACAAATATATTCATAACTTATAATACAGATATGACACCTACACATAAACCATGAAATCATTCCTAGCCGACTGTAAAGTTTCTATTGACAGCAAACATGATATATTTCATATGAATTATTGCTATTATGACATATTAATATGAAATAGTATCACAAATGGTTCCCTAAATCCGGACAGCATCACACTTTACGTACTTGAAACCCAGTCAGGACTTTTAAAAAGTGAGAGGGAGGAGAAGATCATTGTGCTCATGTTAGTGAAGCTGAAAAAGCCCAAACCTGTTCTTGTTCTCTGGATGCTTCTGGGAGGTAGAAGTGTCAGCATGAAAGAAGCAGGAAATGAGACAGGAACTGGTTCTTCTGTTAGCCCTACCAGCAGCTCCAAGGGGAGAGATCAAATGCTTAATCCGCCTGTCTCCTTAGAAAAGAATCTTATTTTATAATCTCTTTTGACCTTGCTGCCAATGCAGGCAGTAGCTGACTCCTAATTTCAGAGACCTGAATAACCCTATTGCAAAGGGTTTCAGGGGATATGACCAAGTTACCCAGGGGGCATGAGAACCTGACTGTCTACTCACTAACTGAATCTCTTTCTCTAGCTCCTGCAAGGTTGGGAGAACAAGGAGGTGACAGGAGGTAGGGGAGTCCATTCCAGCTTGCTTGCCTTTCCAGAGGTTGATGCACATGGGCTTCCTGCCTGCACAGGAATTGTGCCTGCATGCTGGGGATTGTGCCATGGCCAGAAGACCCCAGGTGTGTCTAATCAGCTCCAATTTACCTTGCTTAATTGAGGCTATCATGATAGTGGGATAGCTAAGGGGTTGCTGCCCAGCACTCTGTCCCATTAATATACAACCTAGACTTCCCCCACTGTGATTTGAGACCACTATTCCTGGTGCTGTCACTACTGACAATAGCCTAGTTCTATCCTCTTTGGAAGCCCTTCTCAGGTAGTTGAAGGGTACCATGAAATCCTCCTTCACTCTTCTCTTCTGTGGACTAAACAAATCCAGTTCCTTCAGCCTCTTCTCATAAGTCATGTACCCAGCCCCCCTAATACTTTTCATTGTCCTCCACTGGATTCCTCCAGTTTGTCCACATCCTTTCTGTAGAGGGGCGCACAAAATTGGACACAATACTCCAGATATGGCCTCACCAGTGCCAAATAGAGGGGAATAATAGCTTCCTTACTAATGCAATCCAATATGCCGTTAGCCTTCTTGGCACTGGCAGGCAACAGGGGTACATAGATTCATAGACTTTAAGGTCAGAAGGGACCAGTATGATCATCTAGTCTGACCTCCTGCAAAATGCAGGCCTCAAGACCTCACCCACTCACTCCTGCAATAGGCCACCAACCTATGACTGCATTGTTTACCTCCTTAAATCATGACTTAAGGACTTTAAGATACAGAGAATTCACCGTTAGGTGAACCATGCCCTGTGCTACAGAAGAAGGTGAAAAACCCCCAGAGCCCAGGCCAATCAGCCCTGGGGGAAAATTCCTTCCCGACCCCAAATATGGCGATCAGTTAAATCCTGAACACGTGGGCAAATCTCAACAGGCAGTTATCCAAGAAACAATTCTCTGTAATAACTCAGAACCCACCCCACGTACTCTCTCCTCTTAGGCTACTTGTAAATCCACCACACGTAGCCAAATATCAGTCAATTTCCAAAATAGGCTAATCATACCATCCCCTCCATAAATTTATCAAGCTCAGATTTGAAAGCAGTTATGGTTTTTGCCCCCACAACTCCCTGAAGGTTATTCCAGAACTTTACACCTCTAATGGTTAGAAACCTGCGTCTAATTTGAAGCCTAAATTTCTTGATGGACAGTTTATAACCATTTGTTCTGGTGTCCACATTGGTGCTGTACTCAAATAATTCCTCTCCCTCCCTGATGTTAATCCCTGTGATGTATTTATAGAGAGCAATCATATCCCCCCTCAGCCTTCTTTGGTTAAGCTAAACAAGCCAAGCTTCTTGAGTGTCCACTCATAAGGCAGGTTTTCCACTCCACAGACCATCCTTGTAGCCCTTCTCTGCACCTGTTCCAATTTGAATTCATCCTTTTTAAACATTGGGGACCAGAACTGCACACAGTATTCCAGATGGGGTCTCACCAGTGTCTTGTACAGCGGCACTAACACCTCCCTGTCTCTACTTGAAATACTTCTCCTGATACATCCTAGAACCGCATTAGCTTTTTTCACAGCCACATCACATTGGCAGCTCATAGTCATTCTATGGTCAACCATTACTCCCAGATCCTTCTCCTCCTCAGTCCATTCCAACTGATGCGTCCCCAATTTATAGGAAAAATACTTGTTGTTTGTCCCTAAATGTATGACCTTGCTCTTCCCATTATTAAATTTCATCCTGTTCCTGATTCTCCAGTTTACAAGGTCATCCAGATCTTTCTGTATGGTATCCTGATCCTTCTCCGTATTGGCAATACCTCCCAACTTGGTGTCATCTGCAAATTTTATTAGCACATTCCCGCTTTTTGTGCCAAGGTCAGTAACAAAAAGGTTGAACAAGATCGGTCCCAAGACAGATCCCTGTGGGACTCCACTGGTAACCTCCCTCCAGCTTGACAGTTCACCCTTCAGTATGACCCGCTGTAGTCTCCCTTTTAACCAGTTCCTTATCCACCTTACTATATTCATATTAATCCCCATCTTCTGTAACTTAACTAATAACTCCCTATGTGGAACTGTATCAAATGCCTTGCTGAAATCTAAGTAAATTAGGTCCACCACATTCCCTTTATCTAAAAAATCTGTTATCCTTTCAAAAAACATTGTTGACTCATATCTAGCTTCTTGTTCACTGTAACCCCCGGGTCCTTTTGTGTGGAACTGCTGCTCTGCCAGTTGGTCCCAAGTCTGTAGCAATGCATGGAAGTCTTCTGTCCTAAGTACAGGGCTCTGCACCTCTCCTGGTTGAACCTTATCAGATTTTTTTTCGTCCAATCCCCATCCCTCCCCCTAAGGGGCAAGTTCGGTCTTCTGCTTACTGAGGCACACAGTGCAGAACTGCACCTTTAGTATTTAAGTAATGGATATTGCTGTTATGAAAATGCTCTAAATCTGTGTATATATGACTAGAAAGTTAATTGATAAGATGCCACCAGATGGTGCTTGTGAAGTCATACTACACTGAAAATGGCTTCCTTTCTCCAGCTCTTTGCACCAGCTCTTAGTAATTACTGTTATTATTTACAATACAGTAGCAGAAAGCAGCCAAACTCCATTGCTGTACAGGCTGTACAAATAACTAACCAAAGACAGCCCAGGCCCTGAAGAACCGGTTATATTCTAAATAAAATCAGCTTAAGTATAACTACCTTGCATTACTGAATAATGATGTTTTCCTTCCCCTTCCCTTCCCTGCTTTGAGTGGAGGAATGGTAGAAGTCCACTTCATGTTGAATGGTCCCTTGAAATATGCGCTAACCACTTATGCTAAACAAGCTATTTCACCTTGTGTTTGCCTGAGTATAAATTTCCCAAACCTGAAGAGGAACTCTGTGTAACTTGAAAGCTTGTCTCTCTCAGCAACAGAAATCAATCTAATAAAAATATTACAGCACCCACTTTGTCTCCCAGAAAGGAGATATTTTTAGCACTGCTAACAATTAAAATAACTTATTGATGAATCATTTAAGAAATAGATATCTTTGGGTGAAGCCAAAAGTATTCCACTAACATGTGCCATAGCCTAAGATGTGTTACAAATATAGATTTCTTTGGTTCTTGCCTTCTTTTTTAAATCTTTTATATTTCACCTACTATAAGTACTGCTGAATAGATAAAAATACAACCAACCTTCTTGCCATAATCAATGCAGCCAAATCATCATACATTTTCAATCTAATGTTATCAAACAAAAGATATGCATTAGAGTCACTTTTCACTGAAGGGAATGTGGGGTTGGGGGAATGGTGAATGACAGAAAGAGAGAAACAGAGATAAAGATTGCACCATTACAAAAATATTGCAGCAAGAGAGAGCATGCAGACTGATACTGGCACTGCAAGAGAGACTCATGCAATCCTATCCCTATGTTTTGAGCAAATGAAAAGTTTTAGCATAAGTCATGCTGTAAAGTTTAATTTGTAACATGTGACATTTTGCTACTTCTGCAAGACAGAGTTATGCATAGAAAAGTAGGGCTCAGGAGAAAAAATAGTTACAGTGCACAATTTATTTGCCATCACTTACTTATTATGGTGTACTAGTCTAGCATTGTAAGGCAGTTTGCTTTGATTTATTTACCTGGTAACTGCTAATTCATTAGAGTGCTGAAACTTTTTTTCTGATTTATTCTGATAAGCAGATGTTACTCCTTATCTTCAGGCAGTGAGATGCCTCTGTTATCGATAACTATAACATCAGGAGCACCTAGAATATTCTCTGAATGTACACTTGCAGATGAGCAGCTCAAATAACAGAAAATAATTTTAGTGAGTTTGGCCAAATTGGTGACTTTCCTCTAGAGCAAGGTACAGGTTGTTTATTCAAACTCATATTTGGTTTAGAGAGAGATAAATGTATTTTATAGATGAACAATGTGTTCAACTGCACAGTTCATTTGTCAGGTTGGTTAGAGGAGACAAAAATCTTTGTTTGCCCTGAAATGTAGATTGGTATTGAGAAGTGCTATCTGTTCATCTGGAGCCTTATATGACTGTAAATACCAAAACCCAGAGTGACCCATCCAGTGGACTAACCGACAGCTGTCAGGAAGAGACTCAGGAAACATCTGTTGGGATCCATGCAAGGACTGTGATTTAGAGCAGTTGAAAATGTCCATGAATGAGGCCTCTCAGCTTCCCAGATCCTGGGGATCTATGTGAAATGGATCATGTATATATGGATGGTTCCTGTCCATACTTTACTCCACTAGCTCTTGATCCTCTATCATAATCTGGCTCCTGCTACAGCCATGTCACAACTTGCACTGTACCTTTCACTCTGCTAAGCAGCAGCCATTGATGAGGCTCAGGGGTAATTAATGCTCCCACAAACACTAACCTTCTCTTTGAATATCCATTGGAGAGTCTGACATGTTAACATTGTGCTGTTCCTGGATAGCATCCATGAGGAGATATGCAAGGGTGAGGAAACTATTCAGGTGCTGAAGAGTGCTGCCACACCATCAGAGAAGGATGAGATGGCTCTGGCACAGGGAGGACACTGGCAGCTGGTTGCTTCTGGCAGCAGGCAGTGCTCCCCCCTGCTCCCATCCCACCCTCCATTATGGTGAAGAACTGTTATGCAGCGCTAGAGACAAGGAACGGGGTGGAGGAGGAAAAGCCATACACCCCTGAGGCTGGGAGGATCACAACCGTCAGACCCAGGAGGAAACGTAGGGTTGTGGTGGTTGGGGACTCTCTTCTGAGGGGGATGGAGGCACCCATATGTCGCCCTGACAAGGCCTCTCGGGAGGTACGATGCCTGCCAGGGGCCTGTATAAAAGACGTTATGGAGGGGTTTTCAAGAATCATCCACCTCTCTGACTACTACCCCATGCTACTCATCCATGTGGGAACCAATAATATTGCAAGAGATGACCATCAGCAGATCAAAAGTGACTACAGGGCTCTGGGAGCACGGGTGAAGGAGTTTGGTGCACAGGTGGTGTTCTCCTTGATCCTTCCGGTCAAGGGTAGGGTCTGGAGCAGGGACAAATGCATCCTGGAGGTGAATGCATGGCTGCCTGTGTTACCAGGAGGGCTTTGGCTTTGCTTGCTGTTCCAAGAAGAAGGACTTCTAGGCAGAGATGGACTCCACCTATTGAGGAAGGGGAAGAGCATATTTGGATGTTGACTGGCTAACTTAGTGAGGAGGGCTTTAAACCAGGTTTGAAGGGGGAAGGTGACCAAAGACCACAGGTAAGTCACAGTGAGGGAGACCTGGGGGAAGGGATGGGACTTGGGGGTGCCAGGAATGTAACAGCAGAGATAAAAGAGAGGGTAGTCGGAACTTGGGGAGGGGAATCAAATCATTGCCTTAAATGTCCTATTGAAGTCCTAATACCTGAGGTGAGTGGGGAAGAAGGACACTGGGAGAAATTGCAAGGAGGAAGATGCAACAGGAGAGATAACTGACAGGGCCAAGTAGGGCAATCGGCCTGGTATTTAAGTGTCTGTACACAAATGCAAGGAGTTTGGGAAATAAGCAGGAAGAATTGGTAGTACTGGCACAGACAAGGAACTATGATATAATTGGAATAAGAGAGATGTGGTGGGATAGCTTACATGACTGGAGCTCTGCAATGGATGGGTATAAATTATTCAGGAAGGACAGGGAAGAAGAGGAGGAGGAGTAGTGCTATATGTAAAAGAGCTGAATGACTGCTCGGAGCTCCACTATGAATGTGGAAATAAGCTGGTTGAAAGTCTGTAGGTTAAATATAGAGGAGAGTGCAACAAGGGGGTTGTCATAGTGGGTGTCTGCTATAGACTGCCAGACCAGAAGGAGGAGGTGGATGAGGCATTCAATGGACAACTAACAGAAGTTTCCATATTGCTGGCCCTGGTTTTCATGGAGGACTTCAATTTTCCTGACATCTGCTGGGAGGGCAATTCAGCACAGGCAATCCAGGAAGATTTGGAGAGTGTTGAGGACAACTTCCTGGTACAAATGCTGGAGGAACTAACTAGGGATTTGCACCTCTTGACCTGCTGCTCACAAACAGAGAAGAATTGATTGAGGAAGTAGAAGTGAATGGCAACCTGGGCAGCAGTGAACATCGGATGGTAGAATTCAGAATGCTGATCAATGGAAGAAAGGAAAGAAGCATAACACACACCCTGGACTTCAGAAAAGCAGATTTTGGGTCCCTTAGGGAACTGATGGGCAGGATCCCTTGGGAGGCTGATCTGAAGGGGAAAGGCGTCCAAGACAGCTGGCTGTATTTTAAAGAAACCCTGCTAATGGCACAGGAAGATACCATTCTGATGTGCAGAAAGAACAGCAAATATGGAAAGCACCCAGCGTGGTTGAGGAGAGAACTGTGTGGTGAGCTGAAACATAAAAGGACGCTTACAAGACGTGGAAGTTTGGACAGCCGACTAGGGAGGCGTATAAAGATATTGCTCGGGATTGCAGGGGTAAAATCAGAAAGGCCAAAGGACAATTGGAGTTGCAGCTAGCAAGGGATGTGAAGAATAACAGGAAAGGGCTCAGTATGTCAGTAACAAGAAGAGGATCAGGGTTGGTGTAGGTCCCTTACTGAATGGGGCAGGTATCCTCATGGTAGATGATGCAGAAAAGGCTGAATGCTTTTTTTACTTCAGTCTTCACAGGGAGGGCCAGCTCCCAGGCTACTACATTGGGTAATGCAGAATGGAGAGAGGAAAAGCGGCCCTCGGTGATGGAAGGTCAGGTTAGGGACTACTTGAAGTTGGATATGCACAAGTCTATGGGGCTGGATAAACTGCATCGGGGGTGCTTAGGGAGTTGGCTGTTGTGATTGCATAGCCACTGGCCATTAGCTTTGAAAACTTGTGGCGAATGGGAGAGGTCCCAGAGGATTGGAAAAAGGCAAATATAGTACCTATCTTCAAGAAAGGCAAGGAGGAGGATCCGGGGAATTACAGACCAATCAGCCTCACCTCAATGCCTGGAAAAATCATGGAGCAGGTCCTCAAACAATCTATTCTGAAACACTTGGAAGAAAATAGAGTAATCAGGAATAGTCAGTATGGATTCATCAAGGGCAAATCATGTCTGACCAACCTGATTTCCTTCTATGATGAGATGACTGGATTTGTGGATGTGGGAATAACTGTTGACGTGATATACCTCGACTTTAGCAAGGCTTTTGATATTGTCTCCAACAGCATTCTCATCAGCAAGTTAAGGAAGTATGGGTTGGATGAGTGGACCATGAGCTGGATCAAAAACTGGCTAGATCAACGGGCTCAGCACGTCGGAATCAATGGCTCAATATCTAGTTAGTAACAAGTAACAAGTGGAGTGCCCCAGGGGTCAGTCCTGGGGCCAGTTCTGTTCAACATCTTCATTAATGATCTCGATGATGGGATAGATAAAGTATCCTGATGAGCCATTAAGGACATACAGAATACAACCATTGTGTCCTTAATGGCTGATCAGTTTATTCCCTGGGACCATATCACCTGGCAGATTCCTTAACATTAAGGAGACAATGGTTTTACACACCTGCCTCTCTCAGGTATTTCAATAAAATAACATAAGTTAAAGTATAGATATAACATCAAATTCCTAACTTCTAATCGAAATAGAATTCCTAGACATAAACTATATAATCATTCCCAGCAAATTACTACCTTTCTATTGATACCAAACATGACATAGTTCCTATGGATTATAGCATTTATGAGATATCCACTGAAAATAATATCATAAATGCTTCCCTAAATCCAGACAGCATCACACACAGGGCTCTGCCCTGCCCTTTGGGTGGCATGCCAGGCTCCCCCTGTGCCCCCCCCAGCAGGGAGGGCATTGGTGTAGTCCTGGGGTAGCCCTAAGTCAACTTAGGGCTACCCCATGTCTACATTGACTTAATTCGACTTTGAAAAGTAGAACTAAGCCTTAAGTCTACTTAAATCTAGGTATAATAAAGTCGACTTAATTTTCATTAAGTCAACTTTATTTTGCTTAAGTCGACTTAAGCAAAGTGTAGTGTAGATGCAGGGCAAATTAAGTCGACTTAAGCCAAGCTTAAGTCGACTTCATTTACCAGTGTAGATGCAGCCTATGATTCTATGATATGGAGCCATAGTTGGTCCCATGCTCTACTTCAAGGCACCCCAAAATCCTGGGGATCCCTATCTGCATAGAAATCCACTGGAGTGGCTGATGTAGCACTACTCAAATGG
This sequence comes from Pelusios castaneus, assembly GCA_007922175.1. NCBI lineage: Eukaryota > Metazoa > Chordata > Testudines > Pelomedusidae > Pelusios > Pelusios castaneus. The sequence continues at coordinate 713,552 of ML685772.1, forward strand.
TTGATGAGATCAGCTCTTTGCAGATAGACCTTGAAGATAGACATTGAAGACATCGAACCTCAAGAAAAACCTAGTTCTTGACAAGTGAAAACTGTGATAAAACTAATATATTATATGAACAATTTAGTGGATAAAATAGCTAACTGGCTTGTCCTGTGATTCTATATCACCAATCTGCTTCCCTAGAGTTCTGTGGATACCATTCTAATGAAGCTCCATAGAAAATGGTTCTAAGAGTTTGGAGGGTGAGAACTGGGGTATAGCAGGCAATAAGTCTATTCTACTCAGTACTAAGTTCCTGGATATCCTCCAGTGAATATTAAAGTACGAGTTACAACTGTTTAAATTCTCTCAGATTCTATCATGCTGCCAATGAGCAGCGATGCTAAAGAGGCACCCAGCCAACAGCAGCCTGACTGCAGCAATAGCTTTACAGTCAAGAGGAGCGGTGGAGAATTGAGAAGGCAAAATCCTGCTTTGTAAACAAAAGATAAGGAGACCGTACCCCTGTAAGTCCCACAACACCCAAAGCCTACCTCTTTGACAGTCTGAGAGCCAGAGACTATATATCATGACATAGATAGGCATTCAGTTCTTCAACTACCCACACACATTGTAAAAGTTTAAAAAGAAACAAGAATGCACGAGAGTATAGATAGATAGATAGATAGATAGATAGATAGATAGATAGATAGATA
>ML685772.1:714259-783399 GCA_007922175.1 Pelusios castaneus
ATAGATAGATAGATAGATAGATAGATAGATAGATAGATAGATAGATAGATATAAGCAGACTAATCTTGTAGTACCCTTGTTTTCTGATAACTGCTTTACTAGACTTTCCCCAAGGAGTGCATATGTGTATTCTTTGCTTTATAACACTTTTCCCCTTAGGCTGACATGCTGCTTTAGGAGTCTAGGAAAAAGGTGAGAGATTCTTGAACACTATGGTTGTTAATAGACCTGCTGAATGGTTCTTGTAAAAGGACTGGAAGCTACGGCAGATGTTTTTCCATCACCACCCACCAGCAACATGCTAATGTTACACACTGATCAACTATGTGTTCTAAATATTAATTGTATAATGCCTTCTTCTATCCTGATAGATTTTAGCCTACTATATTGCCTATCTTGATAGCATGTGTTGCTTCAGCTGTGGACATTTATTTAATTTGCCGTTTTAAAATGCATCTATCATCCATGTATAAAATAAAACTAAGAATGCATGATGTGTCAGTTATGAGATCTGGCTGAGGCAAAAGTGTCTAATATAAACTGCAATTATTATTATTATTGTTTTCCTGGAGGCCTTAAGCAAAAGACTAGTGTATTAATCTAGAAACAATTCACAGCCTCGTGTACAGGCAATGGACAAAGCCAGATATGTAGATACCTGTCTCCACAATTGCCATCTTTTCCTATATTTTCTGAAATTGCTACATCACCTAAACCAAGGGTATAAAATAAATATTTTGGGAAGGAAAAACAGCAAACAAACAACAAACCAAACCACAGAGCATTTTTCAAATACAAGTTAATTTTAAGGAGTGTCACGCAAACCTTCCAAAATTCTTGTTTAAAAACAGAATTAAATGTCAATAATGGGCAAGGTTCACTGGTCCACTCTGACTGCTTTAGCTTCTCTTATAGTGCAAAGTGGTTGTAAATGCAGGTTCCCAACAGCAAATTAACTTGGGTTTATGGTTTATTTGCATCAGTAGAGCACCACAAAACAGCCAGAACACCCCAACTGAACCTGACCTTGTGAGTATAAGTGTTATCTATAGCGTGAAGTACAAATACCACATCTTCTTAGAAAGACAAAAGAGTCTTGTGGCACTAGACTCTTTTGTCTTTCTACAATAGACTAACACGGCTACCCCTTTGGAATTTGACCACATCTTCTTAGGACTTCTCTACAGTAGCAATCTTACAACAGCACATCTGTATCGATGCAGCTGCACCTTTGTAAGATCACTCAAGTTACAGCTTTGTGACAACAAGAGAGAGCTCTCCCATCGGCATAATAAAACCACCTCAATGAGCAGTAGTAGCTATGGCAGGAGAAGCACTCCTGTCAACACAGCACTGTTCATACTTCCATTTATGCCAACAAAACTTACGACACTCAGAAAGGTATTTTTTTCACATCATTCAGCAACATAGGTTTTGCAGGCATGAGTGCTAGTGTAGACATGGCCTAATAATAATAATGCTTTGTTATTACACTCTTCATCACAAGATCTACCTTCAGTAAGGAAGGTGACTATCAGTATTGTACCTACTGGAAAGCTGGGTCAGAGAAAGGTAAAGCAACTTGCCCCAGGTTATATTACAGGTCAGATGCATGGCTACGGACAGAACTCAGGTCTCTTGAGTCTCACTCTGGTAACCTAGCAACAGGCACACACTGGGCCAAATTCTGTTCCATTTACATCCATACTTTCTCAGTTCTAGCTCTGACATGCTCAGCCAATTCAAATGCCAGTGAATGATTTCTAGCACAAAAGTAGTATATCAAAAAGAAAGGCTGGAGTGACTGCTACAGACAAACAATACTGTCTTACAGAGTTGCTGTGAATCTTTACTGGAAGCTGAGAAGAGATTTTAAAACAGGAATCATTAGTATTAAACAGCCATATAATTTCCTACCTTTGCACAGTATTTTGCAATGCTTAAAAAAGAGACACAAGCCCTGCCTTGAAGTGTCAGACAAACATGGAAATGAGGATAGAGAAAGGAAGGCATCAAGGAAGGGAGGGAGGGGCAGGATATTGATAGGGGATATTTCACTCCTGGTGCTCCCACAAACTGTTCCCCAAGGGGTCGGTTCGTGTAGATTTACCAGATGCAGTCAAAGATCATTGAAAAGATGGATTATTTTTATTGAATGGCAGGGTGAATAACCCCAAGAAATCAAAGCAAAGTAATAAGTAGCGAGAGCTTACATCCCTTCAGCTTCCAGGGACCCCTGACAACTGTGGATGACCCCGAGGAGATTCCCAAGGCATCTTGGTCCTAGGTTACCGAGGCAGCCTGGTCCATGATCCTACGGTGAAGTCCGCTGGTTCTTAGAGGCTATGCTAACATACAGCATATCAGGAGAAGGCGGGGGTGATCAAGCCTGCTTTCCCTTCACACACTCAGGCTCAAGGCCGAGGTAACATGAAAAAACAAATAAAAAATCCAAGCCTTGCAAAGCAGCAAAACACCTTATTATCAGGCCCCAGCCAGTTCCCACAGGAGACTGGCTCCAGCTGGTGCTTTGAGGAAGAAGCCCAGCACCAGTTCACAGTCGAGTTGTTCATGGGAAGGAAGTGTTGGTGCCAACTAGCTGTCCATCACAAAATCTTCCGCTTTGGCCCTACACCTGGTAAGATTTGATTATACCTTAATGGTTTTAGGAATGTGCTGCCAGAAAGCCAAGCGGCCTCCCTCTCTGGTGGAGAGGCAGTGGACCTTTTCAGACATGACCCCAGCCTCCTATCAATCCCTAGAGAGCAAAGAACTGTGCAAAGAGTTGATCTGCATTTAAGTATAGTTATTGCTGGAACACTTCACAACATTTTCCAGCTTCTAATATTATTTAGGAGTCATAGTATGATGCCATTACTCTGTCATGAAAGAACACAGAATTTGGCATAATTGGGATGCATGGGCTTTAAAATCCTCATCTTGCACAGTCCCTCAACTCATATTGAAATAAAATGGGACTTGAAAGTGATCAATATCAGGCAAGCGGATACTTTAAGTCAGCACCAGGGCTGGATTATCAAAGGGGCTTTAGGGGATTAAGCCCCAGGCCCCAGCCAAAAAGGAGGCCCTGGGCTGAAGCCCCTAAAACCCCAATGTTAATCTAGAGACACCCGCCCTGCTCAGCGCCAGCAAGGCAGGAGCACAGAGATCACTCCTGCCCTGCTGGTACTGTGGGGAGGAGCTGGGCGGGCCCTGGAGCCAGCTCTCCAGGTCCTGTAGTCATGGGGGGCTGTATGTGAGTTGGCATGCCATGCTCCACCCACCACACCCTCACTCCCTGGCAGACTGACCCCCCCCCCCAGAGATGGAGGGGTAGGGGCCTGGCTCTTGTGGTGGGGGACCCAGGCTGGGGGCCCCACAGTGGGGGTGGAGGGCCTGTGGGCATCCTTAGGGCCCCGGGCCGGGTAATCCAGGCCTGGTCAGCACAGAAATGGCCTCCAATGCTGGTGAACTCATCAACTGAATTAAAAGTGTCACTCCCCATATCACTCTGTTTCATAAAGAACAGTGATGGCAAAATAAAGGAACTACCAATATTGTTCACTGTGTGATTTAAGATTTTTTTTCAATGCATATTCCATGTTCTTTAGGAATTTATAGCTGGAAATGATAACACTGAGCTTGATCCAAAGAGGAAGCCATATTACTCTAATTCAGCAAAACAAACAAGGAGTCCTGTGGCACTTATAGGGTGCGTCTACACTTACAAATTAAGTTGATTTAAGGAGGCTTAAGTCGACTTAAACTACTCCACGTCCACTCTGGGCTTTCCTTAAGTCAACTTAAGGAAAAGTTAAGTCTACTTAATAATATCTCAATTTAGGTCAACTTAACGCTTATTAGGTTGACTTAAACCAGTGTGGACGGGGATCAGCACCTAAATCCACCTTATTAAATCGACTTAAAGTCTTAAATCGACTTAATAAGGTTGAAAAGGGGCTATGTCTACACTTGAAAAGTTAAGTCGACTTTTGTTAAGTCGACTTAACTTTTCAAGTGTAGACATAGCCTTAAAGACTAACACATTTATTTATTGCATGAGCTTTCATGGGAGAAACCCCAATTTGTCAGATGCTTGAAAATGGAATTTCAAGCACCTGATGAAGTGGGATTTGTTTCTCTGAGCTAGAGTTACTCTAGGTAGAGTAATTATCCCTTGGAATTTGGTCTCCCTTTTTCAACAAACTGACCAAGGCAAATTAAACCTAATATAGAATGAAAATTGCTCTGGTTCTATGTCCAATATCATTATATGTTTCCATTTGGTATTGTAAAATCACTCATGTCTTCTTTTGTATTTGAGAGATAGAACATCAATGGTCAACCTAATGTCTCCCAATTTGTTATGTATCAATTCATGGCATGTACTGATATAATATAGAAAAATAAAATAAAATGTGTATCTTGTCACCAACACAATGTAAAATATAAAAAATAAAATGAAAGAATAAATTCAGTGAATGGTGAAAACTAAAACTCTATTTTTATGGTGAACTAGAGCTCCTAGAAGAGCTGAAATGAACCACTGCATTCCCTGCCCCCATCTTAGAGACTGCTTTACTTTTTGAAAGACATATCCAGACCTATTTGTGCAACTACTGTGGAAATATATTGCCACAATAGTATTTGATAGCAAAGACTCTATACACTCAAGAAATGCAACTCTGTTAGTGATGGGAAAAGGCAGGAGGTCTACTACAATCATTTCTGCTGTGCAGTAATTTAGAAGTGGTAGTCTTTAGATGGTTTGGAAGAAATTTGCTTTTCTTTCTCCATTGCTTCCCACAGAGAGAGTTCTTCTGCACTAGATGATGTTAATGCTGTGACCCATAATATTAAGAAATCAGTATTGTAAAAAGCAGTACTGATGGGTTCAGCAGAGATTTTTTTTGTTTAAGTTTGTAACTATAGTGCTCATAAAAGGGGACAGTTTCACAGCCCTATAAACTGAAGTCTTCTCATTATCCACAGAACAGGAAGCTGTGTACACTTGTCTACAGTGCCCCATCAACATGTTTCAACTCTGACCTGGAGAGAATAAGCCTAGAAGTGAAAGGATAGTTCACTCTCCATGACTATTTTTATGTCTCCAAAGATTTCTCTGACGATTTGAGGACTTTAATAAATCAGTCATAGGGTAGAGGTTCATTACAAGAGTGGGTGGGTGAGGTTTTGTGGCCTGCATTGTGTGGGAGGTCAGACTAGATGATCATATTGGTCCCTTCTGACTTTAGAGTCTATGGCTATGTCTACACTAGAAAAGTTAAGTCGACTTTGTTAAGTTAACTCAATAAGGTCGACTTTAAGTCGACTTAACTTTTTCTAGTGTAGACATACCCTAAATCGACCTTATTAAGTCAACTTAATGCTTTAAGTCGACTTAATAAGGTCAACTAAGGCGCTAATCCCTGCCCACACTATCTGTAAATTGACTTAAGGCTTGAGTTGACCTAAAAATGAGGTGTTATTAAGTCTACTTAAGCTTTCCTTAAGTCGACTTAAGGAAGTGCTTATGTCGACTTAATAAAAGCCCAGTGTGGATGTAACTTTATTTAGGTTGACCTAAGCCTCCTTAAGTTGACCTAACTTGCCAGTATAGATGCACCCTATGAGTCTATGAGTGCCCATTGGCGCAATTCTGATGGATCTATATTTGATGCCATTGTCCACTAGGAACTTAATTAAATTCACCATGGTTTTACTTTAAAATGATCAGATGATAAAGTCTCTTTGCAACTAAATAAGCTGACCTATATTTGACCCAGTGACCTAGAGATCTGTGTCTAGTTTTCAGCTCACTGGAGAACCTTGAGCCTGATATTACTCCCTATGGCTATGTCTACACTAGAAAAGTTAAGTCAACGTTTGTTAAGTCGACTTAAAAATCAACCTTATTAAGTCAACTTAACAAAGTGGCAACACTTTAAGTTGACTTAGTCCACTTTGTTAAGTCGACCTAACTGCCTTTAGGTCGACTTAACAAAGTGGACTTATGCTTCCACACTGGGCTTAGGTCGACCCAAGGAAGGGTTAGGTTGACCTAAGGAGGCTTAAGTCGACCTAATGAGTGGTAGTTATTAAGTTGACTTAAGCTTTCATTAAGTCGACTAAAGGAATTTCTTAATTCGACATAATGAAAGCCTAGTGTGGACGCAGCTTAATTGAAATTGACTTAAGTCTCCTTAAGTCGACTTAAATTGCCAGTGTAGACATAGCCTACAAAATCATTGCTAAAATTCATATTTATGGCAGTAGGTACATAACTGAACTCAGAGTCACCAATCAATATGTGTGTATATAATCATGTGTGTAAAATGTCTCTCCTTTGTAACAAGGGAGGAGTTGTGGTGTGGTGTTGGAGCTGTGGGTCCTTTGTAGTTATATACTATGGCTTACATCTAGGTATGCCATCACCTCAAGCTGGACAAAATATAAACAGATAATATAGCTTGGGTGCAGTCTTTGACATTTTATTTCCCGCCCCTTTTATTTCAGTCTCTCTTTGTAACTATAGTCTCAATGTCCAATTCCTTTTCTGTGGAGCAGTGTGTGAAGACTGCATTGGCAAACTATTAGAAGCCTGAAAACTTTATCTAATTTAAATAGTTATAACAAAAGCATATAAAGACAATTACAGTAGTTGCTCAGATTGTATTGTCTTTTATAAATGGATATATACATTTTTTTTGAGTTCACCTACAACAAAAACCTGCAATCTATCAGTTCTTCACATGTACAGGAATAGATCAGAAGGGGTGAAGTTCTGGGTATTTTCTGAAAAAACTTTTGTGCAGATTCTAGATCAAAGCATCTGGTGGTATTCATTTGGAGTTCTGAGAAGTACTCTGTTAGCCAGATCCTAGGCCTGGCATGGCTGTGCCTTGAGGACACAGCCAGAGCTGTGAATCACAGATCTGTACATAGGCAAAAGCCCTTTAAATTCAGTCAGACTAGCTCCTCTATCAGAAACAACCCACTTACGTTGCTGCCAGCTTCCAACTCCTGTCCAAGGACAGATTTCACTTTCAACCCTGGCACAATGAAATAATAACAGGGATCATGTTTAATAGCAACTGTGAAGTGGAGTTATTATCCAGCAGAGGCACAATATCCATTAGAGCAAAACCACCTCTTCCCCCATTGCTTTAGATAACTCTGCCCCTCACATTCCCCATACAACCTGTACAGTTTTCTGGTTTTTTGTAACACAGATCTATCCTGGTCTCCTTTTATTTCCATTGAGGAACCTTCAAGGATGTGATTCGTGGAGTAAACATTAGGGAGAAGGAACACATGGAGAGCCACTCAGGAGGATGAGGAGATAACTCATATGTATGATGTCTTCATTCTAATCAGTTCATGGATTCCAGCATCAGAGAGGATGGTGACCCTCTCTGCCCCTTCTCTGCCTGTCTTCAGGACTGATGTGGAGTTCAGGTACTTTAGAAGCTAGCCAACCAGTAAAAGCTTCCCCAATCTCTTGCAAGCATATGAGAGGCTTAGATTTCAGCAGTCTATAGTGTATAACAACATACTTGCAAGGTAAGTGAGTGTGTCTCTTCTATTATAATGCCAGCCCCTAGGGATAGAAGCAAAACTGAATGCAGGAGCTGTTTTCTAACATGAAATACAATCCTAGATAGTAATCCCGTCAGATGTATCACCACTTTGGAATTGCTTGTGGTACCAAGTGTTGTCTACTAAATAGTCCTGAGTTTGTGTCAGTCTGTGGTATTGCCTCCCTCATTTAAAGCTAGACAGAAAAGCTGCAGTATCACAGTGAAATTAGTAGCAAAGTAGCAGAACTGTTTTGCAGATGTCAGTGTATTTATTGCACTGGCTGGTGTCCAACTGTGCCCCTAACCTTCCTGGGTTTATCCATGATGTCACCTTATTATATATCAGACTGCTATACGGGATCGCTGAAGTCAGTCAATCTGAAAACAGAGTTACTTGGTAGCAACTTTAAGATGATGGTATATTACTTTAGTAGAATCATTGTACATAGTGCTGTATATCCGCCAGACTAAGTAGTTACACACAATACATGTTTCCAAGGAATCACCCCAATGCTAACCATACACTCCACATACAGTTAGAGGGCTGTTGTCCAATTAACATGTATCTCTTCAGTGAAAATGCTCAGTGTATTTTTTGGCTAAATTCTATCCATTGTGATATCATGTTGTATTTCATAGAAAGCTCACCATTTCTGAGCAATGTAGGAGAACCTGTTGATTTAGCAGCCGTGAGTAAATATATGAGCCCCATGATTTTCTTTTTAATGAATGAGACTCTAAATGCTTAATGCTGCATTTAATTTGATGCTCTACCCCCCCTTATTACATTCTGCACACATATTGTAAAAATAGATGCTAATTAGCCCTCAACCAGAAAAAAATATCTACAAAGAATTGTTACTCAGAAATAAACCTTGTTTTAATTCAAAACACTATAAAAAACACTGTTCTGTGGACATATACAAATTTAATCAAAAACCACACATATACATTCTGATGTATTAATAAAGTGGGATAGGCCAGATACATCCTTCAGTTCCCATTAAGGATCTCTGTGGAGGCCATTTGCTGTATTCCCTGAGTTTATTGCCAGTATCATACAGCTATCTGCAACTAAGGCTAACTGCACTACGAAAGGATATTTCAGATTTTGCCTGCATTACTTCCCATCTAGAAATGATGTCAGAACTCACTGTACATGAGCAATGGAAAGCATCAGCCACAGTGGAGAGATTTGTTGATAATAGCAACTGCATGTATTACAGTGACACCAGTAAATTAAGATTCTGCCAGCAGTTCTCTTCTCTCACCCCCACCCCCCTTTTTTTAAACCCATCTTTTTTTAATTGACAGTAACCAATTCATTCTAAACTGAAACTAGCATGTAAGGTCAAAAACCAGAAGCAATGCTTTTTAGTTAAATTTTCAGAACAATCCCATTTGGTTGACTTTTGGTAATGGGATTATTTTTTAAAATTACTTATTTTAGATGCATTCTTTGCAACACTTTTGCTCAAATATATGGACGCATTTTTTTTCAGATGAAATATTATAGATTGCTACTTTGTATTGTGGACCAGGGAATCTATTCTCTCCCAGTATTTTAAATGGAACTCACACCATCAGAGCAAGTGAACAGTAGACCTCTGTGTTATTTAGTGGAGTCATCAGCAGATGCAATTTTTGGCAAAAATGTGAGGAATGCAGTTCCCACAGGTGCTCTGCTGAGCCACTTTGAAAATTTGCTAGCCAGGACTTTCTCCAAGCCATTCATCCTCTGCCTGGTGCATCTTCTGGCAGGCAAGCTAAAAAAATCCCAATTGTGTCCTCTTTTGAAATGCTCAGAAGGCACAAACACTATACCAGCCTGTTACTGCAGTTGCAAATATCCAGTTTAATGGAGCAAAACCTATGAACATTTAACCATTCATATTTTTAAGCTCACATTTGAAAAATCAGCAGATATTTATACAACTTATTTCTAAAATGCATCAGATACACTAGTATGCTCCAGTTGCTGTTGGAAGCATCCACTGCTGTCCACTATCAGAGATGGACACCGAACAAAATGGCCCTACAGTTTGACCCAGAATGGCAATTCCTGGATTCCTATGCTTTTTATCGCTGAAACGGCACAAAGCAACAAGGATGAACAGGTGAGAGGACAGGTTCTTTTTTAGTGTGCATATCTATATTAGGGTTACTAGTGATAAGATGGATTGTAAAGAAGATAGAATTGATGGCATGGATAACAAAATGTCTGTCTGGGCGAAAATCATGTTGGGGAAGAAAGCTATTAGAGCTTCCTCTGGGATAATGGTTGGGGTGTGTACAGACCATCGGGATCCTACTTGGCTATCGACAGATATCTGTTTAATGTTTTTAATGAACTAAATACAACTAGAAATTGTGTGATTATGGGACACTTTAACTTCCCAGATATAGACTGGAGAACAAATGCTAGTAATAATAAGAGGGCCCAGATTTTCCTGGATGTAATAGATTATGGATTCCTTTTCTAAATAGTTATTGAACCAACAAGAGGGGATGATATTTTAGATTTGGTATTGGTGAGTAGTGAGGACCACATAGAAGAACTGGTTGTAGGGGACACCCTTTGTTGGAGTGACCATGAGGTAATTCAGTTCAAACTAAATGGAAGCATAAACAAAAATGGATCTGCAACTAGTATCTTTGATTGCAAAAGGGCTATCTTTAAAAAAAAATATGGGAATTAGTTATAGAAGTAGACTGGACTGAAGAACTCGTGGGATCTAAAGGTGGAGGAGGCTAGAATTGCTTCTAATCAAAGTTGCAGAAACTGTCTGAATCCTGCATCCCAAGAAAGGGGAAGACATTCACAGGCAAGAGTTGTAGATCAAGCTGGATGATGAAGCATCTTGACAAGTGATTAAAAAAAAACAAAAAAACATACAAGGAATGGAACAGGGGAGGGATCAGCAAGAAAAGCTATTTCTTGGAGGTCAGAAACATGGAGGGATAAAGTGAGAAAGGTCAGCAGCCAAATAGAGTTGGACCTTGCAAAGGGATTTAAAACCAAACAGTAAAAGGTTTTATAGCTATATAAATAAAAAGAAAAAAGAAGTGGGATCTCTAAGCACAGGGGATAGGTTGGAGGTAAAAGATAATCTAGGCATGGCACAATACCTAAATAAATATTTTGCCTCCGTTTTTAATGATAATTAAATTGATAATCTCCATCCAAGAACATAAAAGAAATTGGTACATGAAATTGTGAGCCCGTTAGCAAGAATTTTTTTTATGAATCTGTAAAATCAGTCATACCATGTAAATGGAGACTTCATAACATTGTTCCAGTTTTTAGGAAAGAAGGAAAATGTGAGTAACAACAGGCCTGTTTGATCTCTGCAGTATGCAAGGTCTTGGAAAATATTTTGAAAGAGAAAGTAGTTAAGGACATTGATGTTATTGGTAATTGGAACAAAATACAACATGAATTCACAAAAGCTAGATCATGCCAGACCAACCTGATCGTCTTTACTGAGAAGAAAACAAATTGCTTTAGACAAGGGTATTACAGTTGATCTAATTTACCTAGATTTCAGTAAGGGATTTAATATAGTTCCACATGCGGAATTATTAGTTAATTTGGAAAAGATAGGAATTGATGTGAAAATTGAAAGATTGATAAGGAACTGGTTAAAGGGGAGACTTCAGTGGGTCATAGTGAAAAGTAAACTGTCAAGCTGGAGGGAGGGTACTAATGGAATTCCTTAGGGATCAGTCTTGAGACTGATTTTATTTAACCTTCTTATTATTCACTGTGGCACAAAAAGTCAGAGTGTGCTAATAAGGTTGGCAGCTAATACAAAGTTGGGCGGTATTAATAATATAGCAAATGATCGTGATACCATACAAGATCTAGGTGAGCTTGTAAACTGGAGTAATAGAAATAAGATGAAATTTAATAGTGGAAAGTGAAAGGTCCTGCATTTATGGAGTAATAACAAGAATTTTTAGACTTGGCTTATGAGAGGAGACTCAAAAAGCATGGCTGGTTTAGCCTAACCAAAGAAGGCTGAGGGGAGATATGATTGCTTTCTATAAATACATCAGAGGGATAAATACCAGAGAGGCAGAGAAATTATTTAAGTTCAGTGCTAATGTGGATACAAGAACAAATATATATAACCTGACCATCAGGAAGTTTAGACTTGAAATTAGAAAAATGTTTCTAACTGTCAGAGCAGTGAAGTTTTGAAACAGTCTTCCAAGGAGAACAATGCAGGCAAAAAACTTAGCTATCTTCAAGTCTGAGCTTCATAAATTTATGGAGGGGGTAGTATTATGTGACAACCTAATTTGGCAGTTAACTGATCTTTGACTAAATATGCCCAATGGCCTGTAATGGGAGCTTAGATGAGATAGATTCTGAGTGACTGCAGAGAATTCTTTCTGGGTGTCTGGCTAGTGAATCTTGCCCACAGGATCAGGGTTTAGCTCATCGCCACATGTGGGGTTGGGAAAGAATTTTACACCCAGACAGACTGGCAAAAATCCTGCAGGTTCTTTACCTTCCTCTGGAGCATGGGGCAGGGGAACTTGCTGGTGGATTCTTTGTATCTTGAAGTCGTTAAACGATGATCTGAGACTTCAATAACTCACTCATATGTTAAGGATCTATTACAGGAGTCAGTGGGTGAAGTTCTGTGGCCCGTGTTGTGCAAGAGGTCAGACTAGATAATCATAATGGTCCCTTTTATTCTTAAGGTCTATGAGTCTATGTCTGGGTTTCCCCAGGCATTTATCTTTTTTGAGTCTCCTTTTCTGTGTCCAGGAGGATTTTTCAAATAACAGGAAACATCTGGAGTTTTTGCAGAGCAGACAATCTGCAGCTCAGAAAGAGCCCTGATTAGTCCGCTTCCTGATTGGTTGCTCCCCTGCATCCACAGTTAATGGGTTCATTTCCTTGCAAGCCTCAGCTACAGGATCTCGCCCAACCAACTACTGCTCCCAGCCCTGTTGAGGCGTTCCCACCCGGAGATGTTGACTGATGGTTGTCATTGGATCCTGGGCATGCACCAGTCACACTGCCACCATGATGGGGGAGCGACACTGCCTTATCATCCACTGAGTACATCTGCGGCAGATGCTTCCCCAGCAGTACCCACCAGCTCTCCTCCTCTGCTTCCCTCCTCCCAGCTCCTTCCCCCAACAGTGTCCTTTTTTTGGGAATCTGAAATATGGTTACTTTACATAAAGTAGGACAGGTCTGTCCTACTGACTGATATAAAATGGATATGATAGGACTGATTCTGCTCTCAGTTTTAACAGGGTAAACCCAGAATCTAAAGGCGCTATTAATACCTGTGTTTGAAGTCCATACTAGTTAATGGAGGTACCGTGGTCTTAAACTAAGGTGCCTGTGATTAAAATCTGGCAAGGAGACCAAGTTATTATCTCATCTCTTAAATGGGCTGCTCTGCAGTAAGTTTAGTGCACACTGGTGGGGTTAGGGAACTTCCATTGATGTGGTCTGTGCTGAACCTATTCTAGTATCATAGAGGACTTCTATTTCTGCTGCTGTAAATCCAGCACCATACAGTTCAAGCAGAAAAAAAAAATCAAACACAGAAGATATGGATGTTTTGAGTCATTTGTTTGCCCTTTAAAAAATTAGCAAAACAAGCTCAATGTAAGAAATAAACTGACCACTAGCAATAAATTTTCTGTGGATGAACTGTTCATCTAATTGATAAGGAAATATAGTGCAGGTTAGCTATTGAAAAGTTACTACCAGTTGGAGATGTGGAGCTGAAAATAAAAATTAGAGAAAACTAGAGAGAAGACACTAATAAGAAGCAAGGTCAAGTTTAAAAGAGAGTAGAAAGATTTTCTTGATGAAAGTGCAAAACAGCATATAAAATGAGTTCTAGGAATAGCTACATGTATTGTTTGTTCACTGAACAGTCTGAAGAAAGTGCGTTAAATAGGGTAATAAAAATTCACAGAGAATTCTGAGATGTTTAGAAAGATCCGTGTCATCCAGCAGATCTCAGAAATACCTACTGACCTACTCCATTCCTGGAAATGTAGGCAGCAAAGTGGATTCTGAGTAATATCCATCTTTTCCTTAGAGAGGAAATTCTCAATGAAATTAACTGTCTTCAAAATCCATGGTATGTATATATTTTAAATAAAGCACACAATAATAGATCCGACCAGGAAGGTTGGCCACTGTTCATTGTTCACATCAAATAAGGAAAGCAAAAATAACATGACATACTTAGCTGTAGATAAGACACATTAAGAAAATTGATTAGTTATGGTAGCATATGGTAGCAGTTGCTTATTCTTTTACCACAGAAGTGGCTTGCCACTATTCCTGGCAAAAGAGAGATGGAGCATATTGTCAGGGCCATCCTTTGGGAGGGGGAGGCGAACGGGGTGATTGCCCTGGGCCCCATGCTGTCCCGCTCTCAGTGGGGCAGTGCGAGGCCCGCGCCGCATCCTCCCACCCCCCATGGCCATGCTTCCGCCTGTTCCGTGCTTCTTTTGGCAGCAGGCCAGACGAGGAGCGCTTCCCCTGGCTCCTGGGCCAGTCCTGCTCCCTGCCCCCAGGCAGGCCCAGGGGCGGGGCAGGTGCACAGGTCCCAGAGGCCCAACACCCCTCATCATGGCCTCACCCCTCATCATGGCCTCATGTGGCCGGGCAGGGTCTGTGGCCGGGTGCCGCTCCTGCCCCAGCGGCATCCTCGGTTCCCTGGCTGGGGTGCCAGCCGTGGCAGCCTGGGGTCCTGGCTGCATCTGGAGCCGCGGTAGCCTCAGCCGGGGCTGTCTCCCCACTGCCCGTGACCTCAACTCCACACTGCCCCAGGTCATGGCCGCTCAGCTGCACATCGCCCCAAGGTCACGGCCTCGGCCTCAGCTCCCCGCCGCTCCGGGCTGGGGTCGCGGCCTCACCGCTCCGGGCCATGGCCTTGGCTCCCCGTTGCCCCAGGCCACGGCCTTGGCTCCACACCACTCCGGGGCCTTGGCTGCAGCTGCTTGGCTGCCTGCTGCCCTGGGGTTGTGGCCTCGGCTCCCCACTGCTTGAGCCCAGGGCCACGATTTCGGCTGCCGGGGCTGGGGCCATGGCCTCGCTGCTCTGGGCCACGGCTCCGCGCCGTGGCTTCCGGGGCTGGCTCCCCGGGGGCAACCAGGTCCCTAGGGGGCGGAGCAAGCCAAGTCCCCACCCTCCTCACCAGCATGGGGGGGTGGGGACCCTGCCGAGGCCAATTGGCCCTGGGCCCCGCTTCCCCCTAGGGACGGCCCTGCATATTGTATGTCAATCTCCTTCTGCACAAAGCAGTGAACAAACACAAGACATGAAGGCAAATCATTTCATTCAGCAACATGAGTCTGTTGGCTCTTGCTGTCTAGGATGATAAAAGGTAGGATTAGAATACTGATTGTAATTCACATAAGAGCAATGTTATCATTCACAAGTATACCTCAGAATGTGGACTACAGCTGTGTGAAGAAACGTAATATTTCATATGCATGTCAGAGTGAAATGTGATTCATTCATAATCACAACTAGAACTAGATACATAGTGGAGAAAAAGTTAATTGTTGAAAAAATTCATAATAGGATAAATTATCAAAGGATGTTGACAAACAATTCATCCAGCTCTAATGCTGACAAAGATATAACATTTAAGCATTTTTTTCCCCGGAAAATACCAGTGAGGTAAGTATTAATGCCACCAGAGCATCTCCTGAATTGAGAACCACCAGAAAAAGGAGGTATGAATTGTGATAGACTGAAACATCCTGAACAAACCTTATGGAATTAACATAAACTTTATTAGATTAAGTTAGACTTGATTGAAATTAGGGTCAATATCTTTACAGTACATTGTATTATTACAGCAGTTGCGTATGTATTAAAGTGGCATTGTCTGCATCTTTTCTAGGCCCTGGTCTACACTGACCATGAAGTTCAATATAATGCTGTCTATTGCAACCTTCTGCAGCCTGTGTCTCCACTGTCAGAGCAGTAAATTTGGGAAGAAAAAAAAAAAAAGGGGAGCTGTAATTTGATCTGTTAACACCACCCCTGTAAATGGTGCAGCACTGAGGTCAAAATCTAAAATTTGACTTTAGCTCTATATAGCCAGAGAGCAGTTTTTCCAGACTGCTACACCATAGCAACATAGCTCCTCCCTTGCCTGCAGCCCCAGAAAGTTTTCAGTTCCTCTCTCTGACTGCTGCACTGTGCCTGTCTGTTGTGCCTGCGGAAGAGAAACAGCAAAGAAAGCTTTTCTTGCTCTTTTTCCTTTAGAGAAGGGAGGAGAGAGTGAGCAGAGGATGACTGCCTCCCCACAAGCCCCTACACCTATTCCTCACGGTGCAATGCATTTCAGGAAGTAATGTGAGCAGTGGGGACATGAGACGCCAAGCAAGCAATTTGCTGTGATCACTCGCCTTTGCCTTCTGTATTTCAACAGCCTAAGATCGAATTCCAACCCCACCCTCAGTGTGCACAAGACCTAGTGGAGGGAGGGGAGGCTAATGAACTTCCTCTGTTAAATGCCAGTGAAGAAATGCCTATGCTTTTCTCCAGAGACCCACAGACAAAGAAAAGACAGTTGGAAAAAAAAGTCTGGGTTCTAAATTGATACAAGGTCTTCTTTCTCCGCCAATCAGACAAGACTCTGGGTCCATGGAGGGCCCCAATCCCTAGAGGAGGATACGAAGGACTTGGCCTGCTGAGTTCCCATAAGACTGTGCTTTTGTACAGGTCTGAAACTCTTATGAACTTGTAATCACAAAGAAATCCCTAGGGTGGGATCATGCTTGATAAGCTCATTAGCAGGTATGTGTAGGTTCTCCTATTGCTTTAGTACATTTTCTCTGTAACAGTTTTTAGTTTAAGAATAAAGGTGAAGTCTTGTTTAGAAAGAGCTATGTGGTCATATAACTGTAACAATCAATCTGTTATCAGTCTCTGAAGAGAAAGCAAGGTGTTCTGTTCAGGCAGATTGTCTTTGGGAAATAGCCAGGCAGGCAAGTAACTGTACAGCCTAGGAATAATCCAGTCAGAAGGGAGTCACATATGGGTTTCCACCCAGAAAGGCAACAGTTGAGGAGCTGGAAGGTGAGCGTAATGGCTGAACCATGCAGGGGAAATGCAGGTGCAGTTGCCCTGAACTGTAACATGAATTACTTCAATGATATTAAAGAATCAGAAGTCATGTGCACCACGTGTAAGACTTTGCTGTGGTATGTAAGAATAGGACCACCATTGATGTGACCAGCCGAAAGGATCACTTCAGAATAAGAGTTTCTTAAGAAGCATACAACTGACATTGTTGGTACTAGACCACCTCCTCTCTCAATAACCAGGATACAGGGCATAGCCAGAGCAAAAGAGCAATGCATAGCAATTCACTGTACACTACCATTCTCAGCTGTTATTTTCAGCCCCTTACATTGGAAGCTGATGTAACCTATATCAGTCTCTGGCCTTCTGTAATTTATATCTGGGACCAGTCAAGTATCCAGCCAACCATGGATCAGGAGAGTACAAATATGAGCTTCATGGCTCCTTTGCTTCCTCCCACCCCTCAGCTTAAGCTGTTTGCTCTTCAGCCATAGTTTAGGATCTAGCTTTAGTGTCATCTCACCTGGGGAGAAGGTTCATGTATTAAATGTTTTAAGAATTAAGAAATAAACACCTAAATATGACATTTTCCAGCATTTCAAACAACCCTATCATTGTATGTCTGTATATTAATACAAGGGACAGATGAAGCAGCAAAGGAAGGATGCAGGCTAATTTGTAGGAAAGAAGACATTACTGTCAAGGAAATAAATGATGTGTTAAGTTCAGTTATAATTACACAAACTATATGAACAAGCTGTAAAACAGAGTTATTATAAGTGCTTCCAATAATGCTTTGATAGAAAGTGTGAAATGGCCAAAATATATGTATATTTATTGATATGACTTTTTAAAATATATACATAACAGAGTTCATTGATAAAATGAGACAGAGGAAGATCAGAAAATGAAACAGAGCAATCAATGAAAGTGTAGTTCTCACATATCTGAACATCTTTCTACCAAATGAAAGGGAAATAACGCAGTGGGCTGAATCCTGCTCAACTTATTCTTTCAAATAATCTCAGCAACACCCATGACCAGGAGCATTTACCCATAATCACATTGTGAGGCAACATTGTGAAATAAACATCACAACAAGGTGTTGTTATTATTCTTTGACACTCTCCAGTCCCCTCCTATAGAAATGGCTGTTTAGCACAAATTACCACTGACATGAAAAGCCTTTCAGTTGAGATAGAATAACAAAATCCTGACGATCTGTGGCATTCCATGGCATTTTTCCCAAGTTGGGATATTAGTGTAGCTCACAAGCAAGTGTGTTTTTCATGTCCCCTTCCGTTCCCAGATGTTACAAGGTTTTTCTACCCTCAGCTATAGAGCTTTAGCTCAAGATGTAGCAGCTGATGCTTTTTGCTGTGAAAGGACCTGATTCAATTCCCAGTATACAGTCTAAGGCTCTGGGGATTTTAATAACAATTTATACTGAGATGTAACACATTTGCACCAAAGATTACATAAATACCACTTTCCCTGACAAATTCTAATTTGCGTACTTACAGTCTGACTGAATTCTCCCTTGAGTTTTAATTGGACACAGTATTTTTCTAAACTTTTGGACCTAAATTGTTGTGAAGTGTTACTGTAAGCTCTTACCAGCTGTTGCCTTTCACCTCAAAAGTGGTTGCATTTCAGTGGAGGGTAAAGTGATTTGTTATTTGACAACTCTTGGGATGAAAGCACAGACAAAATTCTTCACTGGCTTCTCTATTCCTCTTTGAGCAGTGAGAAGGTAGAAAACTACAAAGTGAAATGTCCCTAAGCTATTCTACCTGGGTAGGTCAGGGTGGTTTCGGAGGGGCTATATTATGGGGTGGGGAGAATAGAGCTTCATAAAGGGTGCATGTAGTTCTGTCATTGCCTGCTGCTGAACAGGAACAAGGGGGCCCATCCTTATGTTCAAGGTAGTGCTATGATATTTTCTGCAGTAGGAGAAGGAGAAATAGACTTGTCTGCTCTCAGCACATCCACACAAAAGAAAGATAATGATCAAGTATGCACCATGAATAAGTAAGAGCTTGATCCAATGCCCACTGAAATCCATGATAGTCTGACTTCTGAGATTTTGCCCTGTAGATGTATCCCTTCCCTCTCTACTTTAGTAGTTTGCATCATAATATATTAACTGTTAATGCAATATATTATCAAAATAACCATACATTCTCTGACTCTTTTTATCTTTATTTCTTGATGGTCTGCATAACAACTACAGGCTCCCCCTGCCCCCAACCAATAAGCACAGGACAAGGCTACCTTTGGATCTACCAAATACGTACCTTACCTTGGCCAACAGAAATCGCTGCTGAGTAATCATTATGAATCAGTCCTTCCCCGCAGGGATTGGTATTTATTTTATTATTTAGTTTTCAACATGTAAATGTAAACAGAACATTTGACCTGTTGTAAGAGCCCTTAAATTAAAAATACAGATCATCAAAGCAGAAATAAAACAACAGCCTTTTTGTGTGTAAAGGCAGTGAGCCCCCAAAAACCAACATTTTCCACCTCAGCTCCTACAAAATCACAGTTGTCTCAAATAAAACCAACACCAAATCTCCACCTTTCTAAAATGCCTGTCCAAACAGATGGGGTTTTCAATGTGTCCTAAAGTTCAACAAGGATGGGCTCTTTGGGTGCGTCTACACTTACAAGTTAGGTTGACTTAAGGAGGCTTAAGTCGACCTAACTTACTCCCCATCCATACTGGGCTTTCATTAAGTCGACTTAAGCAGTTCCTTAAGTCGACTTAATGAAGGCTTAAGTCGATGTAACACCTCCTTTTAGGTTGACTTAAGCATTAAGTCGACCTTATTAAGTCAACTTAAGCCAGTGTAGACAAGGAGTAGCCCTAAGTCGACCTAAGAGCCCTCCAGACCTCCCTCCCTGACCTCCCTCCCAGAGTTCCTGGCACAGGAAGAGCCTACCCTGGCCAAACACCCCTGACCACCCTGCTCCCCAGAGCTGGCCAGAACTGTTGCTTGGGAGCATGGCAGGGCAGAGCAGAGCCAGCGCTGCAGGTGGCCCCATCCTGGAGCCACCAGGAAATCCTGGACCTCCTGGCCATATGGGGGGATGAGGCAGTCACCTCTCAGTTGTGGGGCAGCCATCGCAACCAGGAGATATATGCCTCCATCTCCCAGGCCCTCCATCGCAACCAGGAGATATATGCCTCCATCTCCCAGGCCCTGGATTCCAAGGGCCACACCCAGGACACCCAGCAGGTCTGGGTGAAAAATCAAGGACCTGCAGCAGGCATACCACAAGGCCTGGGAAGCAACACTCTGGACAGGAGCAGCACCCCCGCTTCACCCTCCACCAGCTGCCGGTATTATAAGCACCTGGATGCATTTCTGGGGCAGGAGAGCACCAGCCTGCCAACTCACATGATCAACTCTGCTGAGCTCCTCTCCCTCAACCACGACCAGGAGGAGGGCTTGGTGGACAAAACAGTGGTGCTGAAGCAGGGGGAGGCTAGCGCCCAGCAGGAGCAGGAGGGCACCTCGCCAGCTCTGGAGCCAGCTGCCAGCTTGGAGCTGATCCCTGCCCCGACAGCAGACCCAACCTCACAGGAGGAGGGAGAGGAGCAGGTTCCCCCCGCCGAAGATGACCCAGGCGAGGGGACAGTGCTGCAGACACCAGCTGCACCTGCTGGTGAGTGCTCCCTCCTTCTCTCCCTCTTTGCGGGCAGGGCTGTACATGCCTGTGGGACATGCAGGGGGACATGGCCCAGGGACAGGCAGGGTCGGGGGGAAGGTGCTCCCACAGGGTCAGAGGGGCTGGGGGCTGTGTAGTGGGGGGGGAGGACCCAGAGGTGAGCGGTGCAGTGGCGTGTCTGGAGTTGGGGTGGGGGGATCGTAGGCAGGAGCACCAAGGCCAGACAGCATGCACCCAATACTGGTGGCACATTCAGGAGAGAACCCCGGGGCAGGGCTGCCTGCAGGTCACCACCGTGGGCACTGCACTCAACGTGGGCAGCACAGCATGCCAGCATGTAACAAGGGGTCCCTGTCCCAAAGGACAGGAATTGGGAAGCCGGGGGATGGTCAGGGGACAGCAGCTGTTGTCAGGCTGCACACCGCAACAGCTAATGAGAGGAACTCCAGTCTCTGCTTCTCCCCAGCAGACTGTGTGCCCTTATACCGCAGAACTCCTGGGGCCCCACCAGCCCCGACCAGGAGAAGGAGGAGGAGGAGGGCACCATGCTCCAGGGACGAGCAGTTTGAGAAGCTGATCCGCATTGCCAAGTGGACCGAGGTACACCTGATGGGCCAGGAAGAGCAGGAGGATGCCCACTGGAGGGTTGAGCAGGGTCTGCGGAGGGTCGAGCACAGGCTGCTCGAGAGGATGCTCAACCTGAT
Organism: Pelusios castaneus; assembly: GCA_007922175.1. NCBI lineage: Eukaryota > Metazoa > Chordata > Testudines > Pelomedusidae > Pelusios > Pelusios castaneus. The sequence goes on from ML685772.1 coordinate 735,310, forward strand.
AGAGTGGCAGAGCCAGTCCCTGGAGCACCTGGAGGAGTGTCTGTTCCTTCAGGGCCCCTCCCTGCACCACAGAAGCAACCCCCCCTTGCTGGCAGGCCAGGGCACGGGGCCGATGTCCGCAGGCCTGGGACCTGCCTTCCAGAGACCTCTAGCACTGGCCACTCCACCCGACCCTCTTCACTCCCCTCAAACCTGCTCTCTCTCCCGACCATCCTGATGCCCCCAAACCCCGCAGCCTGACCCCCAGATCCCCCCCTCTGAATAAAAACCCTGTACAGCATTATATGTTCTGTCATGCTTTTTATTGGGTTGGGGACAGGTGGGAGACAGGTGCATGGGGCTGGGGGGGCAGGCATGAGCAGGTGGTGGTGGTGATGGGGCCTGGTAACAGGCCCACCTTTCAGTACTTCTCGCTAACAAAGTGGGCCCTCAACGCATCCCGGATTAGCTGTGCTTGCCGCTGGGCCCACTGCATCTGGGGCAGGGTGTCAGACTATTCATAGTATGCGGCGAGCCACTTGGCCTTGGCCTTCCAGACGTGGGGGACCCTTTCCTCCCACAGCTCACGGAGGCAACACTATGTGCTGACAACCTCTGGGAGGGCACTCCAGCGAGTCTTCAGGCAGCCGAAGGACCGGTTGAGCCTCCGATTGAAGAGGTCCCTGCTGTCATCCATGGGGCCCATGTATGGCTTCATAAGCCAGGGGAGCAAGGGATAGGTGGCATCCCTGAGGATCAGGACGGGCACCTACAGGTTCCTGATGGTGATGGTGCGGTCAGGAAAGAAGGTGCCCGCCTGCATGCACCTGTACAGGACAGAGTTGACAGGATGTGTGCATCCTGCGCCTTCCCCACCCAGCCCATGTAGATGTTCTGGAACATCCCTCAGTGGTCCATGAGGGCCTGTAGGACCATGGACTAGTACCCCTTCCGGTTGACATAGTCCCTGGCACGATGTTCCGGGGCTCAGATGGGTATGTGGGTGGCGTCCACAATGCCCCTACAGTTGGGGAAGCCGAGACTGGCAAGGCCGTCGAGGAGGTTGTGCAGGTTGCCTGGGGTGACGAGGCAGGCTAGCAGGATCCTCATGGTGGCCTTCCCAATGTCGAACTGCTGGCCCACAGAGTGGTAGAAATCTGGGGTTGCCAGCTTCCACATGGCAACGGCCACTCTCTTGTCCACGGGCAGGGCAGGTTGTAGTCAGGTGTCACTGTGCTGCAGAACCGGGATGAGCTCATGGACCAGTTCAAGGAAGGTCCGCTTGCTCATCCTAAAGTTCTGCAGCCACAGGTCATTGTCCCAGGTGGTGAGGATGATCCACTCCCATCAGTCGCTGCTGGCCTCACGTGCCCAGAAGTGATGAGGGACGGAGCGCACTGTTGTGAGCGTGGCAGCTTGCTGGGGCAGCAAGGTGGGAGGCAGGCTGTCATCTGCCTGCGTGCTGGTGGGTTGCCAGCAAAGCCTGCTCCACAGTCAAAGAAGCCTTGCCAATAGCTGGCAGGTGTCATGCAGCTGCCTGACAAATCTCTGGAGAAGAGGCTGGTCCATGACATGCTTAGGCACCATGTTGACAGGTACAATGGGGAAGGTGCTGAACTCAATTCCTCTTTTAAAGGAGTGGCCAGAGGAAGGGGGGACCTTCTCTGCTGCCACGCTGACACACTTCCCACAATACACCTCTCCAACTCCCCGCCTCCCCCCACTAAGTCTAGTGTGGACTCTCTAAGTTGACTTAATAAGGTTGACTTAAAGTCGACTTAATAAAGTCCACTTAATTTTCTAAGTGTAGAGTTAGCCTTTCAGAGCAAGATGGAGGATGTGGAATACATTTGAAAGTGAAGGAGCTCTGCCAGAAGTTCATCTCTTATATGCCCAAGGAATGCTAGCTCAAGCAGTTCTAGTGTTCTCATTTCCAGAAAAATTTCAACAGAACAATTTTCTATTAAGAAATGCAATTTTGTCAAAAATCAAAATGTCTTGCAGGAAATGTTGATTTCACCAAAATTTTCCAATGGAAAAAAAGTCATTTTTTTTCTCTTTTTCTCACTGTCAAAATATTTTGTTTAGGCATTTAGATTGTATTTAATATGTAGGGAGATGAATAGATTGATTTATATGAATAGATTTACAGAATTTGAAGTAAAAAGAAACCATTAGATCACCAAGTCTGATCTGCTCCTGCCTTGTATATTATCTTTATGCCTCATAAATATATATTCTTACATTATATTTAATATTACATAAAAGTTAAAAAAAATAATTGTAAGATTACAACACTATCAAAACAAAATGTTTTCCTGGTCCCAATTCAATTTTTTTTTTTTTTTGAATTTTAATATCACATTTTTTTAAAATTTTGACTTTTCATTACAATTTCAAAAACATCTCCCTGTGCTGTAATTGCCCATGTAATAGAAATTCTGTTTCCTGATTAGATCAATCTGTAGCAGAGTTGCAGGGCACTGAGACAGTCAAGCAGGTAGACAGGTCCCCAGACATTTAGGCTACATCTATACTGGCAATTTAAGTCAACTTAAGGAGGCTTAAGTCGACTTAAATTAAGCCCCGTCCACACTTGGATGTCATTAAGTCAACTTAAGCATCTCCTTAAGTTGACTTAATAACTACCAGTCTTTAGGTTGACTTAACTCTTAAGTCGAATGGTTAAGTTGACCTAAAGACAATGTGGCTGCCCTAGGTTGACTTATTCTATAAGTCAACGTAGGGCATGGTCCCGGGGAGAAGGAAGCCGAGCTCCTTACTCCCTGGGACCCCATGTGGGTCCCGGCAAGAAGGGAGCCGGGGATCCTTTCTCCCTGGGACCCGTGCAGGTCCCGGCAAAAGGTAGTCACAGCTTCCCTCTGTCCAGGACCCGAGGGAGAGGGGCTGTCAGGAGTTTAAAAAACAAAGACACACACTGTTTGGAGGAAGGGAAGCTGCAGGCTTTCACCTGGAAGACTCCATCTTGCAACCAACTTCAAGCAAGATCTGGGCCCTGTCTTGTAATAGGCAGAGAATGGTTGTAAAATATCAAAGAGTCAAACACCTGGCACCTAATCTTGGACTGTGAGGTCAGTTTAAGTAGAGATGTTAGATTAGTATGCGGTTTGTACCTTTTATTTGATAGTGGTCACCCCTGACTCATTTATAGTATGATTCTGCCTGGATTGGCTATTTTTTCACTTGAAATTGTATTCTGATCAATAAACTAGTATTTGTTTTATCTAAAGCTGTGTGGTCTTTAAAGAGTGTATATGTGGAAGGCTGGGCACAATCCACTTCTTTGTTAAGTGAAGGAATTTGAGACTACGGTGATTGGGGGTGGATTCCAATCCCTGTGAGACAGTGATCCCAGTGTAGCAGGGATTCAGAGGGCCATAGCAGCACACTAGACCAGATCTGCGGAGCAGCCTGTCACAAAGACAAACCACTTAACAACTGAGCTTTTGTCTCCTATAGAGACCTTCATTCTTCAGGTTGGTTTAAGTTGTAGCCCTGTAACAAGCATATTGCAATAGTCTTATATTAAAGGTCCACATACCACAAAGAGCATTGAAAACTATTGATCAGACAGAGAGAGAGAGAGAGAGAGAGAGAGCCATCTGCGTCACTGGTACTACATGATTGTCTAAGAGCAGCTGGCAGTCCAACAATTTGTGAACTCAAGTGATATATGATGGTCATATGCCCTCTGCCGATATTTGCTATATCCCCCATTACTTCATGCAACCCACCAACATCATTTCCATCTTATCTTGACTGAGTCTCAGCCAACTATCTCCCATCCATGCCCCCAGCACTATCATATACTGACAGACACTCAACTGTACTATCTGGATGGAGGAAATGAAAAGACAATGCTGAGTGTCATTGGTATGTTGAAAACATTTCAACCTCTGCCTTCTCTCAATGACCCTCTATACACACCAAAAAGGGGGTGACAAGGTGGAACATTGTGACTATTACACAAGAGCCCTTGAGGCAAAAAAGCAATTTCTTAATCCAGCCTCTGGGATCTCTCCAAGAAGGGAAAAAATAAGTTATTACAAGGCTGTTCAGTCTATTCCTGTTCTCACCTGTAAACAAGTTAACAATACCTTATGATCCATGGCACTGATGGCACCTGATAGAGCTAATATTTTTCTGAATAGATGTTTGAACTCTATTCAGCCCCACAAGGAGATTTAACAGATGCCTGGGTTTGCAGTGGACCCCAGCCCAGATCCAGACAAAGGTTGGGATAAAGTCACTTTCCACTCACTCTCTCCTGAGCTGCGCCTCCTAGAGACACCTGAACTTCCAGAGGGGCACTACTAAGAATCCGATCTAGAGTATGTGAGCAATGTCCCTGTATAAATTAGAAACCTAGATTAATTGACACAGAAAACTGTTCATTATTTTCCCTTCACTGGCAAGGGTACCATAGGACAAAGTCATTGTGCTGCAATTGGTTTTCTTAACCTCAGTTACTTCACTCCTGTAACATCTATATTGGGCAATATGGGACCTGCTATTTATGCGTCTGTAACTCATATCCTAGTCTCTTGCACAGCAGAACATAGGAAGCACACTCCATCAGCCAAAACCAAAGTGCATGTTTTTGTCTTGTTTTTAAAGCCTCGCCCACTGACAGTGTTTCCCTGTTTTATGTTGCCTTTTTGTATTTCCATTCTTTGATTCTTAATCTTTTTCTTTACTTGTTTTTGTAAAGCCCTGTGATATGTACAACCATGTTTTAACCTTTGAAACTGATAATCTCTTGCTTCAGACCACTGATACCAGCATTGATCATGTCACTCATACCAGCAGCCTGAAAGAAGACAGAGAAAACCGCTACTAAGTAATATGACTGCATACGGCAAAGTCTATTTTCCCCCATTCATTTGGCTTTAATTAATATGAATACTTCCATTTGCAGCAGCAGAGACCCATCACGGAGATATGTTTCTATCTGGTTATAATGATGTTAAAAAGCAAGAAACAAAAAGCAACATTATCTGGATGAATAGACTGGCTCAAAGAGCAAATTTGTCATGCTAGCCACTATTACTGGCCTATGGAAGAGGAGGAGTTATCATCACCACTGACTGAGAGCAAACTGGCTATGTTAATTGGCTTCTTGGATAAGAATCAATGTCTCATTAGTCTTAACCGTATCAGCATGCTAACATTTTATGTCTGATGGAGTAATGACAAGTGACATTACAGGGGATGCCACATACCCCACACAGAAATGCTTTCACCCCTTATTAACTCTGCTAAACACACACTTCTACTTGTACTGTGGGATTTAGGAAGCAAGAGTTTCCTTGTGAGTGAGCAAAAGAAACATCAGCTATATACGTATACAGAAATGGAAAATGTGTGTCTCTAGTTTATGCTGAAATTCCATGTGAATTATCATATTGGCTTTCTGCACGCCAGGTTGTTGCCACATGACACTACACAAGATACTTAGTTTTGCTTTAAAATTAGTTATAATAGTTTTATTGTGTATTTTATTATATTGGTGTAAGCAAAAGCAGAATGTGACAGATGTTTCCTGGTTATAAGGCAAGAATTAAGAAAGAGTATTAAAAGATTGGGAATTTCCCACCCTCCACCCTCGTCTCTGTTTTTGTTGCCTAGGTATTTATACAGGGTCATTGCTGTGGTATACAAATGAAGTTGGTCTGAACTGCAGAGTTGAACAATGTAATTTACCGAGGCCATGTCTACACTGATGGTGGCAAATTCGCCGCAGTCAGATCAAACTTTCTTGATTGATTTAGTGGTCAGTTAAGACCTGTTAAGTCAATCCTGAGATTGACATACTAAAACCACCCCTCAAGTGACATAATGCTGCATTGACAGGAATGCGTTTCCCATTAGTGCAGTGCAGTGAAGACACCGCACTGAAGGGGAGTTAAAAAGTCAACAGGACTTATGCAACCTTCTCTGCATAGCTTGTGTAATTCCTGTTGACTGCCATTGAATTTCGCTGTCAGTGTAGACCTGACCTGAAAAATACCAGAGAATAATAATATGTGCAGATTACTTGGTAACCAAACAGTCACTCTTTTAGCATAGAATGAAATGAAACAAAGGAACTCGGGTCTATATGCCGTCAATGAATGACACAGTATTATGCATATTAGCACTTACTGATCCAAAACATGTCAAGGATGACTGAAGGAGAAACTTCTATTAGGGAATTTTGTTCCATGACAGAAGGATGGTCAATTCAACATCACTATCCAGCTACCATTTTCCACAATAACTAAGACTTCATATGCAAAACTAATACCTCACTAAATCTGTATCTGTACTGATGGCAGCAAAGTCACCACTGTCAGATCGATTTTTCTGGATCTACTGATCGATGAGTTAAGGCACACTCAGTTGATCCGGAAATCAACTTAATAAAACCACTCCCTGAAGTGGCATAGCGCTGTGTCGACAGGAACACATTTCCAATTGATCCAGCACAGTGAAGAAGCCATGCTAAAGAGGAGTTAGGAAGTCAACTGGAATTATGTAAGCTACTCTGCGTAGTTTGCATAACTCCTGTCAACTGCCGCCAAATTTTCCTGGCAGTGTAGAGCGGGCCAATAGGTGAAGTTTAACCCTGCCTAAAGGGTCCAAATAATGTTTCTGCTCCTATTTTTTGGGCTGAAGTGAGTTTTTTGAGTTTTTGTGTTGGTCTTAGGCATAAAGCATAAGCATTCCTCAAGAGTATTGTATAGTTTCTCAGCTTTAGGTGCTTCCAACAGCTATAGCCATTGTTAAGTAGTCCACTTGTCCAAAGCTCATTGAAATTATGTGGCTTTGAGAAGCTTTATTCCAGTTACAGCAGGACACATTACTTATGTTCCTGCTGTTTGGCCTCCTCAAGTTATGACAATTGCACATAGTTCATCATAGCAGTTGTAAGTGTAGCCCAGAGCCACGTTATCATGAGTGATTGTTGTTTTACAGATTGTGCTGTCATCTTTTGCTGAATTATTGTCTCAGATTGTGAAAAACTCCTACACCAGACTCTCCCTTTTCTGGCACACAGCCATCGCTCAGAAATGTAGTTCTCTGTAAAAGCTAGTATGACTGGCTTTGAATGCTGACAGTCTAGTTGTTGCTCTCACCCACCTGCCACAATGCTATGGTACCAGTTAAAATGTTTTATTAGATATATTTTATTAGTCTTTTAAAAAAAAAAAAGAAAAAGAAAACCAACTCATTATAAAACTGCACGCACCTGCATTCTAACACTAATAATGTGCTATGTAAAATACAATAAAATAATAATAATTAACAGACAGAAAAGGAAAACTGAGCCAAGTTTCACAGAATACCAAGAACAACAAATACAAGACATACCAATATAGACATACCAAACAAAATTTATACTGAATTGTAAGTAACAACCAGGTTTGTAGCTAAAACAAAACCCTAGGACCCTTATCCTGCAAACTGCTCCTCATAAATGGTCCCCTAAGCTTGCATGGAGTCCTGCTGATTTCATTTGGGGCTCAGCATGGCCAAGAGTCCATCTGAACAGAATAATTTGCAGGATTCGGACTTTTCTTCTCCTGTCCCCATCTAATGTGTTGAGAATGCACCTCACTCACCTGATGATAATGATTCTACAATAAATTTTCTCTGACACATATCTATTGAACTTCATATTTGAGATTTACTTGGAAAAGAAGTTACAAATGTATGCTTGGGAAATAGTACAGGGAACTTTCCTCACCTGAGAAGGCCTTATCAATTGCGATAATAGACTGAGGTGAAAGGTGGCTTTTCATTGACTCACAAATAAAAGTTTGTATTCCACTAGCATCTAGATCCCCAACCAAGATTCAGACCCCATTTGCTAGGCACTGTAGAAACATATAGTGAAAAGCAGTCCCTACCATGAAGAGTTTACAATTTAAACAGGGAGGACGAAGAAGCTGAGGCAGAGAAAGGTAAAATGACTTGCTCAAGTTTACCCAGCATCTCAGTAACACATTCAGGAATAGAATCCAGCTCACCTGACTCCCAGCCCAGTGCTTCATCCACATTACCTTCCTTAATTTCCTGCCTCTTTCATTGCAATAATGATAGCATTCACAAGATTTTGTTTTTGAGTTTTAGGCATCTGAGGCTAAAAGATAATATATTTCAGTTGTCAGTATTTAAGGACAGATGGAAGAAGAGTAGTGAGATAAACATTTAGTAGACCTGTTTACAAAGTTACTCAATTCAAGAGAGCTGCCAGACCAGTAAGTAATGATTATCTGAACTGTTATCTAAAACAACTTTGGGAGGAACTGTAATTAGTACAATAAAAAGACTTAAGAGATATTTTAAAAAAATAAATATATTGACCTAAAATGAGACAAAATTCTACCTTGATCCTGAAATGGACTTCGCATGGGTGTAAGGGTTCTTCCACCATGATGTGATGATTTTGTGATTTGTAATTATGAGGTATTTCAATTTACAAATAAGGATATGTAGCAATTTTCCCATCTCATGACAATTTTTGAGATTTCAAAAAAAGTTCATCCCAAATCAGAACAAAAATTCAAAATCTCAACTACTTTCACAAACAGAAAATTGGGGGAAAAAATCAGATCAGGTCAGTTGAAATATTTCATTATGATTGACTTTACTCTTTTAAATATATAATATAGCTTACATTTTGAAAGAAAAAAATGAAGGTTTTTTTGGAAAATGTCAAAATGAGATGTTTAAAGTTTTTTTTAAAAAATTCAATACTTTAAAAAAATTCTCAAAACTGACTCTTTCTCACAAATAATTTTGGGTTCAACAAATCGGTATTTTCTGATATTTGGTGCAAATATTTTTGACTCTCTCTCATGACAAGGCATAACTAATAGCCAAAATCTGAAAAAGGTCTGAAATCTAGCTGAGGAGATGTGCATATAATTATTTATCAATATTGTGCATATCATTTTGCAATTTGCCATACAAATTGGGCAACTGTGTATTTAAACTTGTGAATGTTGTAGGATTTGGATTTTCAACATATTTTTAGACATTAATATTATATATAAATCCTCTCCTTTTATGCATGTTTACTAGTTCTGACGCCCCACCCAGTGCCCTGTCCACACCATCTAGAAATCATGCTAGATCACAAAACTCACATTAAGCTCACATCATGATAACCAATGAAAAATTAAGGACAAATGAAATCCCATGCTAAACTGTGCACCTTGATCCCTCCATTTAATTCACCAAAAAGCATGCAGGGTGGGAATATTGTTCCCCTGCCTTCTCAGTATATCAATATGTATTTTTGGATCCAAAATCTAGTGTTTGTGGTGGGTTTGTTTCCCCGTTCCTTTCTTTCTCCACAGTATATAATTCAATACAGCATTCACCATGCAGCCTGCAAAATAAGTGAAGTAGAAATTAGACTTTGGCCTAATGTTAGCCTAAATATGGACAAGTATGGGAACTGAGGCTGCTAGTTTAAACAGAAAGGTGGAGAAATAGAAGGGCAAGACCCCATGTTGCATTGTAACTATGTTTTGGTTATAATTAGTTTTAGCATGGTTCTTATTAAGAGTTTTAAGACTTTTGGAATGTTTTATTAAAATTCTATCTATATTGATAGTATGGGAAGGAAAATGGTGCAGATGTTAATTTAAATAATGTAAAGAACACTAAGGAGGTGGCAGAAATATAATTAAGGTAAGGGGTAATTTAATGTTAATCAGTTTTATATGGGTTATAAAAGGAGTAGCCCGTAGGAGAGCTCCAACTAATATCAAAGGGAACCATTAGGTTCCAGAATTAAAAGGAAGTACTTTATTCTACTGTAAGAGGATTAATTACCAATTGATATACTATTTCATCTTTGAGTATAACTGCAGTATTGTGCAAGTGGTAGCTACATGAATGTTTGCTTATCTAATCATTTTTCTTTTTAATAAAGTTTGGTTTTATTATTCAAGCCTAATGGTCCTCTATGAAATAGATTTTCTATAATTGACCTAGAGGCTTGAACCTGAAAACTAAGGTGGCCTTTATTGCACTCTTATCTTTAACAATTTAATATTAATTTTGGAAAATTTCAACATAAAGGTTATAAAAGTTTTACATAGAAATCTACCATTATTGTTGCAAAGGGGTAGATCACTTAAATCAGCCTCTACACAAGATGACTGGAGGATAACTGATGTAACACCAATTTTTTATGATCTTGGTAATTACAAGCTGATAAACATGACTTCAGTACCAGCAAACTGTCATACTACAACAGAGAACAAAATTATCAGACATGCTGATGAATAAAATATATTAGGGAAGAGTCGACATGGCTTTTGTAAAGGGAGCTCATGTCTCAACTGTCTGTTAGACTTCTTTGAGAATGTCAATAAACATGTGGACAAGAGTGATCCACTAAATACATTGTACTTGGACTTTCAGAAAGTCTTTGACAAGGTCCCTCACACAAGCAGTCATGGGATAAGAGGGAAAGTCTCTTCCTGATTAGTAACAGGTTAAAATATAACAGTGTCCTGTGGCACTTTTAAAGACCAACAGATTAATTTATCACATGAGCTTTCGTGGGAGAAAATCCCACTTCGTCAGATGCCCATCTTCAAAGTATCTGACAAAGTGGGATTTTCTCCCATGAAAGCTTATGTGATAAATCAATCTGTTAGTCTTTAAAAGTGCCACAAGTCTCTGTTGTTTTTCTGCAAATAGACTAACATGGCTACCCCTTTGCAACTTGACTACCTGAAGGTTAAAATATAGGGAACCAAGATTTGAAAGAAAAGGTCAGTTTTCATGGCTGAGAGCAGTGAATAGCAGGATCCTCCAAAGATCTGTATTGGGAGTAGTGCTGTTCAATATATTTATAAATGATCTAGAAAAAAAAGGGGTACACACTGAGAGGGTAGAGGGTGCAGACAATACAAAATGCCTCAAGACAGTTAAGCCCAAAGCTACCTGTGAAGAGTTACAAAGGGATCTCACAAAATTGGGATGGTGACTGGACAACAACACGGCAGAAGAAAAACAATGGCAAAAAAGTGTAAAGTAATGTACATTGGAAAACAATCATAATTTCTGGAAAACAAACTATATATGTAAACTATATATGTGAAATGATGGGGGATAAGTTAGCTCTTACCATTAAAGAATGACCTTGGAGTCACTATAGATAGTTCTCTGAAAACATTTGTTTAATGCTATTTTACCCATCACATAACAAAAGAATCATGGTCACCCAATGAAATGAATAGGCAGCAGATTTAAAACAAACATAAGGAAGTACTTCTTCACACAACCCACAGTCAAACTGTGGACCTCATTGCCGTGGGACATACTGTAGGCCAAAAGTATAACTGAATACAGAAACAAAATAATGTCATGGAACTGGGTACAGAAACAAAATAATGTCATGGAGGATTGGTTCATCAGTGGCTATTAGATAAGATAGTCAGAAATACAGTCCCATGCTCTGGATGTCTCTCAACCTCTTTCTGCCAGAAGCTGGGACTGAATGGTAGGGGACTGATCATTCGATTAATTACCTTATTCAGTTCATTCCTTCTAACATATCTGGGATTGGCCATGGTCAGAAGACAGGACCATTGGTTTGACTTAGTATAGTCATTCTTATGTTATGTTCTTAAAGGTCTTTCCACTACTACACTGTTTTCACAAATACATAATGGAGCCTCCAGTGTTTTTCTTACTGCGTCACTTGTACAATTGCTCTAGAATGAATCCTTTCCCATGAATCCTTCTTGAAGTTATTGCTATTGCAATTAAAGTCCATCACTTCAGAAAGTAGCTGGTAGAGGTTCGGAAATATCTCTAAAGAACTTTTTGAATGAATCAGCCTGTGCTGTACACAGATACTCGGTAGATTCTGAGGGACCTCCTTCTTTTTATTGCTTTGTACATCTCTTCTACTTCCACAGCATTAGGATCTCTTACACATAGCAACAAGTTCTACAGTCTCCAAGTTGATCACTGTAGGACATTTGCAGCACTCAGCTCACCAGGAGGACACCTCCTGCTGCTGGTACTGGGAAATGCTCAAGTGGTCCCCTCCAGAAGATCAGTGCTCCACCTCTTCACATGATAAACTCTGGTCCCAAGTCCTCCTGCCAAGTCCCTTCAGTCCCCCCTTCCAGGGTACTGTCCTCTCCCACATCCTGGCCACTAATCAATCAATGGCTGGGGATCTGCACTGCTTCTAGGGCTCTGGGGAGAGGAAAGGGGCCTGGGCCTGCTCTCTTCTCTGGGACCCCAGCCCTGGGACCCTGCGTGCTTCGTCCGAGGCCTCCGCTTCCCTTTCTTCCCAATCTATTCTCTGGGCCGCTTTCCCTGCAGCCCCAGTCACATGCCATCTCTCACCACCTGTAGTCCAGATGCTGTCTGCTCCTGCCCCAGACCGCTGCTCCAGCCACTTCTACAGTCTGATCTGGCCTGCCATCCTGGAGTCCCAGCTGCTGTCCTCTCCAGGCCCCTCGCCTTAGGACCATTGCTCCAGACTGCTGCCCCTTTTGGCTGCCTTCAGGTTCACTGGTGCTGGTCAGCTCACAGTGGCCACTGTGAGCTCTCCAAGGTGCTGGTTCCCTCAACCAACCAACCAACCAGCCAGCCAGCCAGCCAGCCAGAGAACCTTATCCCTGGGCTTCCCAGGCCAAACTGACTGAGCTACCTTAGCTCCCTTTTATACAGTGCTGTCTGCCCCTGATTGGCTCAGCAGCCCAATTACCTTATTGGCTATTGCTCCTCAGGCCCAGTTAACCCCCTGGGTGCCATAGCAGGGCAACCTTTTGCTATAGTCATATTTGTGTCCTTACAGTTGAGGTCTCATTTGTCACTGAGTACACAGTGTCTTTAGGTAACCCATGATATGTAAGGGAAAACTGGGACATCTGGAGTAAGGATGGGATTGTGGGGGGTTATTTTAGTCTGTTTGCAAGAGAGAGTTGTTTAACCAGCTCTTATTGTCAATCACATGGACCTTCTGTACTCCCATTAGTGACCGTACAACAGGCCTGTGGCAAGCACAGAAATTGCTTACATGGAAAAGCAATATTAGGAAAGTACTTAACATATTTTAGCTATTTTTTTCTGTTTAGGAGCTGGAAATAAGGAGGTGCATCAGTGAATTTGACAAACAATCACACTGATAAGGGAAGAAAGGAACAGAGCGCCAAAAATATGATCCTGCTGTTACATAAATTGCATACCTTGATATTTCAGCATCATTTGCAATTTGAAAATAAATAAATCCATTATGTTTCTGATTCAGCACAACACAATCAGCATGGTTGGGTGCGTCTACATTTGTGAATTAAGTCGATTTAAGGAGGCTTAAGTCGACTTAATTTATTCTGCGTCTACACTTGTCTTTCCTTAAATTGACTTAAGCTGCCCCTTAAGTCGACTTAAGGAAAAATTAAGTCGACTTAATAAGACCTGCTTTTAAGTCCATGTAAGCCAGTGTAGACGTGGATTAGCCCCAAGTCGACCTCCATGGCCTCCAGACCTTCCCCACTGATCTCCCTCCCAGGGTTCCTGGCACAGCAAGAGCCTGGTGTGCCCACCCACAGGGCAGAACACAGCCCTGCCCACCCCGCTCCTGCATCCTGCTTCCTGCTCCTGCTCCTGCCCCTGACCTGCTCAGCCCCCAGGTAGCCAAGCACAATGGGGAAGGTGCTGAGCTCCTTTCCTCTTTTAAAGGGGTGGCCGGGGAAGGGGGGCACCTCTCAGGTGCCACATGCCATGCTTACCACCATGCACCACTCCTAGGTCCACCTAGCCCCTGCCAGTCGACTTACGCGTCAAGTGTAGACACTCTAAGTTGATTAAGCAAGGTCAACCTAAATTTACAGTGTAGATGCACTAAGTCAATTTAACAAGGTCGACAAAGTCGACTTTGTTAAGTCGACTGAGCAAAGTTGACTTATTTTGACAAGTGTAGACATCACCGTTGACTGAAATACTGTTAGGCACTACAGCCCAGGTTTTTAAAGTTATTTTAAAGGTATTGCTCTGCTCAGAATTGCAATGCCTAATTGATTTAGGAGCCTAAATTCCAGCAACTCTCAATAGGATTTTGGCTCCTAACTGCCTATATCCCTTTTGAAAATGAGATTTAATTACTAAAGTCAGCTAGGAATTGCTACACTGACCAGAGTAATACCTTTTAAAAGACCTTTAAAAATCTGGGCCTAGATCTCACCTCGCACTAAACCAGAGGCATTTAGAGTAAAAAAAGTTGTGTCTCAAGCAACACAGTTTTGAAATAGGGCTTTACCGAAAACCATTTAAATCATTATGGGAGAATCTAAACATTTTCTATTTAATTCACCTCTCAGAAATTACTGGTTTAATTAACATCAAAGTGTTCCTCAAACGTGTAGCAATTATTATGTCCCTGGCAAGTCCTGTGTCCAAATGAATGCTGGCCTTGCCCTGGCTCAGCGTCTTTTAAGGCTCCTGATCCCTCTCGGCTCTCTCTTCATTATCTTTCTCATTTGATTCATCATGAGTTATGTTTGCCACCTTGGGCAAAAGTGTAACATGTCCTCCTGCCATACTGTGAGACATACAACATATTAGGAATATTCTGATAATCTTTTCAAGATACAGACACTTGTATCTTACCAAATACCCTCTCTATGATCGTACTAGTGGATCTGAAGGCACCAATACACTCATACTATGTGCGTCTTTGAGGATTTGTGAAGGACATGACAAGCCCGGGTCTCAAGGGTTACTCTCTCTTGTTTTTCCTGAGAGAAGGAAGTAGACAACAACAAATAATAATACCCCACCACCACCACCACTGCCACCACCACAACAGCATATTAGCCAGAATGAGCCTCTAAATTGCTCCAGTGATTTGAGTGCAACTAACAAGCTGTTCTGAAAAAATCCCTTGAACCTAAGACATGTGCCAAGACCCCTTTAGAGTATGCAGCTGTCCTGTACCCATAAAAGGTGTTAAGGTGCTGTTATGAGCACCCCATGAACTGGCCGCCACCTCCCTTGTGATATAAAGACATAGAAACTGTTTCTCCTCAGGTCACGTAGAGAAACTGTTTATCAGATACTCTTCCCAGGTCTCATACCAGATACTGCCCCCCAGGTCATGTAAAGAACTCATGGCTGCTAGGCTTGTGACTATCAACATGCTTTATTCGGACCCTGATTCGCTCTCAGCCAGCTCCCAAAGGGGTGGGTCATCCCCCTCGCCCATGTGCTGGAGGGCAAGTCAATCATGGCTGCTCTGCCCCCCCCCCCCCAGGGGTGTAGAGGGCTCTGACCCGGAACCTAGAGAGCTGGTGAACATTCCTTTGCACAAATAAGGACAGGAGGAACCAGGCAGACCCTCGCCTCAAAATTCCTGCTGCAGCGAAATCTGGCCAATCACAGCCCTCGGCAGGAAGCCGTGGCCTGGGCCATAAAAGCTTCCATGCCGCATGGAGCAAGCTGGGAGTCTCCTCGAGTTAACTGCTAGGCCTGATCACCCTGCAGTAGGAGTTCCCCCGAGAGTGCCGGCCCGAGTCGATTTCAACCTCCATCTTGAGATGTTATGCTGTTGTTAATCACCTGCCTGATAGTCATGGTACATATGTGAACCCGAATTACCCCCCCACGTTTACTCCTCATGATTGAATGTGAATAATTCTTCTACCTCAGTTTTAACCCTAGGTATTACAATTGGTGTAGGTTTGGGGATTATTGTTATGTTTATTGTTTATGTATTGAACTCTGTCTTGTTATACTTTATCTCTGAATTATCAAAAGCGTCCAAGAGGAGGGTTTATTCTAAAGGTTTATTTCTGTGTAACTCATGATATGCTAAACTGTGAGTAATCACCTGGGGCTATCTTGTTATCTGTGAAGCTGACTTCTGAGTTTAGTCCAGCAAGCAGCCCCACTGTTAACCCTTTGCGTCCCAAAGAGGGGACTAATAAAGTTTATTATTTTTGGCCACCACTTTAAGTTTCCAGGAGCCTTCCTTCTCCCATCCTTTACCCACTGCGGACAAAAGGTTTAGAAAATTCCAGCATTATGACTTCTTTTTTCAGTGCCCAGCTCCCTGAGTAGAAGGTGGCTGGTTGTAGAATCTCAGTATTTGCAGGGTGTTTGCTCAAGACAAGTGATTGTGAAAGTTATCCCATTCTCTGTGTTTCACTGCTGGACGATGGACTGGTAGAGAACCTAGTTATTTGTCCTGAGAAAGTTGCAGCTACCAGTTAACCAGACATTTTAATTGAATCTTAATTTGTCTGTCTTCTGGTGGAATGCCCATTTTTCATTGTCAAACAGGAATCACTATATCTTGTAGAACAGTAGAATGATATAGCCTATATAATATTTTTATAATATTTCCTTAAAAATTAGAAACATTAATTTTTCTTATATGCACATTCACACAGCTATCTGCAGTCTGGCAGCTTTTAATTCCAATGGCAGTTTAATTTTTTTGCAAATTGTATTTGTGTGCTCTCTAACTTTGTGTATCACATACACCCAATGCCATTTAGACAAATTCATTTCTTTTAAATATTCAGTATCTGGGTGTGTTTAAATGTTTTATTAGATCAAGAGGTAAAATACATTGTGGGAATAAAATAATTTGCATAAAGAATCAAATAAAGGGAAGACCCAAGGTTAAAACATAACCATATTTCATTTCACTTATAAAATGCTTGATCAGGAAACTTAACCCACAAAACTAGAACTTCAGAGAAGCAAGAGAAACTGAACTTGTCCAATTCAGATGAAAGCAAAAATCTTCCACTTCTCTAAGCAGATCTTCAAAAGGTCAGAACTCCCTTGCACAAAATAATTGGGCCACATACACCTAGAAAAAAAAGTCTAGTTGCTTACACCCTTTTGGTTCTAATTTGTATTTATTTTTAGCAAATAAGAAACTGTAATAGATATGTAAGACCACACTGTAAATGTGAGAGCTGCAGAGAATATCTGTATTAGGCTCTAGAATTCTTGCTCATTAAAATTATTATTCCTAGCTCTGATTCTGCAAGATACAACATGTATCCTGAGAAGAGCTGAGCACCCTGGTTTCCTACTGATGCCAATGAGATCCGAGAATGCTCAGTGTCTAGTAGAATCAGGCCCTTAGTGATTGAGCAGATGCTTCAGGGATCAATATAAGATGTAGCAAAGAGTAGCCAGCCTGTTGAATATTCATAATATTTTGTAAAATCACACTGAAAAAAAGGTTTGCAGGACAGCACCCATTATTTATCATTATAACATTGGGAATCTAGATTTCCAGCTGTTACTCACTAATGCAGCTGCCCGACTGCACTACTGGTTAAAGCCAGACGGTCCTTTTATCTGAGGTTAATTGAATAATTTAGCACATAATCTGGAATAATCACCACCTAAAAAACATCACAGATCCCATACCTGGGTAAGCAGGTTGTAAATTGCATTTTAAATGCAGCATAGCTAGGAAATAAATGCAAAGTAAAAAGTGAGCTTTTAAAAAGAAATTGTCTTTTTTGCACTTATAAGAAAAAAGACCTTTTATCAATACTTACCTACAGTGCATGAGACAAATACATGTGCCAGGGTATATCCCAAGCCAAAAGAATGTGTTTTCCCCCTTTAAAGTCAGATGGACAGTATTTGTAGGGATTTGCCATACCTTTCAGATAATTTAGATGAAATATACCTGAGCACACTACCAAAGATACTGTTTTAAATGATACCTAACATGGTGAGGAATATGAAATAAAAATCATACTGTGGAATAATGAAACAAAGAATTTATATAAATAAACAAGGAGTCTTATGGCACTTTTAAAGACTAAGAAACTTATTTATTGCATGAACATTCATGGGAGAAATGACATTTTGTCAGACACTTGGAGATGGAGAACTTACAGAATGGGAGGAAAAATAAATGAATGAATGTGTAAGACCTTGTCTATACTGAGAAAACTCACAGATCAACGCAGAGGGATTGATTGAGCGGGCAGTATAGACCTGCTCAATCAATCCTGGAAGTGCTCTCTGTTTAACGCAGTTACTCTACCCTCCCAAGTGGAGTAATGCTGCATCGATGGAAAAGCCCTGCCAGTTGACGCACCCCAGTCAAGACAGGGTGGTAAGTAGAAGTAAGTAAGTGCGTGCTGCAGATTGCATACCTCTCATCAACTTACCCCCACAGAAAAGACTGGGCCTAAGCCATAGGATCAGGTCAGACTCTCTCAGCAAATCAAAGCGGCTGTTTAGATTCAAACAGTGTGGAACAATATATTAGGAGGAGGAGAGGTAGAGAGAGGGGTTAGAATTCATATAAAAATTTGATACCATTATGTTGGGCTTAAACAGAGACATCAGGTGACTTTCTTATTACAAAAGATGATTTTACTTAGAGCTCAGCTCCCATCAGGCAGCAAAATAAATGGCCAGATTTTCATAAAGCTCACTCAGTTTGTTATGTGTTCAAAATCTGGCCACAAGTAAAAGCCTCTGGGTTGATGACTCCTTCTGCTAATCTGTCCCCATTTGTGCACTTGACAATATGTCCCTGAGCACTTGACAATATGTCCCTGAGCTCATTTATAAAATTGGGCCCAAATTTCTGTTTCAGGTTACCAACTGTAAAATGAGACCAAGAATAATATTATACCTCAAAGAAATGTTGTGAGAATTAATTCACTCAGGTACTATGGTGATGGAGCCAGATAATTATTTAGACAGAAATTTTAATGTCACCTTGAAAATTTGCAGAGATCTGCACTAAAGTCAAAATAAATTACTAAGATTATAAACCCTATTTCCTATTCAAAGGATCAATTTACAACATATCATAACACTAGAACACTACATTACTCAATATAAAAAACACACTAGTTGCTACAATATATAGTTACAACACAGCAGGTAAAAATACAACCTTGTTAGGACTATATAACTCATAAAATCTACAACACTATATCAACATATTCCATAACACAAACAGATTAATCATTCCAATTTCCTTAATAAAATGTTATTTACTCTATCAACACAGTCTACTGTTTAGAAGTCTGATATAATTCAAGGCACCCTTGGACTACACTCCTTCCACAGTGTTGACTATATGCAAGGATAGAGTCCCTTGCATAGTAAACAATAGTTATTGTTGATAACATCTGGAATATCTGACAATTAAAACATCCATAATAATACTGAGTATACCACCTAGCTCTTGAGAGATGAAACCCAGGTTCAGTTCCTACTTTGTCACAGACTTTCAATACAACCTCGAGCACTTAGCCTTTCTATGACAGGTTCCCATATGTAAAAAGGGGATAACAGTGCTTCACTGGCCTGGTCTACACTGCCCACACTAGATTGACAGGAGATATGCAAAATACCAACTGTAAAATGTACATCTATCAATTTACCCTCCCTTACACCAATGTCTTCACTGAGCAGGTCTTCATTGGCCCCTCAAATCGATCCCACTATGTCGATCCATGGAAACTGACACAATAGTTTCAGTGTAGAGAAGCCCACTAATTCCTATGGGTACTGTGAGGATAACACATTAAAGATTGTGAGATGCTCAGACACTACTGTGATAAGGGGCATATAAGAAAGAAAAATAGGTAATTTAGATTAGGTCAATTCTGGATCATTCTGATTCTAACTCCAACGGGGTTGCGGTGTTAGTCTATCGCAGAGAAACAACAGAGTGTTGTTTCTCTGATTCCAACAAGTATCTTCTGGTCCACTTGGCTAATAATTTATAACCAGGAGTATTTTCACATAAGTCATTTAAATAATTTCAAATAATTAATAGATTTCTAAAAAATAAAAGCTATTTCCTGGGGAAAAATTAAGAGAAAAATAGGCTACATTTGGTTGAATATATTGTTCACTGAAAATAGTTCAGACACCTGTATTACTGATATTTTTTATATCTAATGAACTCCTCTCTAAGGGTGCATCTACACTTACAAATTAAGTTGATTTAAGCTTGCTTAAGCAGACTTAATTTAATTTGCGTCTACACTACATTTTCCTTAAATTGATTTAAGCAGCAGCTTAAGTCGACTTAAGGAAAATTAAAGTTGACTTTATAAAACCTAGTATAAAGTCGGCTAAATCGGTTTTATTAAGTCGACTTAGCTAGTGTAGACGCAGATTAGCCCTAAATCGACTTTAAGGGCTCCAGGGCTCTCCCACTGCCCTACCTGCCAGGGTGGCTGGCACAGGCAGAGCCTGGCGTGCCCCCCCACAGAGCAGGACAGAGCCCTGCCCACCCTGCTCCTACGCCCTGCCAGTATCCCTGAACTGCTCAGCCCCCATTGTACCCAGGTACGATGGAACAAATGCTGAGCCCCCTGGCACTTGGCAAGAAATGCCCCCCCTGCCACCGTGGACCAGTCCCAGGTCCACCTATCTCTACAAGTCGACTTAGGCGTCCAGTGTGGATGCTGTAAGTCGATTTGGCAGGGTCCCCTTTAAGTCGACTTAATTTTTGAGTGTAGACATGTTAAGTTGACTTAAAGTCGACTGAAAATTGACTTTGTTAAGTCAACTTAGCAAAGTCGACTTATTTGGCCAAGTGTAGACAAAGCCTAAGTGAGAATATACTGGTTTTCATTCATGGTTCAATCACAAATTCTATATGATCTAGTCCTCTCAATTGTTCAGCTTCACTCTTTGAAAGTACTTCTGTCATCACAATAATGCTGTGTTTGTAATGAGCTTTAAGATCCTTGGATGGGAAGGTCCAAAGTAATTTTATTGCTTTAACTGAACCTGAGCTGTAGCATCTGCTACCTCTCATAGGTGTTCCCACTGCTCTAGAGAAGGCTCATGAAAACAGGATAGCAGTAATTTAGATATAAGAGAAATTCAAGGCTCATTAAGTGTCATTCATAAGCTTTTATCATCACATACACTTGTATGCGTGCACATTAATACACAAGCAAAAAGGCACTGAAAGCAGAATCAAGACAAAATGGGAGTCTTTCCAGAGCCTCAAAACTGAAGGAATAGGGCTAATTGCTAAACAAACACAAGAGACAAGAAGCCCTTGTGTAATTCCATTGATGTCAAAGTCTTATCCCCAGGATAAATTTGTTCTTTGCAATGAGAGTTCCATATGAGCCCATCCTCTTTAGCCCTTCAAAAAACTAAAAGTGAAATCTTGGCTTCACTGATGTCAATGGTAGTTTTGCTAAATCAGAAGTTCTCAAGCTTTTTCCCCCTTCAATTCCTTTCAAGATATTTCAGGCTGTGGTGATAATCCTTCCCCCCCAGTGTCATGCCACCATTATTTCTGTGCTGCAGCTGGGGCCAGCTCTCTGGCCACCCAGCTCTAAAGGGTTGTGTGGCTGTGTGGTGGCTGACAGCTCATGCCACCCTTCACCCATAATAACCTCAATGACCCCTTGAAGGATTCCAGCCCCCAGTTTGAGAACCACTGCTAAATTAATTCTCTTTGCATTTGTTCATGCTCATATGTGATCATTTGTTTTACAGGAAAGCAAATTTCAAAGTCATGGTTACAAATATTTGTAGAAACTGAATTTCAAAATTACAGGCAAATGTAGTCATGTTAGACTTATCTGTGCATTCATCCACTCAGACAAAAAAAACACTCTGACTTCTGAATAGGCTCAATGAAGCAGAATAGTTCAAATTTCAATTATCTGCAATAAATCAATAGAGTAGAAAAGGAACGTGCAACCTTAACTATTTCACCTTGGCTTGGTGATTAAAACAGTCTGAGACATCATCATTCTGTTCAGCTTGTTCATGCCTTGAATTTGAAAGCTTTTAGTATAGGCGCAAAACTCCACAACTTCCCTTCAGTCTCTGATAATTTTGTGATGGGGTCACCAATGTGGATGCTAGTCTTTGAAGTCCAGACTCATAAATCCCAGTGCAGCTCTCCTTAGGCAAAAGGATTTCTCATCCACAATGCTGAGCTCCCATGGTACCAGCTATAGTTTTTTTTAAAGGTTAATATATTTAAAGCAGCCAACCAAAATGTAAAACAGTTTGCTTGCTCCTGAATGTCTCACCTTGTGATATTTTGTAAATGAAGCATGATAAGATTCCAGGTTTTATATCAAGAACTCCTCCTGCAGGTCATATATTTCAACCAGAACATTGAGGGAATGCTAGGAAGCTTTGTGGTTTCACAGCCTCTTATCAGCATATGGTAAGACATTAATAAACATACATTATGGAGAAGGTACACTCCCCAGTTCACTTTGCAAAGGGAAAGGTATACCACAGTATCATAGATTACATATGCTGCTGCTGTCATTAAACTGTTGCCAATAAATAACAACAGTGTCAGTTAAAATAGAGCTGATTGAATTATCCAGGACAAAGGAGATCAGACAAATATTCCAGCCTTCTGTCTTCATCAGTTAGCCATAATCTGGTTATGTTTATGAAATTTTTTATTTAGAATAGTTCTGAGAATACTTTGTGCAAAAAAAATGATCATCAACTGGTCACTAAAATTACTCAGACTGTATAACCAGTCTAATCTAATGATTAGTTGGACATGACATTGCTTCTAATCCATGACTGCATAATTTAAATGTTTAAAACATAAAAATCCAGTTTTCTCGTTGTGTAATTCTTATTAATTTGTTTTCTGTCCATAATTGTGCAAATAAAAACAAGAGACCTTGTCAAAAAGATTACTGGAACACTTCCTGTATGAGTGTTCCCATGCATATTTATGCTTCCTATTATTTGCCATGGTTTTTTTTGTACATAAACATTTGCTCATCCAACCATTTGTGAATAAATACAAATAATAAAGTATTTTGAGCAGAGCTGGTCAGATAACAGAATTTCCATCCCATGGGAGATGCCCAGGTTGCAGGAAAATAATTCATAGCAAATAGTAAAAACAATGACAAACAACAATAAATTATGGACCAGAAATTCCAAGGCATTCCTTTTCACAAGTAAAATCAACAATAACTTTCCAGAGGTCTGCTGGAATGCCATTATTTTTATGTTCCTGTTGGAAAAACAAAGTTTTCTGACAAAACTGAAATTTTTCCACAGGAAATTTTGATTTTGTATTGGAAAAAATCATTTGGGCAGAAAAATTCTTGACCAGTTGTCTGTATCAGTGAAGCATATTAATAGATTCTAGTCAAATACTTCTTTGCCTTACTCATCCAGCTCTAAGTGAAAAATCAGGAAAAATATCTGAAGATTTATCAGACTACTGAATAGTCTCTTGAGAGATGATGTAGAAAACCTATTGTTTCAAAAATGGAACTGTAACTAGAAAGAGGACTGCAGAATAAATAAGGAAAAGGTCACATGGGTGGTGGTCTCAATCTAATAAGATGCAATTTTTTCATTGCTAATTTCTATTACTCCATAAATGTATCTATGATAGGAAATAAGACGTGTTGGAAGGTTAATACTTCTTTGCAAGATATCTTCTCTGTTAATGTAATCTGGCACAAGTCAGTGGGGAAATTTTCAGACAGACAGTATATAGTTCATTTATATTGGAACTTTAGTCACTTGAAAAATTAGAAGGCACAAAGATAAAGTTTCACTAATTGTTCTTTGGAAGCAGTGGAGATCCATAATAGACAAGACAGAGCTTTCTGACCATTTTCAAAACAGAAATTTGTGCTTTACTTTTATAGGCATGAATCATGGGGATAGGAAAGGCTGAAAAATATCAGTCAAGGAGAGCAGTAAATAAGGTTACAAGACAGACAGCTGAATATAGTCTCTGCTTATAAAATTCACAGCTACGTCCAGAAAGGTATCAAACGGCCTACTCATGTGTACCTTGCTGATTGCAATGAAGCATTTCAAACAAATCAACATCTCAAAAATGGCTCCTGGTTCCAAAGCATTTAAAAAAATGCAGTGAGCTATCAACTGGATGACATAGATGAACGAAGGTCAACCTTCTCTTCAGAAAGTGACTTTGTACCATTTACCAACAGTCAGAGAGTGACTGTTAATAATACTAGTATCAAATATTGACCTTGCTTGAAAAACAATTCCCATTAGGAATTATTTTTAAAGATAATAAATTCATTTTAAAGGGGGAAGACACAGAGAAGGCACAGATATATTGTTTAAAGATTATCAGGGCTGTTTTCAACAACACAATTCCAATATTTTTTATTATTTTGAGAAGCAATGTTGTGATATTAAGTGTCATCATTGAACATGATGTTTGTGTTTAAATGCAAATTCCCAGCATCTCTATTTAGTGTTTATGGATTATTGTTCAGGACTTTGAGGAAGGTGGGGGACAAAAAGGACTTGGAGAAGATGGGACTCTTCAGCGATGGCAGTGGCAACCCCATTCCAATGATCAATGCCCCAAAGCATGCTTCTTCAGACCTCTCCTCCAACTCAGACACTGGTAGGGGAACAAGAGGTCTGAGGTCACCAGAATGACTGCTGGCAACATTTGCCATCAGACTTGTTAGCCAGCAGGGCCACTCTTAGCAGTAGGCAAGCTAGGCAGGTGCCTAGGGCCGCCGATTTTAAGGGCCGCCTAATTTTGAAAAAAATATTAAAACCTCCACAGCCGGGGTGAGACCAGGGGCGTGGGTAGCCTGGGTCTAGCACAGGATGGGGGTGTTCAAGCAGGTGTTAAAGGGGCCCTGCAAAGCGGCAGACTTGGGCAGAACACTTGTTCCATGCTGTCCTGCTGCGGCCAGGCTGGGGAGTTTCAAATTTCCCACCCTGAACATGCTCAAACAGAGTGTGCTCGGGGCGGGAGTGGCCAGCTGGCCAAGGAGCAGCTCCCAATCTGGCCAGTGGGGCATCGCGACCCCCAAAATAGGTTCAGGCCACGGGCCCAGGGATGGATCTGGGGCCTGATCTGTTCCCTGGGTCCCCAGCTGGGATGGGACCAGATCGGGCTCCTGCTGCGGCTGACTTGCAGCTGGGGCCGCATCAGGCTGGCAGTGGCCAGGCCTCAGATCCCGGGCCCCGGCGGAAGCCCGATGACAGCAAAGCCCTAGTTCCCCACCAGACTTGGGGCACTGGTGCTTGCACTCGGGGCATGTACCCCATGTGGCCAGCATGAGCAATGCACAGTTGGCCACCCCTGCAGCTCCAGGCCTCCAGCCAGGTAAGGGGGGGGGCAGAGGAGTGGGGAAGGGGCTGTGGTGGGGGCGAGGAGTGGGAAGAGGCCGGGGGGGGAGGGTTTGGGGAGCTGGCAGGCCAGCGGGGAAGGGGCCACGGGGGGGCAAGGAGTGGGGAAGGGGACAGGGATTTGGGGAGCCAGCAGTCAGTGGGGGAAGGGGCCAGGGGGGTTGGGGAGCTGGCAGTATGGTGGGGAAGGGGTGAGAGGGGGCCACCAAGAATAAACTTGCCTTGGCCGCCAACTGTCTAAGGCCGGCCCTGTTAGCCAGTCACCGCATCACAGTGCTGTACTTTGAGGATTTGGGGCATCTGTTCCTGTAATATAAAATCATCATTAAAAAAAATTCTTAAGATTTCTCATTTGCAAAAGTATCTGAAATTTAATATCTGGCTTTAAAGGTATAACTGTTGCTGGGTGGGGACTGATGGCAATACATTAATCAGCATCCATGAATTTACCACTGGGAACTATTTGGAGAAACTAAATCAATTGGTATTGCATGTTTTGATAGATTTGTAACTGTACTCTATAATCTGATCTCAGACATAGGAATGTCTCAACCAAAAAGTATGTTGATTTGAATGTATCCACTTATTTTATTCCAAAGGGGTAGCCGTATTAGTCGGGTTCAGCAAAACAAACAAGGAGTCCTAAAAAGTGCCACAGGACTCCTTGTTTGTTTCACTTATTTTATGTATTCTAGGATAGAGTTAATTTAGGAATCATGAGTGTATATAGTATGCCAGTCCTGGCTAAACTGTTGATAAGCCTGAGGTTTGAGATTCCAAGACTTACTGCTTTTGATTACCTAAAACACCAATATGGACATTGATTTGATTCAGAATTGTAGAGACTTTATTACAGCCTATAAGTCACATAGGTGAGGATTTGAATGAGCTGGTCAAAGGCAACAGTTTCTCATAGTATTTTCTCTAGTGCACCAAAATATAATAGTAGGTGAAATATATAATGAATTAAAAAGTGTATATCTTAGTATCCATTCTTGAGTATTGCATGTGAAACTCAGCATGGAATATTTATAATCATAAAATATCCTAGAGATTTATGAAGATTTCTAACCCCACTCAATAATTTTTTTCATGCTTCTGAGAATGGGTACTGTTCTTTAAAAGATGGGTTCTTCTCAAGTATGTATTGGACTTAGTCATTCCTATTCCATTGAATTGAAATTTGATGTCACAAGTTGCTTAGTGACTAGATGATTAATAATGTTGGTATTGGTAATTACATTAATGTTTTATATTTTTTTAATTACAGGTGGTTTTGCTTCAGAATTTGTATTGCATAGATGAACCTCCTCTTGCATTACAATTGCCATGCCATGACAGCATTAAAAGATATTTTTTAAATAATTAATGTTTAATTGATTTTTTAAACCAAGCATCCATATGAAAAGCAAAATCTTCATACTTCACAGGGAGAGTAGTTAATTATAGGAGTTATTGATCCATAGATATGGATATCATCAGTTTAAAGAAAGAATGACAAGGGAGAACCTGCTTCATGGCGCACAGTCAGCAATGGATATACATTCAATTCCATCCTTGCTTGATGCTTATTTTCGAAGGCACACACTAACGGGAATACTCTGTTTGTCACAGGCTAAGTTCTCCAGACCTGGGGATCAGATCATTAGAATATTGCATTACAGCACATTTTTTTGTGTAGGTATAGTTTGTGTAGGCTGTCATTAATTCAGATGGACACCAATATTTTTTTTCTTTCATATCATCGTTCCACATAAAGTCATTCTATGGTTGGGGAGCAACAAAGCAGTATTTATAAACATGTTTTCAGAAAGATCTGTCTTTGCTTCATTACTTAGATACAAGAGGCACATTTTGTGTTTCAAAGGGGTTCACTTACTGATGATTTTTGACAGGTGTGGTGATTTTCCTTCCAATATCCTGTTAAACCAGAACATGTGTAGGTGGTTGTCATTATGGATGTGGCATATCTGACACACAGGATTTGTGTTGCTGTAATAGCATGCCAACTTCTGATGGGTGCCAGTAAGTACTGGTTTGAGTAAGTACTCTGTACTATATAAAAATATTTATCCTTCCATGTCCAATATTAATGTTTTCTCACTTCTGAGTCCAGGTTTTCTAGTTTCACAACTGATCTCTCTATATAATGGCTGTTTCTCTTATTTTAACGGTTGTGTTGTTTTGGAAATTAAGAGTTATGGAAGTGAATACTGAAATTTTCATGTGATCCTCGTGAGGGCCTGATCTCTTAGTTTTGATAGAAGAAAAACTCCATTGATAAGAAGGGAAGCATTGTCAGTTTGACAAATATAGAATTAGACCATCAGATACTAAGGACCAGATGTTCAAACAAAGGTCTCCCTCTTACATCTAAAACATAAGTAGGTGCAAAGTAGGTTTTTATATGAGAATGTACTGAATTGTGTCTGAAGAACAGATTAAGTCCAATAGACCTAAATTTTGACCATAGTGATTTATACCAGTAAAGGGTAAAAAGAGTGCCTGAGTTAACCATCTACTCTATGGAGGTGTCATGAAGTTTCATATATTCAAAGTCAGATTTTTAGTCAGATTTCGCTTTGTCTTATGATAGACAAACTGCCTGAATGTATTGTGTAAATACATATAAATTATTAATTTACCAATTGGTGTAAAAGTGATTGAAAAATCATAGATTTCATTATTCTAAGGAAAGCTTGCAGTTCCCTAAATAGGCATTATTAAAAGCATAATAGGAAAAAAAAAGTTATCAAGAACAGTAAGAGGATGGTATAGTTCAACCAGGAGTTTTTAGTAACCTGAAACTCAAAAAGAAATCAAACAAAAAGTACAAACATGAACAAATTGTAAGGACAAAATTCAACAGGCTATAGCACACAATGAGTCACACCTATTCTGCTTTAGTCTTCACTAGAAAGATTAATGGTGACCAGATACTTAGTCCAGTTAATATTAACTAGAAATGGGAAGGAACATAAGCCAAAACAGGCAAAGAACAGGGTAAAGAATATTTAGATCAGTTAGATGTATTCAGGTAATTGGTAGATCCTGATGAAATGCATGTACTCAAGGAAAATAGCTGAAGAAATCTTTGAACTGGGTTTATGAAACTCTGAATACCTGGGTCCAGTATTATTCAATATTTTTTATTATCTTTGATAATTCATGGAGGATGGGTGAGTTCACAGACAACTTGAAAAAGGCAAAGACAGCACATATCTTTACAAAGAGGAACAAAGCAGACCTGTTGAATTATAGACCTGTCACCCTAACAATGATACCTGGAAAGATACTGGAATTTTTTTTAAACAGTATTAAATAATAAATTGGTAAGTACCTAGAGGATAAACATAATAGCCATCATTGAGTTGTCAGGAACAAATCATGCCAAACCAGCCTAATTTCCTTCTTTGACAGGGTTACTGGTCTAGTGGATGGGGTTAGGGCTGGAGAGAGGAATTATGGACATAATATATCTTGATTTTACAGAGGATTTTGACACAGTCGCATATGATATAAGCAAACTAGAAAAATATGGTCTAGATTAAATTATTTTAAGGTAGGTACAAAAAGTACTTATCAGTGGTTTGCAGTCAAACTGAGGGGATATATCAAATGATGTCTCTCAGAGACCTGTCCTGGTTCCTGTATTATTTAATGTTTTCATTAATTACATAGATAATGGAGTGGAGAGTATGTTTATAGAATATGTTCATGACAGCTAACTGGGAGCTTGAAGGCAAGAGAGGGATTGCTAGGTCTCTGGAAGACAAAATTAGAATTCAAAACAACCTCCATGAATTGGAAATCTGGTCTGAAAACAACAAGGTGAAATTCATTAATTACAAGCAAAAAGTACTACATATAAGAAGGAAAAATAAAAGGAACTACAAATTGGGGAGTAATTAGCAAGGCAGTAGTACTTCTGAATAGGATCTGTGAGTTATAGTGGATCACAAATCCAATATCAGCCAACAATGTGATTCAGTGGCAAAAAGGCTAACACTCTGGGGTATCTGGGGTACAAGAGTGTCTTATAAAAGGTACTGGAGGAAACTATCCTGCTCAACTTGGCACTCGTGAGGTCTCAGCTGGAGTACTGTGTCCAGTTCTGGGTGCCACACTTTAGGAAAGATATGGACAAACTAGAGAGTTCAGAGGAAAGCAACAAAAATGATAAAGGCTTTAGAAAACCTGACCTATGAGGAAAAGTGTTTTTTTCAAAAGGCACGTTTAACCATAAGAAAGACGACGGGGGTGCCAGGGACCAAACAACAGTCTTTAAATATATGAAGGGGTATTATAAAAAGGGCAGTGGTCAACTCTTCTTCATGCCCTGTTAAGGTAGGAAATGCAGGAACAGGCTTAATCTGCAGCTGGGAGATTTAGGACGGATATTAGGAAAGCGTTCCAGCTAGAAGTTTAAGCTTTGAAATAAGCTTCTAAGGGAGGTTGTAGAATCTCTGTCATTGGCGATTTTTAAGAACAGGTTGTACATACATGTCAGGTCTGATCAAGGATTATTTGACCCTGCCTCAGTGCAGGTGACTGGATTTAAGGAGCTCTCAAGATCACTTTTAGCCCCTCATTTCTATAATTCTTAACTTTACACATGTAAATAGTCTTTGAAAACTTGCACCAACTTGGGGCGGGGGGAAGGCAGATGCCTGGAAAAAAGCAAATATAGTATCTATAACCAATTGGGTCCCATCTGCCCCCTCTGGCGCCTCACATCCCACTCCCCCAGTGTTTTAGACTCCACAAATGACTCACTAATTCATAGTTGCTGTCACCCCTGCTCCTTTAATTACAGTGTCTACAGCAAACCCCTCTTCCCAGCACTTCCTACCAACCCAAATTTAGCCCACCATTTCCTGGGCTTGTTTAGGGCCCTCGGAAGTTCAGGATTGTTTTGCTTCCCCTGGCTGCTGCAATCAGACTATCAAGAGACTTTGTCTGCCTAAGCCATACTTCCCCCTTCTGTTTTCCTGTTCAGACCTATATATCCTACGAGATGATGACTCTGTGGTTGAGGGGAAAGCGGTGGATGTGATATACCTTGACTTTAGCAAAGCTTTTACTATGGCTTCCCACAGTATTCTTATCAGTAAGTTAAAGAATATGGGTTGGATGAATGGACTATAAAGTGGATAGCAAGCTGGCTAGTTCATTGAGCTCAACAACCAGTGATCAACAGCTCGGTGTCTGGTTGAGAACTAGTAATAAGTAGAGTGCCCCAGGAGTTGATGCGGGGGTTGGATTTGTTTAACATCTTCATTAATGATCTGAAGGATGGGGAGGATTACACCCTCAGCAAGTTAGCAAATGACACTAAGCGGGGGTTGGGGCAGGGTGGTAGATAGTATACAAAAATTAGAGGATTAGGCCAAAAGAAAACTGATGAGGTTTAATAAGGAGAAGTGCAGAGCCCTGCACTTAGGATGGAAGACTCGCATGCACAGTTCCAGACTGAGGACAAACTGGCTAGGCAGCAGTTTGGCAAAAAAGTTCATAGGAGTTACAGTGGACAAGAAGCTGGATATGACTCAACAATGTTCCCTTATTGCCAAGAAGACTAATGGCATATTGGAGTGCATTAGTAGGAGCATTGTCAGCAGTTTGAGGGAAGTGATTATTTCCCTCATTGAGCATTGATGAGGCCTCATTTGGAGCACTGTGTCCAGTTTTGGGCCACCCACTACAGAAAGGATGTGGACAAATGGGAAAGAGTCCAGCAGAGGGCAACAAAAATGATTAGGAGGCTGGAGCACATGACTTATAAGGAGAGACAGATCTAGACTTGTTTAGCTTTTAGAAGAGAAGAATGAGAAGGGATTTCACAGCAGCCTTTAACAATCTGAAAGACAGATCCAAGGAGGATAGAGTCAGGCTGTTTTCAGTAGTAGTTGACAGCAGAAATAGAAGCAATAGTTTCAAGTTGCAATGGGGGAGGTCTAGGTTAAATATTAGGAAAAATCTTGTCATTAGGAGGGTGGTGAAGCATGGAATGTGTTACCTAGAGACATGGAGAAATCTCCATCCATAGAGGTTTGCAAGGTGTGGCTTGACAAACACCTAGCTGGGGTGATTTAGCTGAGGTTGGTACTGATTTGAGCAGGTCCTGATTTGACCAGATGACCTCCTGACATCTCATCCATCCCATATCTTCTAGGATTCTATGATTAGAGAATTTTTAAAGAATCCAATTTCTGAGAGAATGACATTCCGTTTTCCACTTGTAAAAAAAAATCCATATTGGATAAGGTTACATTTCAACGTGACTGCTTTCCAAATGCACATAATACTTGATAACAGTAGAGGAGCTGGACATGACTTCATCACCCTCTCCCTGATCTGGCACAGCCCATCATATAGGGCAGAAGTTCCCCTCACCTTTTAGGGTATCCCTACACTTTCTACTGCCAGAAGCTGGGGCTGGATGACAGGAAATGAAACACATGAAGTTACCCTGTTCCCTTTGGTTATGTCCACATTGGCAAGTTAGTTCGAATTAAGGAAACTTAATTAGAACTAACTAAAGCCATGGCTACACTAGGCTTTAATTAGTTCGAATTAAGGGCTTTCTTAATTCGAACTAATAACTTTGAATAGGGTATTAGAAGTAAGGGTTAATTCAAACTAGTTAGTTCAAATTAACCAATGTGTCCATGTTAGTTCGAACTAACCGGCCCACTGAAATCAATGGAGATCGCTAATTCGAACTAAGCAAGTGGCCCTGAATGGCACTTGCTTAGTTCGAATTAATTTTTTCTAGTTCGAATTAGGTTAATTCAAACTAACTAAAATTAGTTCGAATTAGTTAGTTCGAACTAACTAATTCGAACTAATTTTAATAAGTGTACACATAGCCTTTGTTCCCTCAAACATCTGGTACTGGCCACTTTCAGAGACTGGATACTGGGCTAGGTGGTCAATGATGTGACCCAGTATGGCAGTTCTTATGGTCTCACGTTCCCCTTTCCAAGGACTGGGGAGAGAGAACATTGTTAGGAGTCTGACGACTCCTCAGACTCAGCACATGGCATTAGCAGTCGGTTTCCCACCAGGAAAGCAATGTTTTCCTGCAGCCAGCTAATACAGTGAGCCCTATAGCAAGTCTGTGCTACAATGATAAAGGTTCAAACTTCAAAATCAGCTGATAATACACAAGGGAGGAGTTTTTTCACTTGTACATAAAAAGAGTGTGTTTTTTTCTCTTGTACATAAAAAGAGTGTGTTTTTTTTCTCTCAAAGAAACACTCTAGGAAAACACAAATTCTCTCCTTCCCTTTCCCGATTCCCACCATTCCCAAAACACCCCAAAATTAAAAGAATGCCATTTAGATTGCAAAGGCAAGCACTCCAAAGTTCAAGAATGCCTGATCTAGGCATGCTTGTGCTACCTAAATCCAGCTTCCTTGTGTATGTGCACGATGATCCAGTCTAAACTGAAGACATACGTGATCATATATTCTGTTTTCCACTGGACTTGTATCTCATTCTGTGCTCAGAATGTACACACAAGGGGGCAGAATTAAGATTGCCCAGGCAAACAGAACTCTAGCACTTCCTAATGTGAGTGCTCCACATCAGTGCTTTCAGGGCTTGGCTTTGCAACCTAAATGACATTCTTTTAATGTAGTTTTGTTTGTATATGTTGTAAATGGAACAGAAGATGAGACCTGTGGAGCTTACATTTACACAGGGAAGTAAATATTGCCAATATTTATGTATACCTCAAGGATGGGTGTATATAACCATTGTATCCTGTTTATATAGCAGGAATCAACATTCATTTTGTTTCAGATGACAGAAAACAAAACATTTAGAATATAATTCACTGCTGTGGAAAGAAACAGCACAAGACCTATCTTTCCCCGAAGCCCTAACATAGGATCTGGTTGTTGCATTGACCCTGTGCATATTAGCTGAATTTCACACTGTCTCCTGTGGGGCTCCCATGGAACATAAAGTGACTCAAACCAAAATGTGATCGTTCTGAATGAATTAATTTAGGAATTCAATTGATGAAGCAGAGATCTTTCCTATTGTTTGGAGGGAGGGGTATGTACATGATGGTAAGACCATTCAGAGGGGTCCTGTTAGGCTTGCAAAATAATGAGATATGTGTCATATTAAGCAACAAGAACTCCTTTGGCTGCAGCACACAATTAAACATATCCACCAGAGGGTGATAACATTTTTTCACTTCTATTTCTCTCCAACTGTGCTGCTCCCAATTCCCTAGAAGACAGAAATATAATTTATTACAAAATACTTCTATTTGGAAGCTAGTCGTATAAAAGATTTTGTAATATGGAAGAAAACATTGGTTTTCAGGGTACCCAGAGAGACTCTGCTTCTCTCACATCCCTCATCTTCTCTCACTCTCTTTTTCTGAGATTATCCTAATTGCCTCTTTCTGTCCTATTAATCAAGACTCTGATTCAGTGAGGCACTGAAATTTGTGCTCAACTTTAGGCATGTACACATTTCCCTATTCTGCACTGTACATAAGCATGCTGAATTTAAGACAATGGGAACTTGAAGTCAAGTACATGCTTAAATGCTTGCTAATCGGATGCCTACTAATGCTTTGCTAGGAGAACAAAACATTCTAATGAAGTTGTGTCTAAGGCTCCAATCATGCAGCAGTATCTGCTAACATAAACCTGTGCAGAGTCCTCTGCAAGGATCCTACCGCAGTGCTCCTACTAACAATCCCTAGCTAGAGATGGACAAATAGCTGATTTTGCAGTTCTCCAACAGTTCTGGGGAAAACAAACACCCCTCCCCAGTAATCAGCGCCACCTTTAAATTTGGATGAGAACAAAACTGTAGATTCCAAACAAATTCTGCAAATTAAAAAAGTGGAAAATACAGTGTGTCTGGTTGAATGAAATGTGTGGTTCAGCACTCAATTAAGGGTTTCAGACATTATTTAAATAAAAAGCAAAGAAATCGAAGGGCTAGCGTTAAAAAACAGAAGGCAGAACTTTTATTACAACATTTAGACAATGATTGGGGTACTCACTGGAAATGTGGGAGAATGAGGGTTCAATTCCTTCCTTTGCCTGCTGTGGAGTAGGGGTTTCAACTTCAATCTTGCTGTTCTCCACTTAATGCCCTAACTACCAGGCTACAAAGTCACACACTCACTGTCTTGTTCACTTTCTGCATCCCCATGACTACTCAAATATTTGTATACAGTGGAACTCTTCAGCAGGGGATGCTCACACACCTCTATGCCAGCTACCCAATAGCCCAGGGCACTTACCTTACAGCTCCAATGGCTGTTTATACATGGTTGAACATCTTCACCAGGAGAGAGTGAGCAAACCCCTCTAAAGCTTCCCAAATCCCAGTGATTAGAGAATGCTCCTACAACATAGGAGAAACATTCAAGCCCTGCTCCCCATCCCAGATGAGTTCCCTAACCACTAGACAAAAGTTTATAAAAGGAGGCTCTCTCCTTCCTGCTTCCATTTTGCAAATTTATACTTAAGTCCCCTTACAAAACCAAACTGAAAAAAATTGGTGGAGCAAAAACAATTAGATGAATTTGTGTCAAATTTGTATCAAAATAGTTTTAGGTCAGTCAAAATTACATAAACCACACAGCTCACAAATTTTGCCCAGATTTATTCTCAAAACAGGACCAATATCTGTGGCCCAGATCCAATGGCCTATATAATTAAGTTCTAATTTAACGTCAACTAATATTTAAAATTACACAGGGTCTTATTGAAAATGTTTTGCTCTACTAAGTTTACCATCCTTTTTTCCATTCTTCACTGCTCTTTTAGCACTTCTTCTGAAAGCTAAATTGTGGTCATGGATCATTCCTTAAATGATTTGCCAACAGTAATCTAAGGTAGTCTCCTTTTGTTTGTAGCAGAGATGTTCTAGTAGTTTTATTTTAATGAAGCTAATGCATTTAAAATTGTAGGGCTACATTGCCATGAGTGTAATGGTTTGTCTGTCCCATCCGGTCGTATGAACTTTAATCATCAATAATGGAAAGTGTTCTGAGTACCCTGGAGTGTCTCAATTACACTTTAATACTTTGCCTTCAAGTTCACAGGTGAGAAAAGTACTTTCATGCAGAATTAATCACACTGAGCAGAACAGTAAGAATATTGTTCTTTCTGAGTTCCTGTTGCTGTCAAAAAGTTAGGCAGGAGATAATATTTTTCACTTGCAATTTAGTTGTAGGTGAAAAATGAAAGCAATTTTTTTTTTTCAGGCACCAAATTTCACCTACACAGGAGAAGCCAGGTATTAGAGGGAGGGATTTTCAGGACCGTTTAGTGTTGGTCATACTTTGCTCTCATTGAAGTGAGTGATAAAATGGGAACATAATTATGCCAAATCTATAGAACTTTGAAAATGCAACACTACAGTTTTACCCATTATTCCTTCAAGGGTCAACAGAAAACTTGTGCTTTTAATAAGATTATTTAATTCACATTTATCAGGATACATGTTTTAAATTATTTCTTTTAGCTTCCATCTTTGATCCACATGCATAAATGCTAAATTGATGGGTGCATTAGATGAAATCGACACATAGAGATTAAAAAAACAAAGTAGACTTTACCAGTTTTTAGCAGACAGGAAAACTTATTGCAGATTACTTAACTTTGTAAAATTAGTAAACAATCATGCCAAAAGAATCAAGGATGAAGCACTCAAAAATACTTGTCTTTCTTTGTTCTGTATTTTAAGCTTAATGAAACATAATAATACTGCACAGGTACATTGCAATGTATTTTATAAAATGTGAGATCCCACTTGTAATAGGTGGCCTGCCTCTTTACAAGATAAAGCCATTATGCAAGTATTCCTTTCATGTGGATGTCAAGAGCTGCATGAAAAATGTTTGGTGAAAATGGAGGGAGTTGAAAGGAACTCTCTGTGATAAGAACATGCCAAATAAGCCAGAACAGGGTATATAAGATCATGATTATGCGAGCCATGACTTATGGATTGGAATATTGGTCATCCCTTCACACTGCCAAAATGAGAATGGACAGTGCATCAGGTGGATACTGCATAAGACAAGAGCTGATAGATTACAGAATGAAATGATACAAGCCATGAGTAGCAGGTAGCACCACATCAATAGAAAAACTCTTAATGATTTCAGTGGACGTACATCAAGGTCAAAGACTGCACAACCTCTGCAGAGTGGACTTTTCCAAAAACCTGTGTCCCACTCCATGTAGATGGCAACAGTCTTCAAAATTACCTTCTCTTGTGAAAAACTATTATTTGATCTCCAAACCTTACACATTTCTTATTCAATAAAGAGAAAAAAATGTCTTTACATAGGACAAGTGCAGTATACTTGAATGGAAATCAGTTTTTAAAGTTATATCACTATTTTGTATAGCTCATCCAAATAACCACATGTGAGGAGGTATTAGACAGGAACCCAAATAATATTACATGCATTTGGAAAGCAATTTCCCAGTTGAAGTGCTCGTGCACAAATCTGCAGTGATAGTGCACAAGATGCTTAAAAGTTCAGTAGATAAGGTCATGCAGGATGAAACTATAAACTTTAGTTGTACCAATAAGAGAATCTTTCAGGAGAATCCTTCTTAAAAGCAACAATAACATCCATCTCACTTGTACACACTTGAGCAGAGACATTTCATTACACCAGCTGAGAATCTAGCCCATAAATATTTGGACTGAAGAAACAGCAAAGCTTCTGCTCTTACTGGAAATTATTTTCTATCAACAAAACAGATAATCTGAAAATATGTCTACTACATTGGAAATATTCTGGAAACGAGAAAAGCCTCTACACAGTCACCTTGACTGTCTTACCTATTAAGTTACCATAACACAAGATCATCAACTTCCAAGTGCATAAATTCCTGCATTCCTCTTTCAGCCAAAGAGCTAGGGGTCTGAAGTTTATAAACAGGTGTTGGTGTTATGCATGAATTTTAAACATTTGGTGTTGGGTAGATTTCTTGTTTTCTTAAGGACAGTTCACAATACCAGAGGAGGATAGATTTGATTTGTAATCAAGAAGAATACTTTGATGCAAACTGCTCTTAAAAATTAAAAACAAAAACGAAAGAAAACGAAAATCTACTTTCAGCAGCCAGCTAAGAGAGACCTTGAAACAAATTCCCAACCCAGTTCCAGATACAAGGAGCACAGCCAATATACCTTCAACTGAATTATAATTCATGGGCAATCTGGAAGAATTTTAAAACAGAGGTTATAGTTTTAGATTTACTATATGCACTACAAGGAAAGTAATTTATTTATCAATTGAAAATCTTCGTTTGTTTCAAAACAAAACAATCTTATTTGAAAAGTGTGTAATTACTAAACTGGCAAACATGGTATTCTGTTTATTCTGCTACCACATGGCCTAGAGCGATGATATCTGGCACTACTGCCAGTGTGGTAGATATGTATGTATGTTTTCCTCACTACTGACAGAGTTATAGGTACACTACCCAATAATAGAAAACATTAGGCCTCTGTGCTTAGTCCCAAGTAAATAAATGCCAGCATTATGCAGGCATGCTATTACATAGCATCCGGTCACGAAATTTTGGGAGATATGGGCACATGTCAAATATTTCACCAGTGAGTTCACAACTCTGAACATTAGTAGCCCTTTTGGATTTTATTCTGTGCCTGAAGTGTTCTGTAGAACTTCACAGCTACTCCTGGCCCACGCAGCTTTTGGGTTAGGTGAAGCAGGTGCCCACCTAGGGCCCCAAGCAGTAAGGGGCCCCTTCGCCTATCCCAAAAGCTGCCTCTGTGTCCTGCCTTGAAGAAGAATACATGGCAGGGATCCGGGGACTGGGAGCCAGCAGTGGGGAGGGGCGTCCCTGGGCAGGGGAGGTGGGGTGGACCAGGCCAGAGGCTGGGCTCCCACGCTCCCACTGTTCCAGTGGAGAGGCAAGGGGGGGCTGGCCTAGCCCAGGGGCCTGACTCCATACTGGGGGAGGCATACTGTGCTGGCAGCAGGTAGGTAGCATGGGGTTGCCCCACTCACCCTCTGCAAGGGGGTTGGGGCTGCAAGTGGAGCACCAGGGCCAGTTCAAGAGCCCCCAGCAGGGCACCAGGGCTACAGATGGGGCTGTCCACGGGGAGCCAGGATTGTGGGGGCTTTTTGACCCACCTTGCAGGGTGAGGGGAGACCATAGTGGGGGGTCAGGGACCCCAGAGAGGTGCTGGGGTTGGGGGGGGCAGCTGCAGGGAACTGGAGTTGTGGGGGTGGGAGGGCAGGGCACTGAGGCTGTGGGGTTTTGGGGGAACCCAGCTGGGTGGAGTGGGCTGGCTACAGGAGAGCAGGGTGCCAGGGCCAGAGGGGGGTTTCAAGGCCCCCCAGCAGGGCACCAGGGTGGGTTTCGGGGCCCCCAGCACAGCGCCAAGGCCATCAGGGGTTGGTGCTGGTGCCAGGGAGCCCTATAGGGGGCCCCACAGTGGGCATTTGCCTAGGGACCCTGCTATGCTAAGGCCACCTCTGACCGTAGACAATACTGACTGTGTTAGGGTGTATTGAAACAAGAACATGATGGACTGCTACATATTCTGAAGATGTTCATGGGTAATGGACTGACTTGAAAACAAAAGCATCAACAAAATAGTAATAGTAATTCAAGAACTCTTTTACTTGAGGAGGAAAAAAATGTGTGAAAGCGATGTCAGGATATATTCTGAAAATACACAAGCCATCCTAAGAATGTCCATGCCAAATAAAAACTAAAAGGATCTTGGTACGATGACATGCTTGGACAAATTCATAAGTAAACTGGCAAGTAGAACATACAAGAATCTCTGCCCTATGCTGAAGAATAGGGTTCAATTAAGGATCAGGAAAATGAATA
The DNA here is from genome assembly GCA_007922175.1 of Pelusios castaneus. Lineage (NCBI taxonomy): Eukaryota > Metazoa > Chordata > Testudines > Pelomedusidae > Pelusios > Pelusios castaneus. Next base: position 774,309 of record ML685772.1, read on the forward strand.
GCAAGAACTAGAAAGATTACTCACTCGTATTATCTGCAACATTTGGATGTGTTGGCCTTTCAGGAATTTCAGCCTCAAAGAATAATGTGGATGTGATACTACTTCAAAGGAAAGATTATGTCTGGAAATCTTTAGCATATGTATCAAGAGCTGTAACAAAGAGAATGCAGAGTATCACCTGAACAAAAGACCAGCAGCTGTAGTCAGCAATACAGACATTCACAAACTGAAATAGAAATTTCTGGAATCACATTTGACCATATTTTTTTTTTTAAACACACAGATATCTATGTGGATAGAGTACCTTTTTTGATTGAAACAAGTCACAAATAATTGTGAAACATTTCAAAGGAAGGCCTGTGGAAGACAGTGCCTAGAATTCAAGGCTACTGTTGAAGCTCCAGACATATCACCATCCAACCAAAGTTAATTATTTGTGGCTGACACTTAGCCAAATATTCCAGATCTGGGTAATGTCTACACTTGCACTTTTAAGTCGACTTTAAGTAAGTCGACTTAACTAAGTTGACTTAAAGTCGACTTAGTTAAGTCGACTTAGTGCGTCTACACTTAAAATTAAAGTCGACTTAAAGGGGAACTTACAAAATCGACCTAGAGCGTCCACACTAGATGCTCTAAGTCGACTTTGTGGGGCTAGGGGGACCTTGGGCAGGTCCACGGTGGCGGGGGGGGGAGCACCCTCTGTGTACAATGGGGCAAAGGGGGACAGGGACCCTGGCAGGGCAGAGCCCTGTGTGGGACACTCTCTGGATTTAGGGAAGCATTTATGATATTATTTTCTATGGATATCTCATAAATGCTATAATCCATAGGAACTATGTCATGTTTGGTATCAATAGAAAGGTGGTCATTTGCTGGGAATGATTATATAGTTTATGTCTAGGAATTCTATTTTGATTAGAAGTTAAGAATTTGATGTTATATCCATACTTTAACTTGTGTCATTCTGGAGAACTGTCTTAGACGGGAGGGTGTGAACAACCATTGTCTCCTTAATGTTTAGGAATTTTCCAGGTAGAATGGTCCCAGGGAGTATCCTGATGAGCCATTGAGGACATAAAGAATACAACCATTGTATCCTTAATGGCTCATCAGTTTACTCCCTGGAACCATATCACTTGGCAAATTCCTAAGCAGCAACAGATGTCAAAAGTTCAATAATATTTTAAATTATTTTATTATCAATAAGATACGATCACTAATACTAGCATTTCATTGCTTTGTTCAATCACTTCTATCTTCAATGTCCGTATTTCTCAGAAATACTAATGTTCAGGGGTCAATTCTTATGTAGATTGGAAATCTGTTTTAGTAAACATGATTCTAGTATTCATAGTTTTTTATCCTTTCATTTACTGAGTAGGGCCCTAGACAGAGCATCACTTTACAGATAGCCAGCAAGGGAAATCATTTTCGAATCAATAGACTAAAGCCTTAGTTATGCTTTTTAAGGGCTTCTGAATCTATTAAGAAATTGGGCTGTGGCAAGAGCAATTATTAATTAATACCATTTCTTGTCTCTTGAATGTAAAAATGATTGTTCCCTCTGGACACAGGTGTCTGATTATTATTGATTGAGATAAAGAAAATTGCTCATGTTAATCAGTCCCTTTGTGTAGCTTGATGCAAACAAACAAAGTCCTCACCCAAACCCTTCAGCATCTTGGCTGCTATCTTCTTTGATGTTGTATTGTGATTCTATGCCATCCTTGAGAGTGCTATTTACAACAAATGCTACTTGGAGATTTTCAGGATGAACTTTCCAGAAGTTCATCTTCAGGGTATCAAGAATGGAAACTCCCAACAGATGACTGGACTTTGGTTTCAATAGTGTTTTATTACACTACAGTATTTTACTGATTTTCCATTAAAATTGTAATTCAACCTTATAGCAGCCCACCCAGAGCGGGACAACTTCTGCAGTGAGTTTGGCATCAATCTTTAAATTGTTTATCAACTGATAGACTTTGATTGGCGTCACCTTTAAACTAGTAAACACAAAAGGTATCTGCTTGGTTGCCCTGCTTTAAACAAAGGCCCTGACCTGGCCCCAAGGTTCTGGATTAGGACTGGGGAGAAGCTCCCTGCTCTAGCTTCCTTCAGCACTGCCCATGAGATGAAGAAGGCAAGCCTTCTTATTGGATGCTGTTTCCTCATTGGTTATTATTTCTTTTCAGACCTTGTAGATCCCTCGAGGACCAAGTGGGTTTTTCCTAAAGTGCTTGATATGTCCAATAGGGAGAAGAGAAGACCACAAATCTCTCCTGGGTTACCATACTTAAGGAATGAGTGGAATGAGTGGATCTACAATTTCTTGGAATGTTAAAAACTGGTGGAAAACCTTTGCTCTAGAATAGTTTTAACACCCCCAATTAACTTTATTCAAGTTACATGTTGTATTCCTGATTATCATCACATATGCCTTCAGCATACTAAAACCTCAAAGATCAAACGATGCCTCCTAGGTTCATTTGTCTCTAATCTTTAGAAGGAGAAAAATAGGAGGAGGGAGTTTTCTTTGTATAAGATACTTGTTGAGATTTCCTTTATCGGGTTAAAACTATTTTGAGAATAAAACAAAGTAAAATAAATGTGTAAAGACTGTTGCAATCTAGTGCATTTGGCAATGGTTGCTACACCAAATAAAACAAGGCTGGGTAGTCTGAAGGCATGGTCATTGCTCCCTGGAACACGTTGACCAAAGAAAGCTGACAAAGTGCAGATGGTGTGGCAGAGACTCCCATTGAAAAGGCAGGGAAGCTACCACATGTCAACCAGGTGCTCTCACAGTTTCAGGAAAAATTTCAGCCGAGCCACAAAGAATTACTCCAGGAACTAATGCTACAGCACTGCTTACTTGCAGTTACCCAAACACAAAAGACACGTGTTCATCCTATTTGTAAGAACAAACTGAAAGATAAGCAAGTATGAACCATCATATTTCCCAGGATGGCAGTTTGAAAGGTCAGCTTTTTTAAGCTGTCTTAAGTTTCTTCTTAATTCATACAAGATTTCTTTTTCTAACCTGTGCTATCCTACATCCAAACTGAGTGAGTACCCAGTCACTGGGCTAAAAGTGGTGTAGAATTAGGAAGTCTGTGACCTACACCTGCAGACAAAAGAGGCAGGGTAATGCCTATCATCCCCCAGTTTGTGGATTTCACTGGGTATTAGGCAGGAAATAGGTGCCTGGGCTATGTCTACACTGGCAATTTAAATTGATATAAGGAGACTTAAGTCGACTTAAATTAAGCCGCGCCCACACTAGGCTTTCATTAAGTTGACTTAAGAAATTCCTTAATGACAGCAACAGGTAAAGGATTGGAGAAGGAGGGTTTCTGGAATCTCAAATGGATAATAAAAGAACAAGCTTTATTGGTGTATTTCCCAATTACAAGACAGAGCTGACCCCCAAGCTGCTAGCTGAGCTTTGTCCGGAAATTGGTTTCAGGCAGGACACAGGAAACCACAAGTGACGGTTTCTGCAGTGGAGAGCTGACAGCCTGAACTCACATTAAGCTACACAGAACCTAACATTTAAAATAATCCACCTTCTTGAATCCTCTTAATGGCTCACAAACAAAATATAAACCAGACAAAATCCAATACACAATACAATAATAGTAACAGCAATACTTAAGGCTATTTCAGTGGTTATTCCCTGAGTTAAACAGAGGTAAGGCTAGACTCATTATATATTACAACTTATCTCTAAAGGGAAGTTAACTGATAGAGGGAAACACAAGTTCACATACATACCAGAACCATCAAGCAGGTGACCAGCAACAACATGATGAGTTTTGGGACGAAGGGGGGTTAACTCGACACGGGCTGGCACTTTTCGGGAGGGCCTCCTACAGGCAGGTTGATCAGGCCTGGCAGTTGACACATGGGGACTCTCGTTGTTTCGTGTGGCAAAGGTGGTTTTATTGCCTAGGCCGTTTCCTGCAGGAGTCATGTTGGTCTGTGATTGGCCCAATTTTGCCTCACTAGGAAGGGGGTAAAGTGCTGCCCGGTCCCCTTGTCCTTTTTTGGGCATGTGGCAACTTCTACTGGCTCTCCACGTTCTGGGCTAGAGCCCTCTATGCACCCTTGTGGGGGGGGGGGAGGGAGAGGGGGCAAGCATGAGCAGCCATGTGGCACGTACACATACATGCCCTGCTGATCCACCTACACAGTGGGCGAGAGGGTTAACCCACCCCTAGGAAACCCAGGTAGGGAGTAAATTGGGGTTCCAAATTAAGCAGTGGGTGGTCACCAGCCAGTGGGCAATGGACATATGACTGAACTGAGGGGGAAATCCCTATTAAACATACATATCAGGGTCTCTACTATGTGGGAGGTGGCGGCCATTTTATGGGGCACAGATTGGGGCAACTAACACTTAAGTTGACAATGAGTGCTTAAGTTGACTTAATAAGAACCGCCTATTAGGTCAATTTAAGCCTGCTTAGGTCAACCTAACCCTTCTTTAGGTTGACCTATGCCCAGTGTGGACATTTAAGTCCACTTTGTTAAGTCGAGTTAAGGGCGGTTAGGTCAACTTAACAAAGTGGACTAAGTTGATTTAAAGTTAAGTCGACTTAATAAGGTTGATTTTAAGTCGACTTAAAGTCGACCTTATTAAGTCAACTTAAAGTTGACCTAACTTTTCCTAGTGAAGACAGCCCTGATGCCTAGAGGAAGGCAGTAGTGTGGCTGCCCAGAAGCAGAAACATAGACAATAAGGAAATTTTACAGTGGAAATTTAGGCACTGGTGAATTCAGCAATCTGCTGGGTTAGGTGGTAGACAAATGTGTGTTTTGTAGATCATAGTAATGCCTAAAATGGGGACTTATGAAACTAAATCCCTATGCTTTTTTTATGAAGATGGATCTTAGAGTCCTAAATCATTCAGATCTTTTTAAAATTGTACCCATAGAGCTTTTCTGTGACACAATGTAGCTCTAGAGCTCCTGCTGAAAGCCAACCTGGGCTTCAACAGTTCCAACACAGACTAATGCCTTAATGGAACAAACACAACTATTATGCCATATTACTACCAACAGGTAGAAAGTCTGAAAGCAATATCATGGCCATATACAAAAAATGACTTCAAGGTCTTTCATGCTACCATTCTGCTCTCATTTCTTTAAAATTTGTACATAAGGCTTTCATATTGTCTAGAAGTCTGTATGTTTTTCTATGGAGAAGATGTAAGTAATTTTTTCCATCACTAAGGAGTTCCTCAGGTGAGCATGCTATTTCCTCATGCTATAGTTACTTTGAGTAGCTCTCTTGTAAGGGTTATAGTGGGTATTGGAGTAAAAAAAAAAAAACCCCACATATGCATGTTAGCCCACTTCTCATCTGTGTTCTTCCTTTCTCCTCTGACTTCTGTATATTATAGAACTGAGACTGAAGCACTTATTACTGCCTAAAACCCTGCAAAAATCTCAAAAATATGAAGCAGAATGAATTTTTTCCCCTGTGAGTGCCACTGATTTTGAGTGCTGATAGCATGTAAGTAACATATTTGAGAATTTTTCTCATTACTTCCAAGACACTTAAAGGAAGCTATGATGAAAAAAGTAATGTTCTGCTTCCCCCTCTCCCCCCAATCAGGTTGAAACATTATAAGAAAATGTCAGTGCTGCTAATGAGGTGATTCAACTCAATAATCCTACCTGAATACTTGTCAAAGGCAAAATTTTACCATTTAAAAACAGCAGATTGTGATGGGGCAGGAATTTAGAGTAGATATAATACGGGACTGAAAAAAATGTAGGCAAAAATTGTGCTTAAACTAGTGTGAGGGGGGAAGAAGCAGAGCTCTGAATACATCTTTTAGATTTATTGCCACTGTATGCCTAACACCAGCTTTTGGAATAGAGAAAGCTTCTGAATAGGTAGGTATTTCATCTGCAGCACAAATATGTAACAGTACACTTGTGGGAATATAAGCCAAAATGATTGTTTCCATCTAATTATATATAGTAGTGCTGGTTTTAATCCTGGTGCAGCTTTACTAGATTCTGAAATAAAGTGTATTTTCATCTAAGAAGTTAGCTGCAGATTATAAAAATGCCCAAACTAAAATTGGAGATTTGGACTTGTACTAAAAGAGATCATTTTATTTTAAATTTGTTTTGTTTATTATGAATTGAGTTTTTAGGACTAGCTTATCAGAATGAGGAAACAGAGAAATAACAAAAAGGATCTTCGCTAAATAGTTATCACTTTTGGCATTACTGGAAGGAAAGCATCACACCAACTGTGAATTCAAAATATATATTTTGAGTGATGAACAAGTTAATCTTTGTATATATTTTATTCAATATTTTGTTTTTTTTTTAAAGTAACCTGAACCAAGTCCCTGAATCCAAATATGATGGAAGTTTAGATTCTGCCACACTTGTTCATGTAAATTATCACTTTAACCCTTGGCTAATCCCATTCCATGGATCCTCTTGCAAAGTACTACTCAGTGACTCTCAATGGGACTTAAACATTTTTTAAAATTTGCCCAGAAAGACTTGTTAGTAAGGTTAACATTCTGTCATGGGTAATTTTAGTAAAAGTCAGGGACTTTTAAACAAAAAGCTATGGAGTCCAGGATCTGTCCTTAACTTTTACTAAAAATGCTCTGTGGAGCTATGGATGGGGGGAGTCCCATTTAGGAAAATATAGTGTTGATGGAGTTTGCAGCTGCTCCAGTCCCAGTGCTGTGACCAGAGATTTTTGCCCCAAGATATCTAAGAGATGGATTCTATATGAAGAGGCAATTGGTAGAAAAGCCTCAGAAGGGATTTAAATTCCAGCAGGCTAACAGTAGCATAGAGCTCGATACTGTTACAAAATATTCCAACAGTATCTAGGGTCAGTTATAAGAACATTACATCATTGTACCCAGAAGCCTCTTGGTCAGTGGACTCCATTTTGTTTATAGAGAACTCCATTTTGTTTTATATAACAAACCATAATAAGCCCTTTGGTATATTATCTTGGTCCCCAACAATACATAATCTCTTCCCATACCATCTACATACTTAAATCTTCTTTTAACTTCAACAGTAGTAAGGAACAGTGTGTGTTAAGCAATTAGGATAGTTAGCACCTAGGTAGCAATATAGGTAGGACCTTTGATAACTTAGGCCTGAACCATTTAAAAGCCCTTTCTCTCATTACATGAAAAACCTTGTACCCCTACAAGCCAAAGTCACTTTATTTCATAAAGTTATATTTCTTTGTTAGATCAAACTTTCATTTTATTTTCTCTTCTTCTTAGCCTTGAAATGGACCTTTAATTACTGTTCCCCCTTTCTTTCACTTTGGTATAACCCTTCTCCATTCTTTTTCCACTCACTCCCCCTCCCTTTAGGAATGATCTCATTCTAGGGATGATATCATTGTCATATGATCCCTCTCCTCCCCCACTTCCTCCTTAACTGAACTACAAGTCCCAGAATGCTCTTGCCCCTCAGGACTACAAGTCCCATGATGCACGCTGCCTTTTCCCCCTTCCCTGTGACTATAAAAGAGCAGCCAATTGCAGGCAAGAGTTGTTGGACACTGAGAGCCTAGGGAGGTGCTGCTAGTCTACCTAGCAACTAGCAACAAGTTGGAACATTGAGACCTGAGATTGGTCACTCCCGCAAGCCGGACCAGATAGCCTGCCTAGCAACTCAGCGCATCGCAGAAATCAACTGTCACAGACCCACCCGCCTCCGTAGTTCGAGTCTACTCGCCACCACCCGGACCAGTGCTGCCACAGCTCAGAGCAGCAGCACCATAGCCCGTACCCGACCATCACAGCTCAAACCAGCCATGCCATTGCAAGCCGGACCAGCCATACCGGACCTGTTCATCAAGGAAATTCATCTCGAACCCAATCCTTACAGACCGGACCCGTTTTCTCGGTAAGGCATTGGTGTGTTAAGGATTTGAGGCAAACTCGGCTAACTAAGTTCCGACTTATATTGCCCAAATTCTGGCTACCTCTACCTAAATGACAGATCAGAAAAGGAGCCATTAAGACAAGTCAGAGGCAATATTTAAGGGGTTTGTGAGTATGACAGAGGTTGCGCGTGTGGAGCTTGTGTGTTAATAAAGCTGAGTGACTGCGGCTTTAGTGAGAAGGGCTCATCTCCAACCCATCCGTTAAATGACTGATCACCATTTACTGAATGACATAGGAGATTAGGATTTTAATTGTTATAAGGTATAGAGTATAAGTTTTAATATTGGTATTATATTTAAATGCTTATTAATAAAGTGGCTCAGCAGAGCTGCAACATTCTATTTGATTGCCTAACGGTCATTTGGCTCTCTGCTTATTTTATGTAAGTCGAAATATGCTCAACATTGCAAACTTATTGTATTAATCTTACACAAATAAATGTTAAGATTTGTTTTGGAAACATTTCCTGCTCTGTGTTTGTTCTTGATCGATGGGCTGTAGTCGTATTTTCCTAGGGTATAGACCATTAAGCAAGCACACCTGAATTTAGAAATTTACCTCCATCTATAGTTCCAAATAATTTGATAAATACAGTTGGGTAAACTGAGGCACGGAGGTAACAGTGCTGCTCCTGCAGCAGGGGTGACAACTTCTACTCCAGCCTCAGGCAGCCTGACCCAATCATGGCTGCTGCTCTGGAACGCTGGGGCCTGCTCTCCAGCAGCCTGGGGCGGGAGGGGGGCTGACCACCAATCTCCTGTTCTGGAGCTGCTGATTTAGAGTTGGCCCCTGCTTTGGTGGTCCCAGGGCTGACTGCGGCTACTGTTCTGGTGACCCACTGCATTGCTGTTCCACGGCTGAATACTGGCCAGTTGCTCTGGCAGCTGCTTCTCCAAGGCACTAGGGCTGGCTGCCAGTCAATTGTTTCAGCAGTCGCTGCACTGGCAGCCCCAAGGCTGACAGGTGCTCCGGCCCTACTCCAAAGTAGTCCTGAAGGTCACAGAATCTGTGACTCACCTATTGGGGTCATATAGTGCTTTCATTTTCTGAGATATGACTATTTTCCACAATATATTTTCTATTCCTTAACCAGGTCTACTTTTAAAATGTAGAAAGACAACAGAGTCCTG
>ML685772.1:788399-853514 GCA_007922175.1 Pelusios castaneus
GCTACCCCTTTGGAATTTTAAAATGTAGTGATAGATATCAGCATTCCCCACTCTACTCAGCAGTTTTATATTCACAGCATACAAACAGAGTTTAGATTAAATACAAAGAAATCTTTTTTGAAAGGCTGCAAGGTAACATTACTTTATCTTCTAGAATCTAGAACACACAGGAATCAAAAACAGAGAGGGACAGAGAAAGCAGACTGCTCCATAAAAGCATAGAAGCACATCTCACCCCATCTTACTCTAAAATGGCTCTTTGCAAAACCAAATCCAGATTGCACAACTTCCCTACAGAGGCCCTTTGCCGTCAAGAAGGATCTGGAAAATCCAGAGAACTTTAAAAAAAACCCACAAAAAACTTCTAATTTTAACACATGCACAGTATAGTTGGAAGCACTCTGGAATCTGCATGTGATAATGAAGATCCCTTGTTATTTATGAAAATGTTCCTAAGGTTTCTATGCTAGTTAGCCAAGGAGAAATTCACTTGCTAATCACCTAAAATAGAATAACTAGATCTTCAGAGCATCAAAGTGAAATATTCAGAGTTGTGCTCAAGAGTTCTACTAGAGAAATTCAGGAAAGGAATGAGCTGTGGTGTGCTGAAGGGATGAGTCACTATGCTGTGGAAATGGGGAGTAGTCTTTATTGAAGCTGAATCTCTGTTGGGGAATTGTTGAAGGCTCTGGACTGATTTTTACTTTCTTGGAACTGGTTCATCTATTCCTACTTAATAGCCATTTGTTTTAAATAGTGGCATTGGAATGACAAGCATTTTGGTGAAAGTCAGCATCACAAATTTGAAATACGTATAGATTTAAAGAACACCATTGTTCCTAAGTCAAGTCAATGAAAACAGCTCCCATCATAACAGGCATTCAGCACTTCACATTCAAATCAAGCCCCAAGGGTCTCAAGCTGGACACCCAAAAAGTGAGGGATCCAAAATCCATGCACACGTGAAAGTTCTTGTCTTAAATTACTCCACATATCTGAGATCCAAGGTGCAAATCTGAAAGCAGAATGTGGTGCTAAGACATTGGGTTGAACATAAATTTACATTCATCACATCGCTGATAATGACTACGGCCTTCCTCTAACATGTATAGCAAAATTTTAATTGTATTGTTCTGGTACTAAATGTGAATGAAAGAAAAACAGTAATTTTGGTTTTCGGTTTCAAATGGACCAAAGCTGACATTTCCAGTAGCCCTTTCAGCCTTATACGATTTTAAACAAGTATGAAACCTACAGATCACAAGTCATAATAGCACAGTTATGTATTACTATAGGATTTCTTAAAAATTACTGAGTGCAGATAGTAAGTTATATTCATTCTAGTAGTGTCCAGTACCTATGTATTAGTCAAAATATTTCTTTTCCTCAACTACTTGTTTAAGGAAATCAACATGGAATATGCTTTACTTTTCCATAGTTCATCAACAGAACCTATTTTGTCCCTTTGTAAGTTACTTTGCTAAGTGAGCTTTTATAAGGGGGTGTGGGAAGAAGAATATTACAAGCAGTTGATTAATAATATTGGTAACTGGAATCAAGTAATTAAGTGGGCATTAGAATCTCATTATTGTTGTTAATTAAATTGGCAAAATTGAAATACTATACCCAGCATAATGTGAAGCAAACTGTAATAAAACTGCTGAGACTTGTTTGCAGGAATTAATCTGTAGCCCTGCAGAATAAAAGGTGAACTTTCCTAATATGATTTTTAAAGGCTGGTCTTTCTATTAGGCTTAGAAACTTGATTATTTAAAAAGGTCAATATTTTCCTGACAAAGAACATGGAAAAATGTAAAATGCCATGCATTAAAAATGAAGATTACAAAATATGTATAATTTACACAATCTTTCATTTACAGAAGACACTGACTATATTAGTAGGAGCAAGCATATTAAAGGCCTCTTGAATGAATATTCAGAAATAACTGAAATCTGTATAGTTTCATTTTGATTATGACTTACCTCTACAAAACTAAAATATGTAGACAGCAATTAATAAAATCCTATTAATAGCTGAAGTAGCAATATGCTTGTGGGGGCGGGGAGGGGTAATTGTCTTGGCTCATCTATTTCTCAAGAGTTATTTTTATTTGTATTTATTCAGTCATTTTCTTTTTGCTGCTTTCCAGTTGAGGCTTTTGTTGGGACTAAATTATTTCTTTACACAGTCACTAGGAAACCAGAGTATTTGGCAGAAATTGTTGTTACCCAAATTCTAATCTAGAAGTATAGGATGAAATCCTTTTGACTTCAATATCTTAAAATTGGTGTGACAGAAATGAGATGAAATTCAATAGTACAAAGTGCAAGGTCAGGCTCATAGGATCTAATAATAAGAATTTCTGCTATAACCTGAGGGGTCATCCGCTGGAAGTAACAGGAGAAGACAGAGACGTGGGTGTGTGGGTTGATCACAGGATGACTATGAGCCAACAATGTGATGTGGCTGTGAAAAAGGCAAACGTGAGCCTTGGATGTATTAGGCAAGTCATGACCAGAAAGACACAGAACTCTCAATGCCATTTGTTACCCTGAGTCTTTGGGTCAGTAGATCAGATTCCCTTTTCTTAAGAGCTCACTGCCTGCAATTCAAATCCCCCCTTCCTGTGAGCTCATTGAATTGACTTATGAGATTTCTCCCTTGGGGGCTCACTGAATAAAGGTCAGGTAGTTTTTCCCCAGTTTCTCCACTTCTGGAGGCTCCTTGAGGGAAAACCTTCCTGAGTTTCTCCAATATGGAAGGCTCCTTGAGGACAGCTGTCAGTTCTTCTTCTGAGAGCTCACTGACTTAGGTATATAAGGTTCAGATAGGAGTTAATGCGTTTCAAGAGAGAGAGAGACTCAGACTCATAGACTTTAAGGTCAGAAGTGACCAGTACAATCATCTAGTCTGACCTCCTGCAAAATGCAGGCCTCAAGACCTCACCCACCCATTCCAGCAATAGGCCACCAACCTATGACTGAGTTATTTACCTCCTTAAATCATGATTTAAGGACTTTAAGATACAGAGAATTCACCAGTAGGTGAACCATGCCCTGTGCTACAGCAGTGGCAGCAGAGTGCGTGGCCTGCAGCATAGCCTGATTCGGCCATGCTGCCTGCTGCCGTGCTCCGCCACTTCAGGCTGGCCCCACGCCTTTGCTCCGGGGGCAAGGTAAGGGGGAGGGGACATGGGGGCAAGAAGACTGGGTAGGGGGCCGGTGGGGCTGGGTAGTGGTGGAGGGGATGGCTGGAGGGGGAACTGGGTGGGAGAGATGGAGGGGTCTGGGGAGATATGGAAGGGGTTGGGGGGGCTGAATGGGGCTGGAGTGGGATCTTGGGGGCAGGGAGCTTAGGAGGGCTGGAGTGGTATCTCTCGGGCAGGGAGCTTAGGAGAACATGGTGATCTGGGCACTAGTGAAGAACATCCCAGTGGGAATCCTCAGTTTTCTTTCCTTGTCCTTTCCCTTTCCCATACAGGCCATTTTTCAGATAACAAGCCAAAATAATTCTGTGGGGAAAGAGTTGGGTTGCCTGGGGCCCCATATTTGAGAAAGGGAAAGGGAAAAGAAGAAAAGAAAACTGAGGAGGATTCCCACTGGGATGTACTTCACTGAATTACTTTTTGGCTATGTTTTTTAGTTTAATTATATGTGCTCCCAGGCTGCCTTGTTCCTTTTTCTCTCTCTTTTTTTTTTTTTTTTTTTTGTTTCTTTTCTTTCATTCTCGTTTCCTTCTCTCTTTGTTTCCTTCCTTTTTTTCCCTCTTTCTCTTTCCTTCCTTCCTTCCCTTTCTTTCTCTGCCTTCCTTCTCTTTCCTTCTTGTTTCTTTTTGCCAGCCATCACACCCTTCCCCTCTCTTGTCACCAGGGCCTTTGTCCCCATTCTCTCCCCACCCCTGCCCTCTTTTGCCCTACCACCTTTTCTTCTTTGCCCCTCTTCTTTGACAAGACAATGTCACATAAGCATAAAATACATTAAAATTATTAATAAAAACAATTTTAAACAACTTTAATTTTTCATCGTTCTATATCTTTTCAATAATTTCTGTTGCCTGAGTTTGCACAAAAAATTTGTTTATCTTTATAACTTTACAATGTATAATTTTATATTATGTGGTTTTGTTGTGAGAGAGATCATAACAAAAAGTTTAGGGTTCTGTGAATTTGTTTGTTGCCTTAAGGGGTTCCACAGCCCAAAAAAGACTGAAAACCACTGGGATAAAGAATGTTGTATCATTTTAGAATCTGACTTGAAAAGAGGTTAAAAGTCCTGTTATTACTCCTACTGACAATTCATGGAGCTGAAGGTCATGACTTCAGTGCTCTGTGTTGTCTTAATTGTAGATGTCATGTTCTGTTTGGTTTATTATGAGAATTTACAGAAGCTGAAGTACTGTGCCTAATTGTTTCCAGTAGTGTATGAGGAGATGAGCATGTTTTTATTTTAACAATATCAGATTTCCCCTTTAGCAGGGCAAATAATATGTTACCATTTAATTAATCTTTAGTCCTGAAGGACAGCTATTTAAAATTTACTTTACAAATAAAATTAGAAATTCTGCACAAGACTCTTTCTACTCAAAATACTTATATGGCTCTACAGGATCTGAGCACCTCACAGTCTTTTAATTATATTTATCCTTACTACACCCAGTAAAGTAGGAAAGAGTTTTACAACTGGGGAAAGAGGCAGAGAATTCTAATGATGCTTTACTAGGGGCTGCATGAGACCTCCAAAATGTGCCTCCCATAATGAAGGCCCCCTTAGCATCACCAGTTTTTAGGCATCTGTATGTGAAAATTCAGCAATAATCTCCTAATGTACCATTGGCCAAATCCTCACTCATCTCATATAAATATTTTATTTTTTAATAATTTTTTATTTACTATTCTACTATTTGCTGTAATCCTTTCTTCGTATTCTATTACTACCATTTAACAATTCATTCTACCTGCTGGCAATTTTAACAAATAATATTGATTAAATTTCTTTGTGGGTTTCCTCCAGCTCCCACTGTATTACAAAACATCATTATTTACTACCATGCTATAACGCTGAACTTAATTACCGTAGCATGTCTATTGGTCTTCAATTATCTTGTTTTCTAATCTTTCCCTAGAAACTGCAAAACGTACTGTAATCACACATCTAATGGATATAATCCATCAGAATACACATAATGGAAAACTAAATAAAGTGTACTCATCAAACTCTTCTTTCAGACCACAGTTACTTCATCACATTAGCAAGAGACCCAAGAAAGGGAGATAAGAGTTTTGTTTATTTTGAAACCCCTGCTGAATTGGCAAGTTGCCATGTGAGAAAGTTGTGAAACCTATTAGCTGAGGGTCAAGCTTACATTTGCAGAAGCAAATCAACACAGTGAATACTCTGTTTTTGGGGAAAAAATGAATAAAAAGGAATTGTTAAGGCAATGTTTGTGGTTATCTGTAACTCATACAGAGAGCAGTGCAAAAGTAAAATTATGGAATGTAAATGCTAATTTACAGTACAGCAGAAAGCTTTCTAGGAAAGATCATGGAACAACATTATGAAATAACTATTTTCCTTTGAAATAACTGGATGCACCCAGCACCTTTCAGGTATCACAATTATGCCAGAAGTAAATGGTTAGATTGCACCATGTTCTTAGAAGTTATGAATGATACATTAAACAATTACTCTGACATTAATAGCTAACAAGAATTAACAATTAAATCAATAAAGGTCATATTTTACTGATTCTACCAATGGTGGACTGTGATGGTCAAATACAGGGGTGATAGCAAATTTTGAAAATTTTATGCTTCCCATCCTCACACACGAAAAAATCCTTTATTCATGATGAGTGTGTCATAATGGATACCTGTGCCGTGCTCAGAATAAAATGCCATGCACTTTGGTTTAGCACTGTCTGTTGAGAAAGAAGAGAACATTTGTAGACATTAGGACACTTTAGGTGCTGGGTGAAATCATAGCTCAATTTAAGTTGTGCCAAAACTTTCATTGACTTCAGTGGGGTTGGGAATCTCACTGTCTATACTCAGAGGAAAAGGAGCACCTCTCTAGGCTTTCAAGAAAGTTAAGGAACTCTGTGTCACAAAAAGAAAATACTAGTATTTTAAAATAGTGGCACACACCACTTTATTTTTCTGCTATACCCAAATTCTGGATAATTATACCAATTTGTAGTGCAACAAGTTCTCATGGAGGTTATATGCGGTTGTCTCTTTTAATAAAACAATGCTTACTTATGAAACCAACAGAAAGCAGTCTTAAGGGAAGTGAGGGAGGGAAATCAGTGAGATTGATAAGTAATATAGAAATATGTCAATCAGAAATGTTTATCTGCAGTATTAAAGCACCTGATTCTACTTGTATCTTTTGCAACAGGTGAAATCAGGCACTTTCATTTGGACCTACTTATGTGTAAAAGAGGATGGAGTCGTCTTTATTTGCTCAAGTGAGTCAGACTTGTTTTGCAAAATAACCATATTCCACTCATGTATGAAGAATTATTGACAGAGGGAAGGAGACAGGACATCCACTTTAACTTGTGGTTGTGAAAGTTGTAGGTGTTCGGGAGCACAGTTCCCTCTCCTACTCCAAACCAGAGGGGTGTGTCTTCTCCTCTCCACGGCTTAGGTGAGCAGTGATCCCACACAATACCCTCTCCTTTGCCTCTTACAGCAAGAGGGTCCAATCTTGTTTCATTCTACTTTAAGTGCCACCCATGACATTTTACTAGACAGCATGCAAGTCTAGGGGCCAGACTGAAAGTCTGGGTGTAAATTAATATAGCTCCACTGACTTCAAAATGAGCTATGAAGATTTACACAAGTCAAGGATCTGGCCAAAGGGATTGTCTGTTACTTAGTAGATATTAAACTAACCACCCTACAAAAACGGAAGTAATAGTTGAGTGAGACCGAGCTTAAAAAATGCATTGCAGTTCTGCACTGTTTGTCTTGCACATCTTTTCTAACTACCTTTTCCTCTTCAGTTTTCTCTAGAGAGCTATGGTGTATGAAGGGCAATAAAGTAAGAGCCCTAAAAGACCCCTGTCTCAGGAAAAACTCATACTTTGAGGGGAGTATTCTCTGAGTAAGGACTGCAAGATTTGACTATTTTGTATTCTTTACATACATTTGCAGGCAAGCTAGCTGATCAATTCTCATCACAATCCTCATCACTTTTTTTCATCTCTCCTCATAGAGAAACAGATGTTTGACATTTGTTAGCTTTTTCCCTATGTATCTTCATAAGTACACCATCTGTACAGTGCTTAGCTTTTATTGTTCATCTCCATAAGAAAACTTTGCATGTTCAGAATTCACTGAGGTCCTCCTTACCTGTATGTAGCCCAAAGTCCAGAGGGCTAGTTGTGGACTACAAACTGTGGCATGTTGAGAGAAGTTCCTGGCTCCTGCCAAGAAGCATCTCCTACCCTCCCCAGCAGGGAGTGTCTGCACTGACCGAAGCTGGGAGCATGTGGCAGACAAGCAGGGAGGAGGCCTATGGATTGTAATGATACTGTATGTTTCTTTCAGAATAAAACCCTGTTCCTGGTGATCGGTCTGAGTGGGTCTGGTCTGAGTAAACACACACAACGCAGAGCACATATAGGAGCCTCAGGCCTAGTTTCCCTAAGCTGTGTAAAAGGCCACAAGTCAGACTTCCCCTGTCTTGAACACCCTCATGCTGGGCCAGTAGGCAGGAGGGGCTACATGTGCCTCACATAAACCTGTGGCGGAAACAGAAATTCTATCATTTATATCTTTTGCTAAAGCAAAAACCCTGCTTGATTCTTATCAGTTTTCTCTGCATATCTTTATAAAAGGACCAGACAGTACTTGTCAGCCTTCTTGACTTCTCATTGTAAGAAATTCATCCATGAGGTAGTATTCATCAGTTTCTCCTTACGACCTTTGCAATGAGTATTTATCGATATACAGAATGCCATCTGGTGACAGAAGTGGGGATGTGCATTTTCAGAACAAAGATTTCTTATGTGAAGTTAATGCAACTTTAATCTCACACCAATCTAACCAGTCATTGTTGACACAGTGTGGAGGAAATGTCCAAACTATGTGACACCACATTTTCAATACAAGTGAAACAAAGCTATGTTTCAGATAGTTTTGGACAGGATTCAGTTATTAGATTAATAATATAACTTTATTTTATCTTGTTTTTTTAATATTTTTCCAATACTTTCCTGCAGTCTTTACATTTCTTTTAAAATTGTTACTCCACTCTTCTTGTCTGTCCTATTATAGATCTGTTTTCCTCATACGATTTTTACTTGAGTTTATTTCTATGCCTCCTCCTCCCTTCAAGTATTTTTCTTAAAATATTTTCAGTCAATTTTCTTTTTCTAATATCTCCTCTTTCAATTCTGCTTTGTCCCTTTGGTCCTGTGCTCATTCTATCCTCCTTCTCAAATCTCTCTCTCTATTCTCCATTTGATCTATCCTAAGCTCTCTATATATCTTTGTCAGACTTTCCCTCCATCACTTTGTTTTATTTCTCTTCTCCCTGATCTCCAAACATCCTCCATCTCCTCCTGCATACCTAATTTGCCTTAATTTCCCTTTCCTGTGTCACCCTCTTCCAAGTTTCACACAAACAATTTTCCCCTCCCAGATTTGTCCCAGATTCCTCCTTGCCTCCAAAATATGCCCTATGTCCCAGATTCATCCATAGATTACTTTTACCCTACAGAAAATGCAGCTGCCATCAGGTCTGTGCTGCTTCCCCATCCCAAACTCAGCTGGTTAGAGGGAGGTAAAGCAGCACATGTAAATATGATTATAGTGTTCATTCATAAGTACCTGAACGTTATTCAGAGGATTCCCAGCTATGAAAGAGTTGAGGAACTCTGAACGGAGACTTCCAAGTAGAAAAGCACCAGCTACCTGGATAAAACATCAGATCCATGACTGCACTTTTTTTCTGGCCAGCTGAGAGCTCTGAAATGCAATTTAGTGTGGTATTTGCTGTGATATTTGTCAAGACTTATTCAACCAGCAATGCAATCTCTGTCCGCGATGAGATGTTAATAGTCCCAAACTGTGTAGTATTTGCCTTATTATATTTGTGACAGCTAAAAGGTATTTACTGGCAATACACACATACGTGGATGTAGATTTTTTTTTCCCTGAAAAATACAGAGCAAGACAGGAATTTTAATGGTCACCAGATTGTCATTTTATCCCATCATTACTCATCTTAAAACAGTGTACAGATTTTTTTTTAAGACATGAATGTTAATGGAATATCTATTGATGGTAAAGAGGGAAAGAAAAGTTAGGTAAGAAAATTAAACCTGATGAATTCATAGCAGAAAATAGAGTAAAAACCAGATGCATTGCCCTCTAGCTCAAACTTGATATTTTTCCTTCAAGTTCCATAGGAATTAGGTGATGTTTTCCTATGTCTCAATTTGAAATTGCTAGATTTTGATGAGTCAATTAATTGTTTTTGGCTCACACAACTCATTTGTTATGTGAAATTATTCATGGACTGTCATCTAGTTTGTGAAGTATGAAATTTCACCATGTGGCTTCTACTAAGAATGATCTAGATCAGTCAATACAGATTTTTCTTGCTCATGGTGTTGAATTCTAAAAAGGTTAAACTTATGCCATTCATACTGAATTTCTTATGAGGGCTCTTTACTGTAGAATGCCAGGTAGCATCACTTGTTAGTATTTTTTAAATTACTAAGGATTGAAATACATTTTCATTAAATGCTACCCCTCAAACACAAGATACAGATCAGAAGATGTGAGAATAGAAATTTTAATTCTGACAAAATATTAATCTAAAGCAAGACTGGGATAGTGCCTCTTTAATGGCACCATCCACTCTCACTCTACTAACAGCAAACAAGGACAGGAATCACCAAACCAGTATGGCTCTGGCTCAGCCTCATTCCCTTCCCATCTCACCAAATATAATGGGGGGTGGGATACCTAAGGCAGGAAAAATGGTCAGGGCATAAAACTATTTTCTCCCTCCATTCCTCTTAGGTCACTCCATATACATTCAAAATCTAAATAATCAGTCGGGCTATCAGGTATAGAATGGGAAACTGAAGGTGTGTGGGGCCAACAATGTCAAGAGTAGAAGAAGGGGGGCTTCGTAAAGACGAGGGTAATATGCAGAGGGACCTATAGTGAACAGTCCCAGGCTGTACACTAGACAGAAACCTGAGCTGGATAGCCCAGTCCCTCTGTGCCATAGCATCAGCATTTGAAAGGCTTTTCACAGTATTGCTGCCTCAGTTCCATTGTGCATTGAAACAGGAGCACAGAGAGAATCCTTAAAGTAGAAAGACAGTACACAGGGACCAAGATCCCACCACATCTGATTTACATAGCCACAAATTACCTAACACAATCCCACTTCCCTGCACATAACACCTCTCCAGGCTCTGACAAATCCTTGTTTTCTCCTGTCCTTCCTTGGCCCCACTCATTACCCATGTTCTCCATATTTCCTCCAACATCAAAAAGCAGCATGGTGGGGAGTAGCCATGTGTGAGTTGGCTAGAGAGAACACAACCTGTCCAATAATGATGGCCTGAAAAAAACCAACAACCAAATGCCATTTAATCAATCAAAATAACTAGCTCTAATTATTGTCAGGAAGGCAAAGCACTGTGCAGTGGTAACTTCAACACAGTAAATATCTCAGACTTGTGCCAAGTTTCTATAAGACAGAAACATTTAAAGTGATAAAGAAACAAACTGTTAAGAGTTGGTGACTGCCAGGATTTTTCAGAATAATTTTAACTTAATTTTATGCATGGTATTAGTGAATAGTACTTCCTTATGTTGCAAGAAATTCTCCATGTAAAGCTCCAAGGTGAATCATGTAGCAATAGTGTATCCACAATATGGCAATTATAGAACAGAATACCTATATCATAGAAAAGCAACAAAAACTCAAACCTAAAAGAGAAACAGAAAAAAGAAAAGTAACTAAAATAAATAAATTGGAAAAAGGATACTAAAAAACATCAGTGTAGAAAACATCATTTAAATCCAAAATATTCATGTATATTACAATTCAAGGAAAACCACTACTGCTGGACTACAAGTAAAATGTTATCCAATTATGAGATCGTACAATGAGAGATTAAAGAATGAAATAAACCTGACACTCAGCACACAGACTGAGTGCTGGAGAAAGAATACAGTCTCAGTAAACAACGTGTTAAAGACGGAAACTGGTGAAAACAGATATTTTTCAGAAATATTGACGCCTGAAAAACCAATAAAGTCGGATTAACGGGGCAAATAACCATATTATAGTAAAAAGAAATGAAGTCCTTACTCAGTACATCTGTAAATTTAAAAACCTATTTAGGCACTGAAATATGGATTGGTCAGTTTCATTTTGTCCTGTGGACTTGCTCAGGCAAAATTCCCATGACCTTGAATAGGAATTTGCCTGAGTAAGGACTGCAGGATCACACAACAAAATCTATGCATATATGCATAGTTTCCATGAAGTCAGTCTCAGATTTAATTGTTACCACAATAAGTATTATACTTAGAGTAATATGGAGTTTCTTTTCTCTGAGAAAAATACTACAAGTATTTGCCATATAAACAGAGAGGCACTTTACTACGGATGATCATAGGTCATGCCGGGATTGCTAAGAAGTAAGATCTGCAGGGCCTCCCGCATACTTTAGTAATTTACTGAAGCACATCTCAGATCTGGAAGTAGGTGGCTTTGGAGGCCAAGCAGATCAGGACAGTGTAATTTGGGGCGATTGGAAAGTCCTAGCAATTGTAAGAGAAGAGTCAGGAACTCTCTCACTAGTTAGAGGTAAAAATGATCTTATCTTTTAGAACTGGGGCCACAGAAAGGATCAACACTGGGAGGGAAATGGGCACCATACTGTCTCTATCAGGAAGGGAAGAACATGACATGCAAAGGGGAAGGTAAACAGGCCAGCTAGAAAGTGTATTGACAAAGATCCAGAGATTACTATAGTCATGCACTTGGGGCATACCTAGAGCTGGCTCTGTTCTGATGCTAGACTGACATTCTCTTGTGGCCTGGAATTTTTAATTTCA
The DNA here is from genome assembly GCA_007922175.1 of Pelusios castaneus. NCBI lineage: Eukaryota > Metazoa > Chordata > Testudines > Pelomedusidae > Pelusios > Pelusios castaneus. The sequence goes on from ML685772.1 coordinate 800,498, forward strand.
TTTCAATGAGTTAAGAAACTAACTGGAATTCTTTGCACTTAATGGGTTTTGGCAAAAAGGTAAACAAAATTATAAAAGCTTAATTACTTTTAAACTGAGAAATTTCTTAACAGCTCTTTACTTCCCATTATTGTCACAAAATGCATTAATAGAAAAGCAAATCATGCTAGAATCATTTCATGGTCATCAAGGATAGAAAATGAATGGACTAATTCACAAATCCACTTCATAACTATTCACAAATTCACTGGAAATCTTTTGCCTTATTAATTAAATTTGCCATTGATTAGATAGATGTTTGAGGTGGCAGCAAAGAACTCTCTGATAACATCTGAAGCTAGTCAATAGCTTAGCACTCTCTCTCTTACTTTTTGCCACCAGCTATTTTATTTGACTTTTTTATGGGTTTGTATTTTGTTGGAATACTGTCCTACTTACCAGGAAAGCAGAGACTTTGTAATCTCTAAGGGTAAACATACAACCAACAAAATCAAAATGTTATTTCTCTTTGAACTTCAACTAGAGTCTCTGGATGACAGGCTGCATTGTACTAAGTGCAGTATCATCATCAGGCTGTGTCTGCAATATAATACTTTACAGAGAATGTTGAAATTTTTTCAGTGAACTACACAACTCGCTTGTGGATCTCTGTTTCATTACATTTCAGGTCTGTAATGAATTTACCATGGTTCACATGGTTCGTTTTGTGACCCGGGATTAATTTAGGTTTGTTATTATTATTCATTTCTATTTGAGCCCTGACAGTGCACATACTTGGTCCTTGTCTTAGAGTGCAAACCATCTAAAAATATGGTATATCAAAACTACATGAAATTATTTTCAGGATGAATGTAAAAGCAAGTGGATCTCAACAGTTTTCCATTGAGGGTTTTTTGCAGGGAGGCGGTTCAAAGTCTAAAACTCATGGTGTTCAAGTCCACATAATCAAAACAAGAGAAAAAGTCCACAAGAAACTCTGCAGAGTTTTGCACAGCTCTAGCTTTAAGGCTTTGGTTCAGCAATCTCCCTTGATCCATGTTGTGTCTCTCTATTATCACATATTCTGCATTCATGTGGCATGAGCTACAAGAATTTTGCACTGCAGGAGGCTAAAAATGTATAAGACGACAGATACACTGTATGGCAAATTCTGCCCTGACTTATCCCAGTATAAACAATTAAATCAATGGAGTTACTGTGGATTAACACTGTTGTAATGAGGGGCAGAATCTCTCTCACACACACATACACATTATTTTTGAGCATTATAAGTGTTCTGTGAGAATTTCAGGGTGCTCATATTTCCGTATCACATAACAAAGAAAAATGCAGTTACAATATACTGGGGAATTATCCTTCAAACCTACAAGCCGTTAAAAGCAATTAGATGGCAATGAAACATCCTGTAGAAACTCAGTCAGAAATCCAAGTGAAAGAAATGTAGGAAATAAAAATCTTGCTCAGGGAAACCAAAAATCTCAGCTACGTAGGTAAATATTTTGGAATCTCGATAAATTGTTTAAAAAGAAAAATAAAGGATTATTAGCAATTCTGTGCGTGTAAATATTTTTTTATAAAGACAGGAAAGAAGATCTAACAAGAGCAGAATAATTCCATTACACTAAGGCACTAAAAAAGAAAAAAATAGCTTGTTGGTAACCAATTAAGCAGTATGTGAAAATAGTAATGAAGGTAAAAATGTTCTTGTCTTATCACTGCAATAAGAAGATAAATTCTAATAATTTTATGTATGTATGTTTTTAAAAATCAGGACAAATTCAATGACATAACTGTACAGCACTGATTGTGTTCAGGTTCAGCTGAATTGATCTTTGGGTAGGAATTCTACACTAAGTTAAAAATAAAGAGTTTTTGGTTTTGTTCTCCCCTCCCCCAGTGACGAAGCTATTGTCTATAAAATGACTAAACCTGGTTGAAGAGGAAGAGAATCTAAAAATGAACTACAGCAGTGATAAAACTGCAAGGAAAGTTCATTGGCAGTTTCCCTTGCATGTTGTCAGCTAAGCTACCTTTGTTCTATGATTTGGGCACAGAGACCAAGATATCCAGATTTGGGTGTCCAAAGTTGGACTTGTATACCCATATTAAATGTTTATTTACCTGGGCCTGATAATAAAATGCATTGGAGCTGTAGGTGTTCAGAATCAGTGAAAATTGGACCCAATATTATCAGCTCAGGGCAACAGAAAAATCATGGATCAGGCCCCCGAAAATCCTGAGATTTAAAAATTTAATGATTTTAAAGTCAATTGGGGTTCTTTATCGTTGCACTCTGTTTTTTTAACTTTATATTAGCACTCTGGTTTCTCAGTCCAAACAAAAAAGCTAGAAAATTCCTTTTTAAAAAATGAAAGTTGAAATCATTACCTAATCATGTGTCTCTAGGAGTTAGGACTTAAAAAAACAAACAAAAAAAAACAAAACACACACCTATCCTTCTCCCCAAAATAACACCAAAGAACCACCATACAGTAAATTGTGTGAGATTTGTGACAAAAAGTAAGAATTGGAAATAATGAACGCTATATGTTGCTCAATGACATGCAATTTGGAAAATTTTGCTTTTGGGACCCAATCTTGCAAGTGTCTCGCACTTTCCTATTTGACTGCAGTAGGACTACTTCAGTGAGTAACAGTTTGTGAATCAGACTCCTGTCCAGTGACAGAACATCAGACTGTTCTCTGGGGCTCATCTGCAGTCTCCTGAGAATGTATAAAATATGAAAATACCTTTTAAGACTATTATTAGTGCATACCATCTTTGTAGTACCTTAATAAGACAACTGTATGATATGAAGTCCCCAGCTGTGGAACTAAAAACAAACAAAACTTTAGCTGCCAGGAGAAATGAATGACTTTATATTTTGCAAAATAATTTACCCCCAAATTTTCTCTGCCTGTGGATTTTTCTAGGGTATAAAATAATGGAAAATTTGATTGGGTACATTTACTGGGGTAATAAAATATTGGGAAAGCATGGTCAGGAGATTGGGCATTTTGTAATAGACATGATATAACAGATAACTGAGTAAATTTTCTAGTGATCTGAAATAGTATTTGTGAAGTTAAATTAAATAAGCAGAGCATATATAAGAAATAGAATAGACATCTGACATCAGAGTTTTATAATATTTAGAAGCTACATATACATTGATAGCAAGTTGATTTTGTATCATTTTTCTTCACAATTACAGTCAAAATATTGGCATGTAGAAGAGTCTTGAATGACATTATAATTGGTGAAGTGCCAAAAAAAAAAAAAAAAAACCACCTAAATTTCTTTGAGGAAATTATTATTCCTATACCATAAAGCCTTTTTCAGATCAGTGAACACTAAAATGGGCAATCTTTCTTTAAAATAGCTGCTGAGAGCACTGAAGGATAAAGCAGTATATCTTCTACCACCACTTGAGGAAGTTACAACTATTTTGTCTCCCTAGAGCTGAACTGATAATACTGTAATTTAATTATAGTCTTAAATGGCATCCTATCAAAAACGTCATCAAATCTGATAAGATCTCTCAACTAAGGGAAAATAAGAGCTGTTTTAAAGTTTGAAAATTAATTCACCCATTTTATGAGCATGTAAATATTACCTTATTGAAAAAGGAACACTTTTTAATAAACCGAAGGAAAACAGCAGAATATAGAAACAGTGAAAAACATTAGAAATAAAAGAAAAACATTTTGAGACAATCCTAAAGTCATGGAAGATGAGAGATATTACGGAGGACTGGAAAAGGGCAACAGTGCCTATCTATAAAAGGAAGAAGGACAACTCAGGGAATTATAGATTAGTCAGCTGAACGATAAGGGAGTAAATAATTAAGCAATCAATTTGCAAACACCAAGAAGATAATAAGGGAATAAGCAACAGTCAGCAAGAATCAAATCATGTAAAACCAACCTAACATCTTTCTTAAACAGGGTAACAAACCTTGTGAACTGAGGGGAAAGCAGTAGATGTGGTTTATCTTGACTTTAGTAAGGTTTCTGATAGCACCACAGACCATCTCACAAACAAATTAAGAAAAAATAACCTAAATGGAACTACTTTAGTATAGGTGTGTAACTGGTTGGAAGACTGTTCCCAGTGAATAATCATCACTGGTATACAGTCAAGCTGGAAGAGCATATCAAGGGATCAGAGATCAGTTTGGGGTCCAGTTCTGTTCAATATCATCATCATGAGTGGTTTAGAAAATGGCTTAGAGCGAACACTTATAATTTATGGATTATACCCAAATTGGATGGTTGCAAGTGCTTTGGAGAATAATATTAAAATTCAGACTGATCTGGGTAAACTGAAGAAATGGGCTGAAATAAATAGGATGAGATTCAATATGGACAAATACAAAGAACTTAAGTTCCACTTACAAAGGAACAATCAGTTACACACATACAAAATAGGAAATGACTGCTTGGAAGGAGTATTGTGGAAAGGGATTTGAGGATCACAGTGAATCACAAACAAAATATGAGTCCACAATGCAACGCTGTTGCAAAAAAAGTAAACATCATTATGGGATGTATTAGGAGAGGTGTAAGGAAGACATGAGAAGTTATCCTTTTACTCTACTCCACAACGATTAGGCCCGAATTGGAATACTGTGTCTAGTTCTGGGCATGTATTTCACAAAAAGATGGACAAATTGGAGAAAGTCCAGATAAGAGCAACAAAAATTATTAGAAAACATGCATGTCTGATTCCCAATATAATTTGTTTACTATTAGCAGCAAGTTCCACAGCAACACACTTGCTGTGGGAAAGCAACTTGTATTTTCTAATCAGCTAAAATTGCTCATAGCCTGAAAACAAGAAACAGTCCTGGAACTCTGCGTTTAGGCACATTTTGGATAATTATGCCCACAAAATTGAATCTCTGGGTGTACATTTTGGGGGCATCCGAACTACTCTAATTCTGTTGTAGCAAGAGTTTTGGAATGATACATTGACTTAACAGGAGCCAGTCCTGAGAAGGAATCTATATAGACAGAATCTTATGCCTATGTGGAGCTGTGTGAACTCAGTGAGATATGACAGATTAAAAGCTTCATATTATTAGGTCCAATGTGTGCAAACACAGAAGTGCCTGAATTTTAATGAATGCTTAAAAAAAGAGGTCAGAGTTTCACGGGCCTAAAAATACTTTCACACATTGTACTACTGGTTCCAAGCATTGATGCAAACCATTTCTGCTGAACACAACCCATTATTAGGAATAGTGGACAATTTATTTGTTAAGTCAGAATACCAGTTTTAAGGGTCAGTTCTCATGTTCATTTATTAATGAATTAAAGGGCTTCTAATTGTATATTTTATCGAAGTAAGAGACAACAATATTATGTTAGCCTGCATATTTGGAAATATCTTGTATTCAACAACCATGGAATATAATTTACTATAGACTTTAGTGATTGCTATTGCTCATCAAAAACATCTACACAACAAACAATAAAAATGCAAAGTGAAAAGCCAAATTCCATTTTTGTTAAGTATCAATTCAGTTTCCCCAGGAACGTGCGGACAGCTAGCAAGATATCAATTTGCTTCCTGCAAGTCAGCAATGTATAAAAGCAACTTTTTCAAATATCTATTATCCTTGTATATAACGGAAAATGTACATATATAATACAACACGTTTCTATTTTTTATAAGGCTAGCAAATGCAACTGGACAGGTTCTGGTGACCTTTCCCTTTATTCTCCTCTTTCTGTATCATTGTACTCGCTTCCTCTCTTTAATATTTGCCTTAAATCCTACAGATTATTTTTTACTTGTCTATAAAGCATTTTGTGAGAATAGTATTATGTGTGCCATATAATAGTAGGGTTATGTGTGGAAATAAAAATAAATTGCACGGAGTTAATGTTCCAGGTATGAAAAAAAAAAATGGCTTCATTGGTTTTAGAGCCAACAAACAAAAACACACCTGAATGGCAAGATTTGTTTGGGGTTTTTTTAAAGTTCACAACTTCTAAATGACTTTAATACTCTTAGAATGTGTCAGATTGCCAACACTTGAAATTAAACTCTCAGTTCTCAGAAGCAGTGCAGTAAAGTACAAGCTTTCCCTACACTGTACTTTGAATGTACATCAGAACTAACATGGATGGACCAAGTATGTGAGGATAATTCAGTCTCTTTGAATAATCCTTGGTTACTCTGCTGAGACTCCCAATAGTGTAATAACTGTGACTCTGGCACAGTTCTATTAACACCTAACTCCGCAAGCTTTCTCTATACCAACATCTTTTAGGAAATCATCTATCATTGGTTTGCAGTGGCAATCATGGAACACTAGTGAAACCATTGAAATTGCTATATTTTTTTAGACTGTTCTGAAGGCAGAAAGGGGAAATCACTAGTTGTCTTGTCCTGGCATCTTGTGGGAGCAGAGCAAATGGAATAAAGCAATGATGGAGGTTGTGGCCCCTGGCTAGCATTCACGCTGCAGCATAGATAATTTATATGCAACACACAGCCACTCATGTTCTGCCTTGCCACAGCTTTCTCCTCTAATTGGAATCCCACTCTGAAGCCATCAGCTGCTTCCTTTTCCATGTTAAGTAATGTTGGTCATGCTTCTCTGTTGGCCATAGAATTAAAAACTCATAGACAAACCCTATAACCATCCTTGCCAAACTGTATGTATCAACTGTATTATACTGCAGCTACATTTAAAAACATGGAGCAAACTTTTTTTCCCCCACCATGGGCAAAATGATGATTGAAACTGCAGCAATGGGAGTTTTGCCATTGACTTCAACAGGAACAGAATTTCACCCAATGCAGTAATTTAGTGATATCAGAATGTCCAAATTTTAAATTAATGATTTGAACTATTGTGTTAATGAGACCCCTCCCAAGCCACTCATCCCTACCCCACTCCTTCCAAATTTCTCCACAGTTGACCCACCCCAAAATCCTTATGATATCTTATTATAAGGCAGGACCAATGGCCTGCTAAAGACCTCCAATATTTTTGGCAGATAGCTGACCTGATCTACTCAGTAGTATTTTAAATGGTGGCAAGACAGTTCCCACCTCATCCTCATTGCCCATGCAGAATAGCTTTTTGGGAACCCTCACAATCCTTCCCACACACTGCAGGATAAGCCTGGCTCCTGGTGTCTCTGCCATCTTACGAATCATAATCCTTTCTATGTGCCAAAACCAGGAAAATAAGACCCTCGTGTCTTGATTTCCAGAGGTGCTGAGCAACCATAACTCACTTTGAAGTTGCTCACATTGAAGTTGAAGCTGTTAGTGCTCAGCATGTCTAATAATTAAGCCAGCAGGATAGAACACAAAATTCTGTCACTCAAGCCTGACTAAAGATGACTGAATGGATCCCTGATGATCAACTTGACAGAACATGGGCTCTGCTAATGCGACAATCAGAAGAAACACCACATGATTTCAGGCATTCTATTTCAGCAATGTAAGAAATCCCAGTAGACATAAGCTACTGCAAAGTAACTTGGTCAACATTCCCAAACTTAAACAACTACAGTTCAGCACCAAAGTCCATATTTAGAAACCTTAATGAAAGCAGGCAGATTTCCCCCCCACCCCCCAGAGATACTGAGCACTAACAGTATTTGTTGATTTTTGTGCTGAGCATATTTACAAGGATGTTTTATATTAGCAAATGTCATGTACAAGACATAGGACATAATTATCCCACCCTTCTCAGCACTGGTGAGACTACGTCCAGTTTTGTGCACAACACTTTAGGAAAGATGTGGACAAAAAAGAGAGAATCCAGAGGAGAGCAACAACGAAAAGGTTAGAAAACCTGATTTGCAATGAAAGGTTAAAAATTGACATGTTTAGTTTTGAGAAGAGAAGAGTGAGTGGGAGCCTGATGACAGCCTTCAGCTACATTAAGGGTTTTTATAAAGAGGATTGTGATCAATTGTTCTCCATGTCCAAGAAGGAATGGGCTTATTCAGCAAGTAAGGAGATTTACGGTAGATATTAGGGAAAACTTTCTAATTATAAGCTCTGGAATAAGTGTCCAAAAGAGGTTGTGGAATCCCCATCATTGGAGGTTTTCAAAAGCAGCTTGGATAAACTCCTGTCAGGGATTGTCTATATTTTCTTAGTCCTGCCTCTCTGATGGGGCCTGGACTTGATAACCCCTTGAGGTCCTTTTCAGTACACATCTGAAAAAATTATACCACTTATTTAGAAGACTAACTATGGAACTTGGTGGCTAATTTAAGCCTATAGGTTTGAAAATATTGCCTTTTGTTACCATTGATTAACATTTATATGTTGTAAAAAAAAAAATGTCAAATAAGTTGGGAGAAGTTCTATATACTCAAGTAGAGTAAAACAGTATATTTTGAATTTTGTAATAAATAATTATTTTGTACAACCCTATCAGAGAGTTTTACATAACAGCCAGAATATCAAAATAAAACAACCGCAATATTAAGGGTATGTCTATACCAACAGCGGCAAATTCACCATGGTCAGATCAATTTTTCCAGATAGAGTGAGTGGTCAGTAAAGACGCATTCAGTCAATTGGGAAATTGACTTAATAAAACTACCTGCTCAAATGGCTCTGCACTGCATCAATAGGAACACATTCCCCATCGGCACAGCACAGTGAAGATGGTGCTAAAGGGGAGTTGCAAAGTCAATGGGAGTTAGGCAAGCTACTCTGTGCAGCTTGGCTAACCCCCATTAGCTGCTGCTGAATTTTGCCAGTAGTGTAGAATAATTGTGCAGTACTGTACAGTGGCCAATGTCAAACACTTCACAGGAAAGCTAAAACCCTGCCTAACATTCTTAATAGAAAACACAGTGGAAAACAATTTGTCTGATGCCCTGAAGTATGAGGATTGATAAACCATATTTTTATCCTAATTAGTGTAACTGAAGTTACTTTTCTATGATTAGTGTGAAGCAATTCATACATATGAAGCAATTCACTTCTATCATGGCCTTTGACAATGAGTTCAATGTATTAATTATACCTAAGCAGAAAAAAAATATTCTCTAGTGTATTTTAAAATTTGTTGCCTTTTCATTTCTTTGAGTGCCCTCTCATTCTTACACTGTGGAAAAGGGGTAAATAGGAGCAACTGGCTGGCTTTCAGTATATCAGTCACTATCTTTCCTATTGTAGGTCTTCTTACCCACCTCCCCCCTCTAAACTCATTCTTTCTTTACACAGATCTACTATCCCTCAAGCCTCTCTCTCTCCCTCTCATTCACACTCATCTAAGTTTTTGTTGTCTCAATTTTCACTTTTTCTATTCTGTTGACAGTTTTTAAATGACATGACCAAAACTCAATGCAGTATTTTAAGATGAGAATGTACCATCAACTTATGTAAGGACATTTGTGTCTCTAATACTCTGTTCCTTTTGTAATATGTCATAAGAATACCTTGTCTTTTCTGAGTTCACTGAAAAAAAGCCTTAATTTACCCCAGCTACTAAGAGATGTTTTTCATGATTGGTTGCATCTCATTCAGAGTTCATCAGAGTGTGCAAGTAGCTTACATTGTTCCTCTCAATTTATATTGGCTTACATTTGTCAGCTTTCCATTTCAGCTGGCATTCTGTTTTCCCAGTATCTAATTTTGGTCCAATCATTGAGCAAAAGCCAAATAAAGGCATGATCCCAAGGAAACTGATGTCAATAGAAAGACTAATTACAGTGGACTCTAGATCTAAACCTTAATGAGTTTAGCCAGCTGCTACTTATAGTTGGAATTTTCAAAGCCTGTTAGATTGGCATTTAAGTGAGTAAACAAGATGGGGGAAGGAGGGGGGAAGGGCAGGCGCATAAGGAATTTTCAGAAAGGTAATTTAAGCACATGTAAGTCTACTATATCTACTGGCATGAGGTGCCTATGCCTACAATTTTGTACATTGTGAACACACACATGAAGTTAGCTGCCCTGTACCCCCATTCTAGTGCACAGAGACCTTACTCAGACAGGGCTGGGAAATGAAATGCAAACACTCTCTATAATATTCTTTCCAATGTTTTAAAGAATTAAAACTACCCTCCCCCCAACTGTAAACATGATAGCGAATGAACTGATTGGTATGACTATAATAAAACAATTATTTCAGCAAATATTCATGGAAAGTAAATTGTGAACGTGTAAACGTATCTGCACCCGAACCCTGATACTAAGAGTTATGCTCATTCATTCAGGAAAAAGCAACATTCCATGTAACCTGGACAATCAAAGGCAATCAATAAATGGCCAAATTCATCTCCTACAAAATAGTAGGAGATCAAACAATTGTAGTTAACATATAACTATTGGATTTGCAGGCAAAAATCACCAAGGCTACGTCTATACTTACTAAAGTTAGTTCGAATTAGTTAATTTAAATTAACTAATTCAAACTAATTTTAGTTAGTTCGAATTCACTTAATTTGAACTAGCAAAATTGAATGGCACTTGCTTAGTTCAAATTAGCGAATTGCATTGAGTTCAATGGGCAGGTTAGTTTGAACTAAGCAACTAGATTGAACTAACATGGCCACATTGGCTAGTTCGAACTAACTAGTTTGAATGAACCCTTAGTTCGAATAGCATATTTGAATTTATTAGTTCGAATTAAGGAAACCCTTAATTCGAACTAATGAAAGCCTAGCATAGCCATGGCTTAAGTTAGTTCGAATTAAGCTTCCTTAATTCGAACTAATTTACCAGTGTAGACATAGCCCAAGCTATCTAAATAGCATTTTTTTCAATCAGAAGGATTACAGATGCAAAATTCAAATCTGCAGTTTGATACAAGAAATGTTTCTTTCCTGTCCTCTATTTGAATTTGGTTAACATTGTCATAACAACACTTTTTAATCTAGAAATGCAATCGGGTCAGGCAATCTCTTCATATAGTAGGGACAAATGGCAACTTTAAAGGAATGCACTGTTGTAGCAGCAGTCAGTCCCAAGATATAAGAGACAGAGGTTGGTGAGGTGATCTCTCTTACTAGACCAGCTTCTGTTGGTGAGAGAAAAATTTTCAAGCTTACACAAAGGTGAAGAAGAGTTCTGTGTAAGTTTGAAAGCTTGTCTCTGTCACTAGTTGGTCCAAAAAATAAGAGCTGTTACTATCTTCTATTTCTTAAATAGAGTTGTAGCTTTCATATGTATACTTGTAGTTATGGGTGATCAGAAAATAGAATCCATTTTTGTAAAAGTTTTAATTTTTAACAAAAGAAATCAGAAACAAAATGAATATTTTAAATTGAAAGTTTTTTTTAAAAAAGGTATTTTCCCTTTTTACCTACTTTCTTCATTAAAAAAACAAACTTGTTGGCACTGGGAAAAGGCAGAAAAAATAAAATAGATGGAAGGGAGGGGAAGACCTCTCTACACCCCCAAAAAATGTGTTTTGGAAATGTTTATAGAAAAAAACAGACATTTTGATCAAAATAAAAGTTTTGGTTAAAAGCTTTTGTTTGGGTTGAAAAAGACTTTTTTGACCAATTATACTTGTAGCATATTATTCAGACACTAGATGTCTGTGTGTGTTCAGAATTCCATTTAGAGTCTGGTAAACAAAATACACAAAGCCTGAACTCATGCTGTGTGGAAGCATCTGTGTGATTGTAGTTTGATATTTTTTGTTTAATATATATTCCCTGTTTAAGAAAGGCTGACAGTAGCAGCCCAAAATAAAGACTTATTTTAGAGATGAGGAATGAATGATAACTGGAAGCAGCTGCAGCATTCTCCAGCACAGCAAGAGACTTCACTAGGTACCTCAGATATGTTGGTATGTAGCTGTTATTTCTCTCAGCACAACTGTTAAGTATTTGAGATCTAAAAATTTTTGAGGAATATAACACTCTTTTAAATTTCCATGGCAGACTGACTAAAGTCCTTAGAATTTTTTACATTATGTCACACAAAACTAAATAGTTCAGTACTACATATGGTGCAGAATATGGTTCCACATCTCTTACTGTTAAATATTTAGGGTAATGCTAGCTCAATAGTGGGATTTGAAGAGTTGCAACAAATTATCTTGTTAATTACATTTTGGATGGACTGGAAAGGGAGCTGAGGGGGTGCCAGGAAGATCAGAGAAGAGGGGATTGAAATTAAAGATTTCAAAAAGCAAGCTTTCTAAATTTTGCAACAGAAAACTATAGACACCAGATTTAATAAAAAAAGAAAGAGAGCCACCATTTGCAAGGAGTTGTCAAGAAGGATGGTGTTATGGAGACTAGTGATGATTTTTTGTGTGGAGGATTTGGGAGGAAAAATATTAGGAACTTAATTCAAAAAAGCAAATTGGGGGTATCAGTAGCTGTTAGAAGTCAGATATTTCTATTAATAGGGAAATACATAATGTATCCATAGTATAAAATGCTAGTATCATCTATCTGAAATACACATAGTAGACAGAGCTGCACACAAGCATACAGACAAATCTTAGATATTTTATATTAATAGAAATCTGCAAAGAATTATTCAGCAGAGAACCTATCTATTATACTGTCAAGAAAATAAATTTCTTCATATCCCCATATATATATTTAAATCACAATATTTGGTAAAGATCTCAATGGTGTTAAAATAAGGTTCATAAATATTTAACAGATCTTATTAATAAAAGCCCTAGCACACTGTCCACTGTACTGAAGATTCTGTGAATGTTTCCTTTGTTAGGGTCTTTTAACTGAGCTATAGACTATCTCAGGGTTTACACTTGACATAAAGTACCTATGCTTTTAAGACATATTTTCTAAAGCTGCTGTCATGCAAAAATATGTACTAGTTTCAAAGCTTTAGACAATTCTGCCCTTAACCAATCCTTCTCTCAAGTCTTCCAAATTTTTTCCAACAGTCCTTTTCCTTTCTATCATCATCTAGTTACAGCTTCTTACCTTCTTTATTAAAGGGTTCCCACCACTAACCCTTTTATCTGAACTCTCACCCATGTTTAGAATTTGGCATTTAGAATAAAATCAAGCAGGGTCAAAAACAGATCTTGGATTTGACTTTGGAAAACAAAACACTGGTTCAGGAAGTTTTGCAAAACTAAACTCAAAGTGCATCTTCTTAGCTATCCCTACAACTTTCATAGTTCCTCCTTTCTTTTCTAATGCTGTAAGCAACCTCCCTCTAATCCTTCACCTCCCTCATTAAAACACACTTCATGAAGATTTACAACAGTGAGCTCTCCAACATTGTCTGTGACCCTTTGTATTTGTTAGAATCATAGAAATGGAAGGAGCCATGAGAGGTCATCAAGTCCAGTCCCCTGAACTCATGGCAGGACCAAGTATCTTCTTAAACTATCCCTGACAGGTGCTTGTCTAACCTGCTCTTAAAAACTTCTAATGATGAAGATTCCATAACCTGCCTAGGCAACTTACTCCAGTGGTTAATTACCCTGACATTTAGGAATTTTTTTTCTAATGTCCAACCTAAACCTCTCTTGCCGCAATTTAAGCCCATTGCTTCTTGTCCTATCATCAGCAGTTAATGAGAACATTTTTTCTCCCTCCTCCTTGTAACAACCTTTTAAGTACTTGAAAAGTGTTATCATATAAACTGTTATTATAAGACAGGCTATTGGTGAACAATATTTTTAGAAGGAAACTTCATTTGTGTATGTGTGTAAAGCACTGTGTACACTTGAGGAACTCTAAATCAACATAGCATCCACAGAACTTTCAATTAGCATAATTTAATAGAATTATGGGATGCTATGTCTTTGGAGGCCATTTTAAACAAATTGGAATCTAATTTTACAAGGAAAGAAGACACTTCTTTCAAGTCAGCATTTGAACTTCTTGGCTTGAACACTCCCTTACTAATAAAGAAACGTTTGCAGTTTATGAGACTTGGGACTTGTAGGAGAATTCCAAAACCTTAGACTGCATTTGACCAGCAAACCATTCCACAGTTCTTGAATATTGTACAATAAAAGGGCACTCATTTTTGCCCTTACAAGCCAATTTATTTCAAAGGTGTTGTGGGCAACATAAATGAATACAGAAATTAGCCCAAGTAGTGCATGCAAATGGTATAGCAAATTTCAAAGATCAGGGGGAAAAAAAAAAAAAAAAAAAAAAAAGAAACCTTAGAGGTAGAAGGCTTGTAAAGTGGTCACACATCTATGATGCTCAGTTTAATAATGGAGTATATTTTTAGTATTTGTCTATCTGATTAGACTTATAGTTCTAACAAAGGAAGCTAGTTTTTGTCAAATCCATTGCACACAGCATTGGAAATTTGCCCTTGACAACAGCATCTCGTTAGCCAGAAGCACCACACACATCACTAATTTCAAGTCACTTGGAACACTGAAAACCTCAGCTAGTCTGTAAGGATCTTCGCTGGAGTACTTCAACTTTGAATGAGGATTATGCAGTTGCTTCAATTTATGCTTTTCATTTTTTAAATTTGGGTAAATCTCTCTCAAATAAAATTGTATGTGTAAATAGAAGTTAGTTTTAAATTTCACTGCTTGCTTGACTTTGAATATGTTCATATAATCAAGTATTCAGAAATTTCTGGTTGGCTGATCTGAGAGCTTGAAATGTATTAAAGAAGAATTCCAGCACATTGCCTAAAAAGGCACAATTAATTAGTATCTCTAAAATTATTAGCAGCTTAATCAAGTTTATCATATAACTTCAAGAAATCTTTCTATCAGTGTGTATCAGGTTATGCAAAGCCCTGACACAGAAGCAGTAATTCATGTAATGTTTGATTAATATAATATACCTCCTAGCTTTCTTGTTTTTCCCTTATTCAAATGTCTAGTTCCAACCCGTCAAGATTTCCTGTAATTTACAGACTGGTGTATCCATTTTATGTATGCTGCAGTGATTAAATGCTAAGTCTAGGGTAACGACAATGCAAATGTCTATTTAAATGCCTTTCTTATTACAATATAATAAGTAACAGCATTTTTTTTTACTTTAAATGAGTTGAATTATACAAATTATCCCTGTATAGGGCTGCTCTGTATGCATATCTTTTTTTATCTATCCTAGTCCCTTCTTTGTTATTCACAGGTTCTCTCTCTCCCCACTACTAATGCCAGGCTTTGTTCAAGCCTCCCCTAGTTGAACACCTTTAAAAGGGAACATTTTCAAAGTTGTGCAGTGTTTCATTTTGCTATTTAATGAGACTTGTATGGATAAAACTCCACACAGATCTCTGAAAAGTTAGACAGAAGGCAAACTTCTTTCCCCTTAGCAAGAAAAGCATCCTCAATCACTCCCCTTGTCCAGCTACCCTGATCACTTATTTGCCATGTACACCATAAGCCCTGGAATCAAGCTTGAACCTCAGCTACCCTTTAACCATAATATCTTGAAGACCTTTCACAGCTGCACTACTGTCTATATCTCAACTCACCAACCGTGGTCACTCAGTCTTATCCTTGGTAGTCCTAATTTGATTACTGTAGCTCTCTCCTTGCTGTTCTAATGGCTGTATAAGTAGACTCCATCATGTGACAATCCATATTTTGTCACAAACACATAATGGCTGTAAAATTACTCTCTTCTCCAGCACCTATTTGACTTCACACCCTTGCAGAAACATATTAATTTCTTGGTTTGCAACTTCTGTTCTGGCAGTTTAAGATTACACTTAATTAGCTAATCCCCTCCACTTATAGTGTTGAGACTTTTAGCTCTTTTGTTACATTCTATTTCCCCACATGTTGCACCCAGCTAATACTTCAAATACACCTAGAAAGTACTTTCCTTTAACCAATCAACTGATAATCCCCAGCTCTACTTATCCTCCATCTATTACAGTTCATAGATCTTCATGTGTTTTACCATCAATTGCATATTAACAAAGCATTCTGTGACTCTTCACCTAGGGGAAAGATGCCACTCAGGAGCTGAAGGAGAGGATTTGGGGGCACAGGACCATTGTGGATGCACAGATGGACCTGGCCTCCTGTAGATCCCTTGAGATCATAAAATAAATTGTTCATTGTGCCTAGTGCATGACCAATCAATATTTATCTCCCCCCCCCCCCTTTACAGGCACTTATATGATCACCATTGCAGTATATGAACCCTTCAGAACAAATAAAGAGAAATCAAAATTATTTCTGATAAGTAGAACTCCTCTGCTAAATCCTTTATGAGTATAGTACTCTACAGGGATCTATCTGGAAGGAACAGGATGTATAACTGAACCCTGGGTCACTGCTCATGGCTGCTTTTTCCAGCCAGAGCAGCCACATCCCCTCCAACACCTTTATGTGGGGATATTCAGCCCTTGGAGTTGTATCTAATCATTCCAGAAACCATCCCCCAACACCTATCTCAAGAACACTTCATTTTATAGGTACATTTCTATGTATTTATTAAAGGTTTATGCATTCTTAATTGATGTATTTATAATCATGTTCCAACTGTGAATAGTATGTATTATAGCTATATAAAGATATAAGTACATAAATAAAAGGCTTTGTGGATGGTTATAAAGCACATTAATAAGCAATCAGTTGGCATGCTGGACCCTATGACAATTGATTAACAGTTTGTTAAAACATTATCCCTTTATGAATTATATATAAGTGTCCACATAATATACATTGTGGTCCCTGCAAACTGTCTTCAATGGCACAGGGAGGCAACCTGTCGCAGTCTCTCCAGCCTTGGAGTTGATGTATATCTTCAAGTCAGCAGCACTGCTACGGACTACCGGCCCTCATGACCCCACAATATGCTTACATTTTTGTGGCTAATATAGAACAATGCTTCTTCAGCTCTCAGCCCCAAGTACTTCATAGATTCATAGAATAATAGAGATTATAATAATAACGAGGTCATCCAGCCCAACCCCCTGCTAAAAAGCAGGACCACTCCCACTAAATCACCCCAGCCAGGGTTTTGTCTAACCGGGCCTTAAAAATCTCCAAAGATGGAGATACCACCACCTCCCTAGGTAGCTCATTCCAGTGCTTCACCACCCTCCTAGTGAGAAAGTTTTTCCTAATATCCGAACTTGACCTGCCCTAGCTGTAATCTGGAACCATTGTTCCTTGTTCTGTCCTCTGTTACCATCGAGAACAGCCTAGCTCCCTCCTCTTTGGAGCAACCCTTCAAGTAGTTGAAGGTTGCTATCACATCTCCCCTCAGTCTTCTCTTCTGTAGACTAAATAAGCCTAGTTCCTTCAGTCTCTCCTCATAAGTCATGTGCCCCAGCCCCCTAATCATTTTTGTTGCCCTCCGCTGGACTCTTTCTAATTTGTCCACATCCTTTCTGTAGTGGGGAGCCCAAAACTGGACACAGTATTCCAGATGCAGCCTGACCAGTGTCGAATAGAGGGGAATTATCACATCCTTCGATCTGCTGGCAATGCTCCTACTGATGCAGCCTAATATGCCATTGGCCTTTTTCGCAACAAGGGCACACTGTTGGCTCATATTCATCTTCCCGTCCACCATAACCCCAGGTCCTTTTGTACAGTGCTGCTACTTAACCTATTGGTCCCCAGCCTATAGCACTGCATGGGATTTTTCCGTCCTAAGTGTAGGACTTTGCACTTGTCTTTGTTGAACCTCATGAGGTTTCTTTCGGCCCAGTGTTCCAATTTGTCCAAGTCTCCCTGGATCCTGTCCCTACCCTCCAGAGTATCTACCATTCCCCCCAGCTTAGTGTCATCCGCGAACTTACTAAGCATGCACTCTATTCCATCATCAAGATCATTAATAAAGATGTTGAATAGAACCAGCCCCAGGACCGACCCCTGGGGCACTCCACTCATTACCGGTTGCCAATTAGACATTGAGCCATTGATTCCTACCCGCTGAGCCCATTGATCTACCCAGTTTTCTATCCGGCTTACGGTCCACTCGTCCAACCCATACTTCCTTAACTTGCTGATGAGAATGCTGTGGGAAACCGTATGAAAAACCTTGCTAAAGTCAAGGTATACCACGTCAGCGGCTCTTCCCGCATCCACAAATCCAGTCATCTCATCGTAGAAGGAATCAGGTTGGTCAGGCACGATTTGCCCTTGGTGAATCCATGTTGACTGTTCCTGGTCACTCTATTTTCCTCGAAGTGTTTCAGGATGGATTCTTTGAGGACCTGCTCTCAGGGATTGGGTGAGGCTGACTGGTCTGTAGTTCCCCGGATCCTCCTTTTTCCCTGTCTTAAAGATAGGTACTATATTTGCCTTTTTCCAATCCTCCGGGACCTCCCCAGTTCGCCACGAGTTCTCAAAGATAATGGCCAGCGGCTCTGCAATCACTTCAGCCAACTCCCTCAGCATCCTCGGATGCAGTTCATCCGGCCCCATGGACTTGTGCACATCCAACTTCAAGTAGTCTCTAACCTGACTTTCCATCACTGAGGGCCGCTGTTCCCTCCATTCCGCATTACCCCGTGTAGTAGCCTGGGAACTGGCCCTCCCTGTGAAGGCTGAAGTAAAAAAAAAGCATTGAGTACTTCAGCCTTTTCCGCATCATCCACCATACGGATGCCTGCCCCATTCAGTAAGGGACCTACACCACCCCAGATCCTTTTCTTGTTTTTGACATACTTATAGAACCCCTTTCTGTTATCCTTCACATCTGTTGCTAGCTGCAACTCCAATTGTCCTTTGGCCTTTCTGATTTTATCCCTGAAGTCCCAAGGAATATCTTTATATGCCTCCCTTGTCATCTGTCCAAGCTTCCACTTCTTGTAAGCTTCCCTTTTATGTTTCAGCTCACCGCAGAGTTCCCTGCTAAGCCACGCTGGTTGCCGTCCACATTTGCTGTTCTTTCTGCACATTGGAATGTTATCTTCCTGTGCCTTTAGCAGGGTTTCTTTAAAATACAGCCAGCTGTCTTGGACACCTTTTCCCTTCAGATCAGACTCCCAAGGGATCCTGCCAATCAGCTCCCTAAGGGAGACAAAATCTGCTTTTCTGAAGTCCAGGGTGTGTGTTCTGCTTCTTTCCACTGATCAGGATCCTGAACTCTACCATCTCATGGTCGCTGCTGCCCAGGTTGCCATTTATGTCTATTTCCCTGATCAATTCTTCTCTGTTTGTGAGCAATAGGTCTAGAAGTGGAAGGCCCCTAGTTGGTGCCTCCAGCATTTGTACTAGGAAGTTGTCCTCAATATTCTCCAAAAACTCCCTGGATTGCCTGTGCACTGCTGTATTAACTTGCCAGCAGATGTCAGGGTAATTGAAGTCACCCATAAGAACCAGGGCCTGCGATCTGGAAACTTCTGGTAGTTGTCCATAGAACGCCTCATCCACTTCCTCCTTCTGGTCTGGCGGTCTGTAGCAGACACCCACCACGACATCCCCCTTGTTGCATTCTCCTCTAAACTTAACCCACAGACTTTCAACCGGCTTGTTTGCACTTTCACAGTGGAGCTCCGAGCAGTCATACAGCTCTTTTACATATAGGGCTACTCCCCCCACCCTTCTTCCCTGCCTGTCCTTTCTGAACAATTTATATCCATCCATGGCAGTGCTCCAGTCATGAAAGTTATCCCACCACTTTGTTATTCCAATGATATCATAGTTCCTTGTCTGTGCCAGTACCACCAATTCTTCCTGCTTGTTTCCCAGGCTCCTCACATTTGTGTACAGACACTTAAAATACCGGGCCGATTGTCCTACTTTGCCCTGTCGATTCTCCCTCCTGTTGCATCTTTCTCCTTGCAATTTCTCCCGGTGCCCTCCTCCCCACTCGCCACTTCTTCTCTATTTATGCTATATCAATGATATTTTCATCAAATGGACCCACAGAAAGGAGACCATTGAAGAATTCAGAGATTTCAATAATTTCCACTCCATGATCAAACTTAACCAAATCTGCACAGGAAATCCACTTTCTGGACACTACGCTGCAATTTATTGATGGACACAAACACCACCCTATACCAGAAATCTACTGACTGCTGTAGTTACCTACATCCCTTGAGCTTTTATCCAAAACACAGCACACGATCCATTGTCTATTGCCAAACCCTAAGATACAACTGCATTTCCTGCAATCTCTCAGACAGAGACAGAAACCTCCAGGATCTCAATCAAACATTCTTAAAACTACAATATCCATCTGAGGAAGTGAAGAAACAGACTGACAGAGCTAGATGGATACCAACAAGTCAACTTCTACAGGACAAAGCAAAGAAGGAAAACAACAGAATGCAACTAGTCATCCCCTACAGCCCCCAACTCAAACCTCTACAAACACATCATCAAGGATCTACAGCCTATCCTACAAGATGATCCCTCACTCTCCCAAGCCTTGGGAGGCAGACTTCTCCTTGGTTACAGATAGCCCCCCCAACTTTAAACAGATACTCACCAGCAACTATAGACCATACAACAGAAACAGTAAGACAGGCACATATCCCTGCAACAAACCCTGCTGCCAACTCTGCCCACATATCAACACTAATGACACCATCATAGGACCAAATCAAAACACTTACTCCATCAGGGGCTCATTCACCTATTCATCCACTAATATGATATATGCTATTGTGTGCCAACAATGCCCTCCACCTTATACATTGGACAAACTGGACTGTGTATGTGCAATAAATAAATAAATAAATAAGGTGGACACAAATCTGACATCAGAAATAAGAACATTAAAAAACTAATAGGAAATCACATTAGTCTCCCAGGCCATTCAGTAATGGATTTATCTGTATGTTATCCTCAAACACATTTACTCTAGAACAAGGCTTTAAAGGGAGACTTCAAAGTTAGAATTCATATGCAGGTTCGATTGGCTTTCCTACTACAAACATTAGACTTGAAAAATACCAGAGGTCTCTTCTTTTCTTTTCATAACTAAAAGTGATTCTCCCCTCTCTCAGCCTCATCACTTTGTGATATGTTGTGTTTGAATTTACACAACTTGTTAGATTTGCTAAAATAATCTGACCTGATGCAGCAATGAAATGCAGTGAAATTAATCACAGGATTTATCTTCCCCTCTCTTACTGTAAGTTTTCTCCACTCTGGCATCTGATGAAGTGGGATTTTGCCCATGAAAGCTCATTTGAAAAATAAATTTGTTAGTCTTTAAAAGTGCTACAGGACTCCTTGTTTGTTTTGTTCTCCAGCCTCACTTTCTTCGAACGGAAGGATACATTTTCAGATACTCCACTAGCTTTTGTATGTACAAGTTGCTCATGCCCAACTCAGAGCTCAGTACAGACCCTTTAGAAAGTGTGCTGTGTAATTCAGAAAAGAAGATGATTTATTATAGGAGTGGCTCTGCACATAAGCCAGGCTTTTAGTTACGGCAGGAGTCCACAGCCAAGATTGGGAACCAGTTGTGCTAACCACGGTATGTACATGTAGGTAAGAGAGAGTCTGTGCCCCAAGAGCTTACATTTTCTATAGACAAAGGGGGGAGAAAGGAAACATTATGTTGATTTCACAGATGGGGAACTGAGGAACAGAGAAATTAAGTGACTATTCTGAGGTGACAGTCTGTGGCAGAGCCAGGAAGTAAGCCCAAATCTCCTGAGTTCTGATCCAGTGGCTTAAAAGACAAGTTCCTCTAACTATTCGGAATTGAAGATGGATTGTAAATGGAGTTTTACAAAGAACATTTTTACAAACACAGGTTTTAAGAACATTAAATGGTCCATGACTGCAGTATTTTTTTACTTGCTGTGCACATTTAGTGAAAGATAATGCTATTCCCAGTGTTTTTTCTAAAAAAAAAAAAAAAAAAAAAATGGCCGGTACACTGACAGGGGTGGTGTGGGTGTGTGTGTGTGGAGAAGGGGGGGGGGGGTGACAGAAGGGGAAAGGAGACCTGCTCCTTTCCCCTGCTGATCCTGGCCTCCAGGGGTGTCATAGAATCATAGAACCTTTTCGGGCAAGGGGCCACTTTCAATTTTCCACGCACCCCCCACCACCACTGGCCCCGAGCGGCCTTCCCAGGCCCTGCCAGCTCCCCAACACCACTGGGCCCCTTCCCCGTCTCCCCCTGATTCTCCCCCAGACTCTTTCCCCACTTGTCAGCTCCCCGATCCCCCCAGGTCCCTTCTCCACCTGGTCAGCAGCTCCCCAACACCCCCGGGACCCTTCCCCATCCCCCTTACCTGGCTAGAACTGCAGGGGCCTCCTGAGTCACGCCCTGGCCAGGCTGCTCCTGCCCTGAGCCACATATCTGAGCATGCTCAGGGTGGGAGATTTGAAAAGTCCCCAGTCTGGCTGCAGTTCCCAGGCATCCATGGGCTGGATTCCAGCCCTTGCTGGACTGGATTCTGGCCCATGGGCCGCAGGTTGGACAAGCCTGCTGTCCCCTGCCAGCCCCTGTGCCCAGCTGGGGGCTAGGGTCAGCAGCAGGAGAAAGGAGATCGCTCCTTTCCCCTGCTGATCCTGGCCCCCAGCTGGGCAGCAGGGTCAGCCAGGGAAAAATAGGTGCTGGTACACTGTACCAAAAAAAGCCCTGGCTGTGTCAAATGAGAGAACAGTGGCGCACAGAATACTGCTAAAATTAATGCAGAAGGCAAATGCTTTGAACTACTGAAGAGGCTGTGGAGGTTCAGATGGAGGGAAGCTGTGAGCTTGCAAATGTTAGTGGGATACTACATACTGGAGTTTCATGAGGTACTTTCCACACTTTTCAAGTTAGGTTAAAGTGAGGTAGCATTAATACAAGTATCACTATCACATGCCTAATAGTCCTTGTTAAATGCACAAATTCTTTTTGTTTCAATAGTGTATTGTCTTATGATGTTATTGCACATTGATGTGAAAATATAAATAACATTTTAATGCAAAGAGTTTGGCCTACAGAACAAACTGCTAAAAGTAGAAATGCTATTGTAAGCTTATAGTCCAGGCCTAGAAATGCTGACATAAAATAAATTTTCACAGCATGAATAATGTCACTCTGCAAAAAGAGCATATCTATTAGTGAGACACAGGTCTTCAGTGTTAAGGAGAAAAGAATCTAGGCCACTATTAAAAATAAACCTGAAAAACTCACCTTCAACAATTTTCTAGTGAGAGATATAAAAAAAATTAAAAACATTTATTCCTCTCTACTTGTGCTAATCTACATAAATCCATGCAAAATATTCATGAATAAAGAACACTTTGCAGCATTTTAAAAAAGTCATTAAAATAAATGCAAAAAGATATTGTAAATCGTGGTTCCTCGGTAAAATGAAGGTTCTATCACATCCAAACTGAGCCATAAAATGGCACTATACGGGAATGTTATCTGTTTACTCAAAGTACATTTTGAAAATTTAGCACTGAGGTAAAATTCAGGAATTTGTTGTAGAACGTGAAATAATATTTATTATGTTTAGTGTTTCCCCAGCAAAATACTGGAAAAGAAAATAGATGTGTTTATAGGTCTGTTTTCATCCATACCGCAAATTAAATTGCAGGAAGAACAGAATATTTGTAAGCTAGTGTATGTTAGAAATTTTTCTTATAGTGCAATATATATTCATAACAAACTGAAATGTAACATGACCAGCTTTCCATCACTTTGTTTAATATTTACATTAAATTAACATAAGATTTTAAATCATTGGTGCTGTAGAAAGCGCAAACAGTAACTGATTAAGTAAAAGCAGAGAAAATTAAAAAGTAAAGTTAAGACCATTTATTTATTCCATTGTGAGAAGATTAGAAAACAGACAAATAGATAAGATGTAGATTAGTTGGTCTTTATCTATATTGTTGCCCGGCTTTTTATTTATTACTTCCATTCTTTATCTATATTGATGAATTCATATAAAGGCAAATCAAAGATATTGGTTTTGTACAAGGTCACTTCTAAATGAGAGATGTACTGTAATGAATAGCCAAACAGTTTTGCTGGACCTGTGTTCATATAAATGCCAGCAAGTTTGCAAAAAGGAGAAAAACAAACACCTGTAAAAAGGTGATTTTTTAAAATAAAAAATAGTTTGCAAACATTAAAGCATCTACGGTGAATTTCAATGTCTTTAAAAGTGCCACAGGACTCTGTTGTCTTTCTACAATAGACTAACACGGCTACCCCTTTGGAATTAGCCTACATTAGTAATGATGCTGATAGACTCTGCCATAGCAACAGGCCTCAAAGGCATTTTGATTGTCTCAGTGCAAAGACACTCCAGATATCCTGAGGACTGAACATTACAGTGGCCACTACTGTACCCTTTCACACTGTTCAATGTGTTCTCCTCTCTGCATTGGTCCTAGTTTTGAAGTTAATTTGGAAGTGAAACTTGTCCTGCTGTCTTTGACCAGTCCAACGTGGATGGCATTATTGATGTGCACCTTGATTTCTTATTGTGCAATTCTAGTTACTGAACACCTATGCATGGCAAGACACAATCTAGCCCTGTTTTTATATGATTTGGAATAAAATATTAAATTAATGAGGCAATTGTGTGCTTACCAGTTTTCTTAGAAGGATAGAATCCATTAGTTTGAACACCACACAGGCTACTTCTCATCTCAATAGGAGTGCCACATATTGGTAAAGGTCAGGGCTTTTTTTCTGCCAGTACAGCACACTAGCACCTATTTTTCCCTGGCCGGCCCTCTGGGGGCCAGGATCAGCAGGGGAAAGGAGCCGGTCTCCTTTCCACTGCTGACACAACGCCCGCTCAGTGCACCGCTTCTGCCGGCTGAGAATCAGCACTTTTTTTGTTTGTTTTAGAAAAAAAAAGCACTGGTAAAGTTTGATTATCCAAGAAAAAGAAGAGGTATTTGAAAAGGTGTAGGTGAATGAGAGTATGACAATATGACCCCTTCAGAACAGTTAAGCAGAAAGTCTCTCTCCTGAATTTCTTTCATCAAGGAGATACACGAGCTTCTCTTGCAGACATTTTGCGTAAAAAAGTGGGAGACATTATTTCCATTTGACAATTAAATGGAAGGAGTAGAGGTGGTGAAAAAATGTTCAACTAAACAGTTTTATGACAAAAAAAAAATGCTTGCAACAGGGCCAGCCTCCACTTGATCATCCTCCTGTCACCAGGGATGACTCCTTTATTTGAGCTCTCTGCTCAAATTGCCAACAAGGGTGCCAAATGGTGCCAGATTTGATGGGTTTTATGATATGCTAATATGCCCAGTAGGAAATTTAATCAGACCACCAAAATCAGTTTACATTAAGCCATCATCTTGAAATTACTTTTCTTCACTCACTCCTCAGACCCCAAACTGACTTTTTTAAAATAAAAAACTGAAAACCAGCACTAGTGTGGCAATAATCCTGTCATACAATTTTTCTATAAAATCAATTAAGAGACTTTTTCTAAATTAAGTTAAAGCTGTGATATGTTGGAACAGTTCGGGAATCTGTATATATAAACCTACGAGGTCCAGTTTGATACTAACAAAACTCTATATGTTTATGCCCTTATGGTTTTCTTTATTGTATCTTTGTAATTAGGGCCCTGCATGGATACAAAAATGTGGAACCAGAAGCAATCTGCAACTGCCCAATGTTAGTCTTCATCCGACCCGCAATTCGCGTGCCATGTTTTACCTGGATCCAGAACAGCATCTACAACCGAGCTTAGACTCTCAGCCAGCATTCTAACATTTGATTGGCTCAAGTCATTCACCACATGGGTCCCACCCATTTTTCCCTTTTCTTCTTTGTGATTTGCATGCTGTGCTGTCAATCAGATTTCCTTGGCCACGAATGAAATTTCTGATTGACAGCATGACATACGAACAGCAAACAAGAAAATGAAGTGGGTGGGGAAGGCATGGGGAATGAGCTGATCAAAGGCCAGCATGCTAACTGACTGAGTGGTGTGTCTCCAAGCCCCAGCCTGTTATGACGGAGACTCTGATTGGCTGGCAGACCACCAATCAGAGCTCAACTGGGATTGGCTGGAACACTTCCTTTTTCCCCTGTGTGCTGCTGCCAAGGCAGATCATAGCAGCAACTGCAAGGATTGCTCATAAAAATAGAATCCGCAGCCGTGGCCAATCCGCAACAATGGAGCTGCGGATATCCACACCCACACCCGCGGGAGCAGTTACCCGTGGATCTGAAGTGGATACTCTCGGATCTGCAGGGCTCTATTCATATCATCTCCCATCAAGGGGAAGAGGACTGGCACTTTGATGCTGCACCAGAATGGGACAGACATGAAGGACCATCAACAATTAAATAAACTTAACTTGTCAGGATAATGGAGGCTCACTGTAAGGACTACTGATTTTATTAATGACCAGTGGACTAATAGTCCACTCCTCTGAGACAGATAAGGTTGCATACATGAATATGGTATGATGTCTCACACTATACCACTGTATATCACTTGTGCTTTCTGTATGAGTAAAGTGTGTGTGTTTTCAGAAAGTCCTTAGCTGAATGTGTGTGCTACTAGCTTACACAGATAGTTCCACAAGAGATAAACAGTAAACAAGAGTGATTTACAACTTCTGAGGAGCTCTGGAAGCAAGTAGTAGTTATCGCAGAGGCTTAGGTGAACTAGTAGTAGTTTCTGGGGCAGGGAAATTGGCAGTGGGGATCCCATAGTCAGAAAGGAGTGTCAGACATGAGTCAGTATCTCAAGTATGTGCCTAAAAGTCCAGAGACAACATATAAGCTATGTCTACACTTGTTAATGTAAGTCGACTTTGGGGGGGACCCTACAAAGTCAACCTAGAGTGTCCACATTGGACGCCTAGGTCGACTTCTAGGGGCTAGGTGGACCTGGGACCGGTCCACGGTGGCAGGGGGGCACCCCTTGCCAAGTGCCAGGGGGCTCAGCCTTTGCCCCATTGTACCCAGGTACAATGGGGCAAAGGGGGACAGGGACCCTGGCAGGGCATAGGGACAGGTTGGGCAGGGCTCTGCCCTGCCCTGTGCGGGGGTCATGCCAGGCTCTCCCTGTGCCAACCACCCTGGCAGGGAGGGCACTGGGGAAGTCCTGGAGAGCCCTAAGTCGACTTAGAGTCCACTTAGGGCTACTCCACATCTACACTGGCTTAAGTCGACTTTCTAAAGTCGACTTAAAACTAGGTTTTATAAAGTCGACTTAACTTTTCCTTAAGTCAACTTAAGCAGCTGCTTAAGTCGACTTAAGGAAAGTGTAGTATAGACACAGAGTAAATTAAGTCAATTTAAGCAAGCTTAAGTCGACCTAATTTACAAGTGTAGATGCACCCATAGTTTCTAATCTTTGCCAAGCCACAAGTATGTGAGACTCAAAACAGAGCTCCAATACAGTGACGTGGTGAGTGTTCAGGAACAGGAGCTCATCCAGGAATTAAGAACATGTATCACAAATAGAGAATATCTAACACCTGTTTTAAAAATGACAAAAAAAAAATACATTCTCTCGCTCCCCCGGTCTATATATTTGTTCTTTCACTCTGTCTGCTTTCATTAACCCCAACTACTCATTCACAGTATTTTTCCTTTGGAATTTTACATCAGCCATGAGCAATTTTTTTCCTCTACAATTGCTATAAAATGAAATGTGAATTCCAATAATGGTTCTAGCCAAGTTCACAATGTTTGAGATTACTGTAGAAGTACAAATAGTTATTTTATTATCGTCAGAAAAAGGGGAAAAAGTGATACCCTTTCCAACCTTTATGTTTTCATCGATCTAATTCTAATGTTCTTAACCAAGCTTGTAGACATAGTAATACAGATAATTTGAACTTGGTCAACAAATCAATATCAGAACTAAGTTAAAAGTTTTGATAAAATAAAATTGTTAACAGAATTGAACCATAATTTTCAAGGCTCTGTAAAACTGGTTCTTTACATCACAAAGATTTCCATTTAGAAATCAATAGTTTTGAACAAGAGTTATATTGAGGCCTTCAACACTATGTCAGGGCAATTCTGGACCCCATCATTAAGGGGTCTTTTCATGACAGTTGTTTCAAAAGCTTTGCAGTATTGGCAGCTGGTGAAAAAAATATAATGGCTTTATTCTGAAAGAAAAACAACAAAACTAAGTGAGCTATTCTAGCCAGTCTTCCTAAGGAGCGGTCACAAATAAAATATGCCATTGAAATATAAAATCACAGAGGGTGAATATGAAGTTGGTGAGTTCTAAGATTAAGATAAGATAAGGAAGACAATTTTGAAGGTTATATGAGAAACATGTTGTACAAAAGATGTATTTCTGAATTTGTTTCCATTCAGAGGGTTTTGTTTTCCTTTTCCAGTTTATCATCTTCTATTAATTTAATTGTAATTCTAGTGCTTAAATAACTACATTATTCTTAAAGCATCATCCAAGACTGATTATTTCATGTTCTGCATAAGAAGATTAAAAGCTGAATGTTCCTGATTGTACCTAAGAAAAACACCGAGTACAGTATGCTCCGCATTGTGGATTTAATGAAAACTGGGGGGAGGGGGGGAGAGTTGTTTATGAAACAAAAACCCTCAAATCATTTCAACATCCTTCTTAACTGACAATACTGGGAAACTGGAAAAACAAATCAGTCAAGTTCAAATATAGATAGATGCAGCTAACAAAATGCTAAGATCTAGGAGATGGAAAGACACACACACACACACACACCAAAAAGCCCAACCACATTATGTGAAGAATTCAACAAGAACACAACCTGAAGACAGGGGAAGATTATATAAATTTTATTATTTTTTTATTTTTGCTTACACCTTTTGTTAAAGGAAATATATGTAATTCTTTTTCCTCATCTTACTAAACTTTTGTGACAAAGATGAAGTATCTGAATTATCCTTCTTGATAACAAAGTATTGTATCTTGCTCTTTATTAGTTTGTACTTTAATAAGCTGCCTGACTATTAGTCTTGTTTAATTTCATACTCATTAAAACTACAGGGAAAGTGCTGTTTGCTAGCTGAAAATTCAATAGCATTATGACCTTTCAATTTTCTGTATGTAACTACCTGGTGTATTTTATTGGGCATTACATTCTGCTACATTGCTTTTTTTTAATCTCAGTTTTAACTCATACAGGAAATGACATAACCCATTGCTAAATTGACTTCAGATGCACATACCTAGCTCCCATTAATTCAACATTTAAGCCAACAAGAACCACATTCACATACATCCAGAGAGGAATGTGGTCCCTTGTGCTAAAGATCATCAAGAAAAAAAATGGATTGATTGCCATTGCCACAGTAACTGCACTTCTTCTGCAAGGATGAATGTGTGGCTCCATATTCATGCCTATATGATGCATACACAAGCTCAGATCTTTCTGGATAGCCATGTACATTGAAACTTCTTGCACACACTGCCCATGTCCTAACATCCCCACCTCGGGATACATAAAAGGAGCACTGGCCTACATTTTCTTCCACTAAATCAAGAATCCATTTTGAGACTCCAAAATAGCATGAAAAAGTATGGGGAAGAGTAAATTCACACAGATTAGCTCCCAATGGTGTTACATCAGTGTAGGTAAAGGAGAATCCATCTCTGAGAAAACTTCAGGGAACTTCAATAATAGAAACATCTTTAAGACATACAGTTATGAGTGGTGTTAGTTCTGGTGAAATGTACTCTAAATTTTATGGATTCTGAAATCCTCTCTATTGCACAGCAACTGAGAAAACAGAGGTTGTCCATTTGGAATAACACAGTGGAATTTGACTCTTGGTATGATCAGTCTGTTTGAATGACAGCTAATGTCCTCTTTGTTTTTCTAGTACTCCATATTTTTCTTTAAGGCCTGGCTCATGGATTTCTGTGACTAGATGTTTACTCATTGTAAAAAATCCACTTTTTTGCCATCATGGATGCAAAGAAAACCTTGAAAACATGAAGACACCCCACAGTATGCAAATAAGAAGAACCCAGAAAGTAATGGGCTCACCTGAAGCAAGGGAGATTAGGTTAGGTATTAGGAAAATGTTTTCAACTATAAGGGTAGATAAGCTATGGACTAGGCTCCCGTCGGAGGTCATGGAATCCCCATCATTGAAAGCTTTTAAAAACAAAGTTGGACAAACACTTCAAGGATTTACTTCATTTGGTCCTGCCACAGGAGAGGGGGCTGGACTTGATGATGTCTTAAAGTCCCTTCCAGTCCTACATTTCTAAAATTCTATGAAAATGCATTTTTTTAGGGGGGAAAAAGTCACATGATATTTAGGCCATCAGTCTCAGGATTTTGGGATCCGATTAATGATTTCTGAATGCCTGAGATGCACATTTACACCATGTACCTTAGTCTCATAATGAATAGCCTCGGGGGAGGGGGGCGGGAGAATGATCAGTTGCTTGATTGGTTGTAGACAAAGGAGATGAACCATGAATAAAATTTGGATGCTTTGGTAAAGGCCTGTCTAACTGTTAATGAACATTGTCTGTGGTTGACTGAAACACTTAGGATCTTGATCCTCTCCAGACTGATCTAACTGCTGCTAGGAATGTAATTTTCAGTAAGAGAGAGTCCAGGGAACAGTCTATCAAAGAATCACATAGTAGTTCCATCAGTCTGGGGAGCACCATGCAAGTCTTACAGTAGGGGATAGCTCCTAAGAGGGGAATAGTTCTTTAAAAAAAAAAATCTTGGTAATACCACTTACGTCTTTCTATTAGTAGATCTTCAGGAGCTTTACAAAGCAGATCAGTATCCATCATTCCCATTTTATAGATGGAGAAACTGAGGCCCAGAGGAGTCAGTGGTTTGACCAAGGACACCCAGCAGGCCACTGGCAGAGATTAGGAATAGAATCCAGGAATCATGGATTTCAGTCCAGCACTTTAGCCACTAGACAGCCCTGCTTTCCCAGTGTTTATACAAGTTGGTGAAAGAACAAAATTGCAGTCAAATGCACTGAAATTAGGATGTGGCTGTATTACTTTAAATGAAGAAGGTAATCCAAAAGGAAATGCTAGTGAGTATTAGTGTCTTATCATCTTTCCAAGATAATAGAGATGGGTATTATGGTTTCTTTTGAAAATGGGGGACCAGGTATGAACCATTAAGTGATGCACAGCTATGACAGCACCACAAAGACACATAAGTGGGAGCTGAGGGTGCTTAGCACCTTGGAAGAGGTACATATCACTTTGAAGGCTCAATCCCAGTATTTGTACAATGATAACTTCTGCTCCGTGCACAAACAACAGAGGGTGGAAATTCTTCTGATAGCTCTCTTTTGCCCTGGATATTCTGGCAAAGAATAAAACTAACAATCACACATTTTCATAATTTAGCACTATATATTCAAACAAGAAAACTTAATAGAAGTACAAATCCATTTACATGGTTAAGTAGGGAAGCGTGTTATATAATTACATCTACATTTCTCTGTTCATAGGTACCAGCAACAAAAAGCACCTAGAGCTCACTTGAGAGGCGAGTCTAGGTTCCAATTGCGGCATAGTGATTCACCCTATAGCCTTATTTTACATTAACCTCTGGGATTTAAAAATATTAATGAGCTGCTTGACTTCAAATTATCAAGTTCTTAGAAACCTCTGTTAATTCAGCAAGCTAATGTGGCATTTTCCTCACAAAGTCCCTTATATTTAGCCACAGATTTTATAACAATTTGATCACTGCAGCATCTCATATGAATGAGTTTTGGACTCAGATTGCAAAGTGTGGATAAATTGCAGAGGAATCATAAGTAGCCATAGCATTTTTATAAATAGAGATCTGAAGGGCATTGATATTCTCCTATCTACACCTTTTTTCAAGTGGGTTTATAAAGGTTATTTTAAAATATTTGTTGCTTCCAAGCCCTTGGTATTGCATAATTACAAAATGCATTTAGAGAAAATACTTTCATCAGGGTTAGGCATGCACCACTTGCTTGAGGGCTCTCAGTGCCTCTGGCATCTATTAAAAATGTAGTCAAAATAATCTAAAAATGCAGCACATTCCCCAAAACGAAGAGGAATAAAACCCCATGTGCATATACCCCCTCACAGATCCATCCTTCAGAAATAAGATTTTTGCCTTCACTGCACCTGCCCTTTCCAAAATGATGGAGAAAGAGATGGACTTTGTAGCATGTCTTGAACTATCAAATACTTGAGCTATTTCAGACAGAGGAGAAGTAGATTCCCAAGGTCAGGGCCCCATTCACAGAGAACAAACTCCTAGAGAACAGCAAATTCACAGATAACAGCAACTCCCCTCTTGTAGATCTAAAAAGATCTATCACAGGAAGGTGGTGGTGCTCAAATACAGTCAGTAGGTTTACCTAAGTACCAATTATATTATTTTGTTTTGACTCTCCTGTGAAAAGAAGTAGCCACTTTTGGTCCTGGGTCACCTACAATCTGTCAAACTCTGTCTTAATAATTCAATTCATTTATACCGATCTCCAAGTTATTTTTTCTACTGCTTACACTAAATGACTCATTCTCCAAACACTTTGTTAGAGAAAGAACTCAAATCCCAGAAGCCTGGCTGATGGGTGTCCTTCATGTCCCTCACTTCAGTCCCTTCAACATCTTTTTTCCCCCAGTGCACTCTTTTTCTCTCCCGCCTGAAATTTAGCACCCTTTTGCCAATGTCTATTTCATAGTCCCCCCCTTTTTTTGGCGCTGTGGTCCTCTGAGAGTCATTGTTACCAGTGTTGTTATGTATCCAGCCCTGGTGTCTATTTGGCTGCATGTGTGTGTGTCCTGGTGTAGGTAACACTCATGACTGAAGGAACCAACATGACCATGGATCTTTTATTGCAATGTAGCACAATGGTAAACAGGTACACCAAAAACGTTTGTGTTCTCAGTGCAACAGAACAGCTCAACTGATGGCACGACTCTGTCACCCCCTTTGGCTGCATGAAATCTGGTCTCTGGGACTCCTATTTCAATACACTTTTTGGGCCACTCACTTGGCCCATTTGGCACAAGAGACTACTGTTTTTGAGACCTAAAGTGACCTTAATTGGTCCACGCATCCTTCCTGATGCCATCCATTACCTTATTTGGTCCGCATATCACTAGACGTCTCTGTACATCAAGATGTCATGGTTTGGCTGGCACATTCCTATCAGAGGATAGTCTGGGCAAGACATCTCTCCTTATCTTTTTGGTGCTAGGCCAACCCAACACCTCCTTCCTCAAGATACTTTTCCATTCTTTATACGTATTATTGCAGTTTCAGCTTTTTTCTTGCCAATTTCAGTGAGGTCAAGCTTTCACAACCTGACTCCTGCCAGCTTGACCATTTATCCAGCTCAGGCTTACTCTTTTGGCTTATTTCGCTAGGCCTTGGGCATTTCTACTTGTCCTTTTATATCATACTCTAACTTTCTACTATGTTTGCTTCCCTTCCTCATTTTCTCTACTTGAGAAGTTATATTTATCTTGTTCCCATTATGAGATAGAAACCACTGGTGTCTTTGTGTTAGGGGTGATCTTGCACCTGAGTTGAGTACTCTGGGATCAGAGAAAAGAGAAAGTTCTGCCAAAAGGGCAGCTGCCTGAGATTGCAGTTCTGGGCAGATAACCTGATGTGCTCTTGTTGCTATCTTCCTTAGGACTGTGGGAGGAGCAGGAAAGGAAGGCAGATATCTTTTGAGAAGCTGCATTTTACCACAGCTTCTAGAGCACGTTTGCAATGGGGCAGAGTGGATGTGAGATCATGCTGTTTTGTCAGCTCCTAGAGGTTTAATTTATGTCCTGTGGACCAGTCTCTCTCCTCTCCCACCTCTTTGTTGGGAAATGCAGTCTTATGCAGTCAGCTAATTTCAATTTTATTTTACTCTGTTTATAATGTGATGCAAATTGTTCCACCATATAATCGCATCATCATTTATATGGACTGAAGATTTTAAAGCCAACAAAAGTTAATAATTAAAGCATGATTACTCATGTTACATATTTTTTCTTCTATAAAATTCATAGACTGATTTTTTTTCAGAAAAAAATCAGCATGTTCTCCCTAAACTTCATGGATTTATGAAAGAATACATTTTAGAACTTGTTTTTCATCACATTGAGGAATTTACAGGCAAGTTCTTAAAAGTGCAAATTATTGTAATGCTGAGAAAGATAACAGGTTTGAGATAGATTTTTCTTAAGAGAACTAATTAAGAGGAGTGCTTGTAAATTTGGGAAGGATACACAGATTTGAAAATGTCATGGATTATGAAAAAAGTATACAGGCTATCATATGTCCTCTATATTTGCATATAATTTTTACATTGCATTAGTAAAAAAGCTTTACTGTACATTGTGTTTTTCATAGAAAGCTTTCCAAAGAAAATAGACTGCACATTATTGGACTCTGCCTGGATACAATACAAATGATCATACATGCTCCGTGAACGCACAATACTGAGGTGTAAAGTTGTTGTTTCACCTTCTAGTACATGGAAGTTATGAAACACTATGGTAAAGATAGCTCCAAAACAAGGTCCCAGATCCTAATAATCTCAGTCTTTGACAGGTCCAAAAATCTAATTCCTGATCAAAATTGGTAGTTTAAGCCAATTTTTCCCCCTACAGCCCAGAATCTTGCCTTGATGGTAATAGGTGGCATTAGCAACACTGTATTAGTTGCTACTGGTATTGTCCATGAGAAATGGATGGCCAGATCCTCAGCTACACTATTGCCACAAATTAACAGTGAATTGGTGATTTCAGCTATTCTGTCATTCCCGGTTGCCAGATAGATTTACACCATCTAATGATCGTGCCTTGAAAGTTAGAGTAAGCAAATGGGAATGAAAGTCAGGATACCTCGGTTTCATTCTTGTCTGACCTTGACTCACACAGTGATTCTGAGAAATCACTTAATCCACAAGTAACTTGGTTTACTTATTTGTACAATGGGTTAGAATAATACTGCATATTTGTGAGTACTTATTTGATTTATGCAATATTGGATTTAATTAATTGTGTGGTTAGTGGCCAGGATATGCTTCAAATTCACCTAAAAATAATTAAAACAGTGTTAGGATGCTTGCAAAATGCTTAAAGACCTAGGATAAAAGGTTTGTATAAATAAAAGTGTTTTCTATTTTGATCAGCTTTTATACAGCCTTCTCTCTCTTCGATACTGTCTGAACAACCAAATTAAAAGTTAGTCTGCGGAATGATCCTCCCATTTCATTCACTGCAGTAACTCAACATAAGCAATTCAGGGTTTTTTTACCCAGATAATTATTACAGAAAATGAGCAGCTTTACTATATATGGTCTACTTCTAGTAGCTAAAAATATGCATTTTGCATACAAGTCCTGCTGGCTGATAGACCCTAAGGATTATGTAAACATTATTAACAATGGATTATGAAAGTACCTAATATGAAGTTAAACTTTGCTTATTTAAGTAACTCAAGAAGGATAAATTAATAGGAAGTCAAAACCCTCAAAAGTTGAAAAAATACAGTTTCAATATTCACTGCTCTTTTAACTCCCCTCTTGTTGAGCTCCAGTAGCATAAAATAGGTATCATTTTCTTTCAACCATGTTTGAGTTTAAAGTATGACAAGTATTTGATTTTACTGTTCATCTTTATGTATAATAGCTTGCGGCAACAGAAAAAGATTGCCTTTGGTATTAAGAATGGGAAATTCTCTTTGTGAGGAATAGAGATACATTGGACCCATCTCCAGAATGGGACATGGGCAATTACTGCCTAATTTGTGTGCATAAATACCATGACGAGGCAGTCAAATGGCATAACTGTACATACAAGTGGTGAGTCAGACTTTTAACTGATCATTTGTTTCCACTGCTGTCCAGTTAACATGAGCAATTGTGGTTGTACACAAAGGGAGTACAAAACTGAGCTCATTTCATTTTTGAAAATTATGTTGCTACTTTTTCACTTATGTATTCACTTTTTCCTGTAAATGTCTCCAGATACTCCAAGCTAAAATTCACAGCTAAAACTATGTTGAGGGAACAACATGTGAACAAGGTTTTCTCTTTCCTCTTCAATGATTTTAATCCAGATGCTATGAAAGAGATTGGACAATAACAAACATTTTAATACTCCCCAAAGGGGAAAAAGAATAAAATACAATCTATTACCTTGTAAATTTATGAACACTCAGTAAGCATGTCATATATTAAGAGATGATATTTCTTTCCTACATAGTATCAATAAGTTGAGAAAGATATATACTGTAAAGTAACATTCCCTTAAACAATTGTGTTTGAATAGAGTTATTGACCAAGGAATATTATTCTTCAGGGGAATTAAAAATGGGAAGAAATACTTCAATTTTAAAATGTCTTGCAATGTGGAATAGAATAATGACTTCCAGGAAAATAAAGGTCTTATTTTTGCTTCTGATGAGGATCCTTTGAGGTTTTCCTCTCCCCTAATGAAAAGGGCATACCTAGGAAAGATGTGCCTAGGGAAATATTAAGGGATGTCTAAAGGCAGTTTAGAATAAGGAATGTGTATTTAAGGTCAAGGAAACACACCCACCCATGGACCTGAATTTTTTTTTTCCCTCAATGTAAATCTAGACTATAAAGACCAAAAGCAAAAGATAAGCAAGTATGAAATATTGGTACAAAACTCTCCCATAGAAAAATTGCCATTGTTCCTTGACTGGCCAGTGCAGGTGAAATAGCTACTACACAATTAAGGATACTTCCACAGGTCTGGGAAGAACAGCAGCCCTAGGGTTTCTGGTGCTTTAACTTGCAGTTTCTCAAGTGCTGAGCCTAAGCCCAGCTGCTTCTGGGGTCATCCAGAGGAAAGGAAAGGTTGTTGCCATGGATAGGACCAATACTTAAATAAACCCCTCAGCATTTGGGGGCTTAAGCTGATTCTTAGTTGTTTCATTATGGACTTTCCTCTCTGGCAGTTTGGAACAAACTCCCAACTTGCTTTGGGTTTAAAAACTCTCCTACAGCATTTGGGGAGATAGGAATCAATCCAGAAATAATTTCCAACACCGCTACTGTACAACAGGCCAAGTGCCCCTCCAAAATCAGTTTCTTAGCTGCAGGTCAGAGCATCTCCTTCCCTTTCGGCTCTGGCTGACTCTTGTATGCAGTGTGGGACAGGTTCATAACCACCATGTAGACAAATGGCTCCCCTGGTTGGTCTCCTGCTCCTGAACTCAAACTCCTAGCCTACTGTTTCCCCGAAGCTGCACCTTGTGTACTGTGTTGTAATCTCTTTTAATAGTATCCCCATCCTCTAGTCAGGAGACAGATAGAAGGACAAAACATGGATGGGTTATCTGTGCCCATCAGGGCTCTGGTATAATGGGTGGGATTCTTCACTACTATTATACATGGAGCACAGGCTCCACATTGGAAAATGAAAAAAAAAGAAAAAACCCAACAAACAATTAATGATATCTTTAGAAAGTAAATATGCAAAAATTCTAAGATCAACTTCTTTTAAATTTATACAAAGCTGTGAGACTTACCATCTATAGAAATGCAGCAAGATTTAAAAAGTCTCAAACTGGAAATAATATCAAGTAATTCTTTTTGTATTTGATAGTATCCCTCAGTCTGCAAACAGGATATTAACAAAACTTCATATATAGATAACAGGTTTTAGCTTAAGGCTTTAACTGCCCTGTTTTATAGTTCATGATTCCAAGAGACAGAAAATGAGACATTGAGTGAATATCCAGTCTTTCACCCTGCAAAATGTCAGTCCAGAGCTGTGAGTGGGGATTAGATGAGAGAAATTCTCATGGAAACTAAGCAACTGTATACAGAGTATAATTGATTCTGAAAAGAAGGATAATAAGATAATATTATTCCATAGTAAGAGTCCAGGTATACAAAGGGAAGTCAGGGATGTGGCCACTTTCCCAGTAAGTTTGTACTCCTTAACTGTGTGGGGAAAAAAAACAAAAACAAAACAAAACACCACACACAACATAACCCCCGCCCCAAAAGAAAGAAACAACACACCACCACCAAGGTACATTTAATAAAAGGGAATTATTCAAAATATTTGCATAAGAGAAGCTGCCTGGGTACTGTGAAAGTACCTTCTGCAGAAGACTGTGCACATTTGGTTATGAAAGCAAGCCACAAACCAGTAAACCACACATTATAGTATGACAAAGTTCCTCCTCTACCTTGATGGGTCCCACACTTCCCTTTAGCAGTGGGTCTGTTTCCCTCAGGCCTGAGAAAGGTCCTTTGCCCTCTTCAGGCAGGGGTTGTTCCTTCCCCCAGCCTTCATACCTGTGGGGTTCTTCTTGACCAACATTCTGCTCCTTCTCCAGACCTCCCTGCCTTACAACCACACCTTGCCTCCTCTCAAACACTCCAGTGGCTCTCCTCACACTCTAGCTACACCTTTCCTCCAGAGGGAAGGCTTTTTAACAAATCCTGGATGTGACCGTAATTAGCTCCAGGTATCCTAATTAACCTGGAGTAATCACTGCTCAGCTGTAAGGGGAAAAGGGATTGCTGAGCCTGGGGCTAATATATTGGCTTTCTAGAATGTGTCAGAAACCTTCTAGCCTAACCTTGTCATAATAGTTAGCTTTTCCAAACTCAGTGACATAAGCTAAACACATAGACTGTGTCTACACTTGTAAATTAAGTCAACTTAAGCTTGCTTAAGTCGACTTAATTTACCCTGCGTCTACACTACAGTTTCCTTAAGTCGACTTAAGCAGCTTGCTTAAGTCGACTTAAGGAAAATAAAGTCAACTTAATGGAAATTAAATCGACTTTTTAAAACCTCCTTTAAATTCCACTTAAGGCTTAAGTCGGGGCCAGTGTAGGTGTGGGGTAGCCCTAAGTCGACTTAGGGCTACCCCAGGACTACACCAATGCCCTCCCTGCTGGGGGGGGGCAGAGGGGGAGCCTGGCATGCCCCCCCACAGGGCAGGGCAGACCCCTGCCCATCCTGCCCCTATGCCCTGCCAGGGTCCCTGTCTCCCTTTGCCCCATTGTACCTATGTACAATGGGGCAAAGGCTGAGCCCCCTGGCAGTGGGCAAGGGGTGCCCCCCTGACCCTGTGGACCTGCCTTAGGTCCCCCTAGCCCCTATAAATTGACCTAGGCGTCCAGTGTGAATGCTCTAGGTCGACTTTGTAAGTTCCCTCCAAAGTCGACTTTAATTTTAAGTGTAGACTCACTAAGTCGATTTAAAATTACAAGTGTAGACATAGCCATAGAGACTTTATAAAGAATTCACATTTTATATGTAATAAAAAATTACCTGACTTTCTGCCAATTAGAAGCTTCAACAGACATTTAAACTACCTTTAATTATTGTTTCATTGCATGTTTGCTATGCACATGTAACCATTAGAATCCATTTTCTTTTGTAGCACTACAGCAAAAATATTCAGCTTGCCTGAGCATACTCACAACGGATGGCTTCCAATTAACAGCTGAGTCCCTGAGAACCTTCATATGAAGGCAGTACAGTGGGAGTTATTTATTGTCTCTATAGTTCCTCTGCTAAAACCAACAAGCCAGAGCAATGAACAATACTTCCATTGATTTATATCTCTTATTTTAATACACATCACTTTTGCAGATCGAGATATACCAAGGCAGGCCTTTTACCACTGCATTCTATCTATTCAGATAGCAGGTGTTCAGCAGACATCAAGCAGAAAATTAATATGATCTGTTCACCAATTCTAGATCATGGTTTTCTTGGGTCTTTCTTAATATTGCAGGCCTTATCTACACTGAGTCAGCAAGCCATCGTCCATCTCTGCATCTAGAGAAAAGTTTGAGAAGATGGAATTGAGCAGAAGGATGACTGGAAAGGCTATTTTGAGAGGAGGGCCTGGAGGAAAATAACTGAACTCTGGAAACATTCTGGATAATAAAATGGAGGGAGCAGAAAGTGAACTATGAATTAAACTTGGTTACCAACTAACCAGTATAAAACTGATGGCTGTATTTAACTCTATACTTCTGTGAAGATTTCTCTAATGCATAACACTCTAACAAATGCATTATCGCAAAGGGCTTAACTGGTTTAAGACTGACACCTGATTTTTTTTTTTAAACTAGCACGTCATTCATAAAAGCTAGATGAATTGGAGTAGTTGAAGTAGCCTGAAATCCCCACTTTCAACACAAGACATTTGGCTCAGTTTTAGCAGGCAGTGTTATTAATTAGTGTCTATTTTGGTGTTAAGTGGGTTCCTTCCCATCAAGTTATTTCAAAGTCTAAAAAAAAATCCAGTAAGGAGTGGTACAGTGGGTACCAAGAGATGGAGTTTGAGGGGGCCATGGCAGGGGCCACTGAGCTTTGAGATCTCCAACAGCCACACCAACCCCAGCTCAGTCCTGCTAGCAGTCAAGGGCTCCCGCTCTGTGGGCAGCCAGCATCCTCCTGTCCCATCCAACCCCCTCACCTGTTGGACACAATGACCAAAGCCTGTCATGCCCCCGTGCCGGGGCATCTGCTCCTATAACTCCTGCTCCCGGCTGCACCTGCAACCCTATTAGTAGGAGCAGGGAAGGAGGAGAGAAGGAAATGGATCCACAATCCTCCCTCCATGGTGTGCTGCCTCTACTGCTGCCAACACAAGTTGAGGGCATAAATGCAGATACTGGCCCCCGGGCACTGGACATCCATGGTACACCACCGGAGTGGTCATTTAGAAGGGTATGTCTATATTTAAAATGCAAATGCTGCAGCTCTGTGGCCATAATGTTCCAGTGTAGTCCCTCACTATAGCGATAGGAGCAGTTCTCCCACCACTGTCATTAATTCACTGAGAGTCAGTAGCTAGGTTGATGGAAGAATTCTTCCATCCACCTAGCACTGTCTACATCAATGGCTAGGATGGCATAGCAACCTAGAGATATGGGTTTTTCACATTGCTCAGAGATGTAATATGCCAGTGTCAGTTTTCATTGTAGATCAGCCCTTGAAGTCGTGAGTTGGCAATGCAAACAGGAATGGTTAGAACTAAGGTTGGGCTGACTTGGGGGATGGAAGGATGTGCAGGTGGACACAAGTGTGTTCTTTGGAGAACACGTCTCTGAAAGCTTTGCCTGCCTCTAGATAGAAAGTGATAGACACAAAGACTTAATGTCCACAATCCTCAAGAAGGGGGAAGCATATTTAAAGGGTCAAGAGATAACGATCTTAGTGACAGCATTCTAGATAGACTGTAGGGAGAATGGAGGAGCTGAGAGAAGGACGTTGCAGAAAGTAAGGACGGCAGTATCAAGATGTAGATTATGGATTAGTGGCTTGGTGGTGGGATTTGTGAGAAATAGTTAAATTCTGCAGCATTGTTGCAGAAAAACTATCCAGATGTTTTGACCTACATATGGGAGGGGAGGAACAGAGTAAAAAGGTAAGAGCTAGTTTAAAGGACATGGTGGCATTAACAGTGAGAGAAAAAGGAAACAAGGGAGTTTGGCAGAAGAATGAAGACAAGTTCTAATTTATTCTTGCTGGAGGTGGGAACCTAAGAGGAAAGACTTTAGAGAAGAGAGAAAGAGAACCAAAACCATGCACTAGCTTTCATGTGGGTGATGTCAAATGCATACAGCACTGCTGTATAACATTTTTCTTATTTCTGTTGCAAAGTGGTATGCAAAAGGATTCAGATGCTCTGACAATCTAAAGTATCCCTGGGTGTTCATCCATCACCACATTCATTGTACTCAATGTCTGTGAGAATGAAATGAGCAGGAACTATTCAGTGCTTCATTGAATTATTGCATGTCACTGTTATCACAAAGTCCATTACATGAAATTAATGTTTTTATTTAATTTTATATGCCTGTTGGATCTTCTCAGCAAGTCAGAATGTGGAGCTAAATGCAGGTTATCTGCTCAGATAAAACTCCTTATAGCTCTTAAAATGTCAGATATAGGATTCTTGTATTCTATGATGTCATCTGAATTACAGTTGGAATGAACTAGTTCAGAGGTTATGTACTTCTGAATATGTCATAACTAGCTATAGATAATGATACGTAAATATTTTGCATAGAGATTGGTCATATAGATAAAAAATATTGTGTGGTATTTATTGACAAATTCGTATCTTTTGATGGTAGTCATAGAATCATAGAATAATAGGGTTGGAAGGGACCTCACGAGGACATCTAGTCCAACCCCCTGCTAAAAAGCAGGACCACTCCCCCTAAATTACCCCAGCCAGGGTTTTGTCTAACCGAGTCTTAAAAATCTCCAAAGATGGAGATTCTACCACCTCTCTAGATAGCCCATTCCAATGCTTCACCACCCTCCTACTGAGAAAGTTTTTCCTAATATCCAACCTTGACCTCCCCAGCTGTAATTTGAAACCATTGCTCCTTGTTCTGTCCTCTGTTACCCTTGAGAACAGCCTAGCTCCCTCCTCTTTGGAGCAACTCTTCAAGTAGTTGAAGGTTGCTATCAAATCTCCCCTTAGTCTTCTCTTCTGTAGATTAAATAAGCCTAGTTCCTTCAGTCTCTCCTCATAAATCATGTGCCCCAGCCCCCTAATCATTTTTGTTGCCCTCCACTGGACTCTTTCTAATTTGTCCACATCCTTTCTGTAGTGGGGAGCCCAAAACTGGACACAGTACTCCAGATGCAGCCTGACCAGTGTCGAATAGAGGGGAATTATCACATCCCTCGATCTGCTGGCAATACTCCTACTGATGCAGCCTAATATGCCATTGGCCTTTTTGGCAACAAGGGCACACTGTTGGCTCATATTTATCTTCCCGTCCACCATAACCCCCGGGTCCTTTTCTACAGCGCTGCTACTTAGCCGATCGGTCCCCAGCCTGTAGCAGTGCATGGGATTTTTCCGTCCTAAGTGCAGGACTTTGCACTTGTCTTTGTTGAACCTCATGAGGTTTCTTTCAGCCCAGTGTTCCAATTTGTCTAAGTCTCCCTGGATCCTGTCCCTGCCCTCCAGAGTATCTACCATTCCCCCCAGCTTGGTGTCATCCGCAAACTTACTAAGCACTAAGCACTGTAACATCAAGAACGCAATATGTAAATAAAATAAGATGCCCACTCTGCACTTAGTATGTGATATATTATGAACATAGTGCACAAGTACAGATATATTTCCACCAGTTTATACAAACATCCACAATGCAGT
The DNA here is from genome assembly GCA_007922175.1 of Pelusios castaneus. Taxonomy (NCBI): domain Eukaryota; kingdom Metazoa; phylum Chordata; order Testudines; family Pelomedusidae; genus Pelusios; species Pelusios castaneus. The sequence continues at coordinate 843,418 of ML685772.1, forward strand.
ATATGTCCATGTGCTCATGTCTGAATCCAAACAAATGACATATATGTGGAGAGGACACTATGGCAATAATTCAATATGTATGATAAACTGCAGAACCATGTGATTAATTCTCTTACGTACCTTTCACCATCTCATCTGCTCTGCCTCTTAATTTATTTCCAGCTAGACTTAATTTCAAGCCTCTAAGAAGTTTCAAAGAGCTGCCAAATTTTAAAAATCAACTTGCTTTGAAATGATGTTTCTTCTTTCACACACAGGAAGGGATTTCCTGTGCGCCCCCCCCCCTCCAATTATATTGCGGTAACACTCAGATTGGATAATATTCTATGAAGGAAGTGACACTATTAAGGTCTGATGCTGTATTTCATAACTAAGATTTTATACAGGAGTTACATTTAAAATGTCTCTACCTATTTCAAAGTTTGTACCAGTTTAGAAGAGATCTTCCACCCATAAAATGTGGAACACCAAGAGAACTGGCAAAAATAATCATTCAAATGAGTTCCAGAGGGGTTGCTGTGTTAGTCTGTATATAGCAAACACAACTAAGGTCCTGTGGCACCTTAAAAACTAACAAATTTATTTAGGCATAAGCTTTTGTGGGCTGCAACCCACTTTGTCAGATACATGAAGTGGAAACTACAGTTAGGAGGTATATATATACTGCAAGGGCAAGTACTGTCAATTCAGTTAGAGTAGACGAGGCCCATTCACAACAGTTGATTAGAAGGTGAGACTATGTGAACAGAGACAATTAATTTTTGTAACGAGATAACCAAGCCTATAAAATAGCAAGGAAAAAATGAGACTTCAAGAAAGCCAGATGTTATATCCACATTAAAGATCAAACCCTCCTATCAGGAGACCAGATCTTGATAAAAAACTTTGGAGTCCAGGCAAGAACCAGCTTTCTTAGATTAGCTTGGTGCATTCTTATCAATCTGTGTGGTTTAAATACCACTAGAGTGGGGAAGAGCAGCACACCAAAGGAAAGGAGATACTGAGGCAATGGCAGGGCACAAACACAGACTAGGAACAGGGTAGAAAAATATACCATCTTAGACTATTTATTCCGAATTACACTATAACCTAGAAGGATGGAAATGGGAGCATCAATGGATATCAATATAAGACTAGGAGCAGCAATTTGTACTGTGGCCTGTTGAAAGGAAAGAGTGTAATAGTTATACAAAATGGTCAGGTTATTAGTCTCTCCCCTGCTACTGTGTATGCTATACGTGTACCAAGAATCCTTATAGAACTGCACATGATCAAACACAGGCAACACAAAAATGAAGAATAAATATAAGCAACAATGCTTTCTCCCTCTCAGTTTCCACTTGATCCTGTCATACAGCCATAATTACTTTGGAAATAACAGTTTTGGCACCAATTTACTATTGTGACTTCACTGCAAAGGGATATAAGGCTAAGACATGAATATGTTAATTAGGGAAATAAGCATAGAACTGGAAATCATGTAAATCACATGAAAAGTGAGTAGAGTGGGGTAAATTCTGCACTTATGCTCATCACTAGCTTCCTGCTGACATTAAATGAGTTACATCTGCCTGCATGTAGAGCAACAGAGCACTTGGCCCAGGGCATGTCAAAATTAACCCAGATGCGAAAGGCTTTTCTTGAACACAAGGGAAACATGAATAATAGTTTGCACAAGACTGACTCAGCTGGCTGCTAGAAAAGGAAAGAACAGAGCTCACCAGTCTGTAGGATACTGACACACAGCAACACTATCTGGAGATTTCTACTGTTCGAAAGGAAAAGTCAGGGGTGACACTCACAATAAGCAGCTCACTTTAAAAGTGTAGCTTCAGTCGTATTGAAGCAGAATTAAAGAGAGACAGAACAAAGATTTCACAGATCTCATAAGCATAGAGAAGTCGAGACAGTCCTGGAACAGCAGCTGGAGGTGGGGTGTAGAGATGAAAAGCAGAAAATTGACCAGCCTGACTTAAGGCGCTTATGGTAGCAGATGAAAACATCAGCTCCTCTGTAAGATTTACTTTCTTTAGCACCAAGCCTCAGACAAGGAGTCAAAGCTACTGACCTATGGTGAAAGCTACATTTCAGAAAAATTAGCTTGAGTCAATTTAGGCCAGAAATAAAAAGTGATGGAACACTAGGTTTCAGAGGCTTTACACATTTAAAGTACATGAGAAAAAACGCCACTTCAAAAAAGCACTTGAGGACTTCTGTCAGAAAGATGAAAAGTACTACTTGCTGCAGATGACATGAAAGAATACAATTAACTAGTCTAAAGTCTGAATGATCATTAGGGCAGAAAAAAAATTGACTATATTTTTGTATCCAGGCAGGACATCAGCTGCAAGTTATGAGACTGCAATGTTCCTATATTGGCTCCTAACAGTAAAATTACTATCCACCTTCATAATGTTACATGCCTCCACAATTCTGCTATGAAAGCAAAAAACCCTCTGGCTCCAGGTCAGTTTGATTTGATGGGAAAAAAATTCTTTCCTGATCCCCAAAAGCAGGCAATTGGTTAGACATGCAGAACCCTGGAAACAAAGGTCTATACATAGCTCAGCCACAGTGAGGGAAGACAGGCAGGGCAAGAAGATGGCCCCCAGACACCTGAAAAGGCTTTAAATCAAGGGGAGGGAGGTAAAGGAGGCAATCAGCCAGTGCTGGATTTAGGCACAAGCCTAGTAAGCCGTGTCTTAGGGCCTCACATTATGAGGGGCCTCTAAATATGTCAGAGTTAACTAAGATTTATTATAAGTGAAATTGCTTTGACTTAACCTTTCATATAAAATCCATTGCCAAAATTCTGAACCCTGACTTCCTCATCTTGATCCACACCAAATCCCATCAATTTCCTTTCCAGGACTGTTGGACTACTCACATCATCCACAGGTTGACCATTCTCACCTCAGACCTCAAGGAGAGACAATGGGAGCTAGCTACCAACACATTCTAAAATCCCAATCCACACCAGGCATCATCTCCACTAATCCCTTCCTTGCCACTCTCCCACCCCTCTGTACACCACCATTCAGGCCCTTAGCCAGCCTAAATGTTTGGGAGGGAGGGGCAAAAAAATATAGGGGGCCAGAGGCTTATTTTTCTAATCTGAAGACCATGCTAAAGACAACTTTCATAGTATCATTGGCTAAGTAAAAATTTTTGGGGAGGTCAGATATTTGATAATATAAATAAGACTTTTGCAAGATGTATGTTTTATTTATTTGTTTTTCATTGCATCTTTGCCTATGTATATATGCATATGCAAATATAATAGTTTATCATTTATTATTTCATTACCCTTTTTGTTACAACTGAATACACTTTTTTTCTCTTTATTTTTTATGGTATGGGGCTGGGCCTCGGAATCTTGCCATAGTTTAGGGCCTCAAGATGTCTTAATCCAGCCCTGCAATTAGCTCCTTGGTACTGAATTATACTTACTGGTCTGTCATTGCCAAGATCACCTCTGGAGCCTTTTTTGTTTTTTTCTTAAATGTGGTCTCAAATTAACTATCTTCCAGCCACCTGATACAGAACCAACCAGCCACCTGAAACAGAACCAACCAGCCACATGATACAGAAGCAATTTTGAATAAGAAGAGTACTAACAGTCATCTGCAATCTAACTAAGAGTGTCGAAGAGCTGAGGAGGAACCTTCCACAACATGCCTGATGAGGAGTGGGAGCCTGGAAGCCCTGAATTCCCAGGGCTTCTGAGATCTGCAGCTCCAGGGAAGCCAACCTGGCAGATGGCCTGAAGACTTCAGAGCTTTCAGCATATGTCACTCCAGGGCAGCTCACTAGCCACAGGTAGGACTCTACACCCTTTTCAAAAATAATATAATTGCTCTTTTATTTCAAATCTGAATGGAACCAGATTTTGAAACATCAAATTCCTCTGCAAAATGGTATTACTTTTTTCTTCACATCTCTACTAATGAGTTACAGACAAACCAGGACCCATGTCTGCAATTTTACAGTATTTACTTGCCACTATTTTTCACTAGTTTTGGAAGAAGACCCTCTGCCCTGATTTGTTTGTTGATGTTGTCTAATAAGTTGAGGTTTGAAAATGGACGTTCAATTTTTAAGAAGTGTGATTCTCTTTTCTCAGCTAGTCATTCACTGTCAAAATGGATACATTTGCCAAAATAAAAACCCACAAATCATCTGAGATATATTAAGTTCTTGACCCAGGCATAGAAGTACACTGTTTTCAGTTTCCATTTTTCAAAGGATGATGGCACAAGCCACATGTGATTAAACTCTGCTACAGCAGATAAAATATCCTACCTCGGGTGACATTTTGCTGTGATAAATAAATTCCGTTAAATTTGCTTTAAGTTCTCTTTTGTCTTGATAGTATTAACCAGAGACTGGAGAGATACCAGTAATGGTGTTTCAAATGACACCTGCAATTGATCAGCGGTATAAGGTCCTTACCCACTGCGTTAAGGCCATGGACAGGTTTATACTGAAATAACCTACAATAATGCATAAAATAGAAAATTCAGACAGGAGGACAGTATTTGTACAGTACAAAGAAGTCTTTTTCTGATGAAGATTGTCACAGGAATGCCAGGTTAAGTCTTAAATTTCCCTTCATGGCTCTTCTCCTTTCATCCATCCATCCAGGTACCCATCACCAATGTATTTGGGCACCTTTTCATCCATGTGGAGGTTCTTTAAGTACTACACAACAAATGGGAAATGAGCTATTGCAGAGACCATTCGCAGTGTTGCCAACAGTTAGGGCAGGGCTGTAAGCTACTTTGCTGCAGGCTAAGGCAGGCAGAAAACCCCTACAAAGATTCAGATGAAGTATATGACCCCAAAATAGCTTGATGGGAGAGTGGCCACTCAGCTGAAGTCCTGAAAGACCTGTGAAAGAAAGGAAAGAAACTAGAGAACAAAAAGAAAGGGTGTGTCTACACTGGCAATTTAGGTCAACTTGAGGCTTAAGTCAACCTAAACAAAGCCATGTCCACACTGGGCTTTTATTAAGTCGACTTAAGCATTTCTTTAAGTTGAATTAAGGAAAGCTTAAGTCAATATAACACCTGCTTTTAGGTAGATTTAAGCCTTAAGTCGACTCCTTAAATCGACTTAAAGCCAGTGTGGATGGGGATTAGCACCTAAGTCAACTTAAAGCGTTAAGTCAACTTAATAAGGTCGACAAGGGGCTATGTCTAACTAGAAAAGTTGTCAACTTTGTTAAGTTGACTTAATATGGTCGACTTTAAGTTGACCTTATTAAGTTGACTTAAAGTCGACTTAACTTTTCTAGTGTAGACATGGCCAAAGAGACTACTGTCCACTGGCTGGTGAGGGTAGGGAAGGGGGTAAATGAGTGTCAGTAGCTTTTTATTTGTTTTTCTGATTCCCCAAAAATGGGTTACAAAAAGCAGATGGGATAGTGGGATCAAATCACTGAACCTGCATATCAAACTAGCCCCTTATGCCAGTTAATGACTGCAGTAACGGAGGAATAAATTATAGGCACAGTATTGGTTTATCTATATTAATGATCTAGAAGAAAAGGTGAGCAACATGGCAAAAATCTGCTGGTGAGATAAAAAATGTTAGGTTAATTAATCTCAGGAAGTTTTGTAAGCAACTCCAGAAGGACATGAAACTAGGTTACTAAACATTGTGTTGCCAGAGGAAATTCAACATAACAGAATCCAAAGTAATGCAGAGGGGAGGAAGTAATTTAAACTATTCATACATACTATTGATGATGGGTACTGAAACAGTTGCATATACAGAGGAAAATCCTCTAGCAATCATTGAGGACAGCTCAATGAATGTGTCTGACTCAACACACTATGAAGGTCAGAAAAACCAAGAAGCTAGTCTATATTAAAATGAAAGTTTAGTGATTAGTTATAATACCTTAGATAATGTAATTAAGTAAATATTTACTAAATAAGAAGATTCTTAGTTCTTAATATTTTAATCACATTTAGAAAACTTGCAGATTACATCTCTGAGGAATACTTCAGAAATGGCATTATTTCCAAGGATGTCAGCAGGCTAAGTATACATCTGAGGTTAAACCTGTTTTTAAAAGGTGACCACTATACACTAACAATAACCATTTGTTAGGATTTTTTTTAAAAGGAGGTGTGGCTCTTTTTGGTATGGCTCCATTCAAAGAAAAGGCTAGTTGTCATTCTCGGTGAAAAGTTCAAAACTGTTACATTGTTGCACTAAATAGTTCCTGCAGCACCCCAAAATAAAAAAAAAGTCATGGGTCATCTCTTCCCACCAGTCATAAGTGTGGGTCCTTTTTATTTGCCCTCTTTTTTTATACATTTCGGGTTCATATTTTCAAGGTTTTTTTTTCACAAGAAGGAGAGCCAGAAAAGTATTTTAAAAAAATGAAATCCAAAATTCTCATCTAAGCACCTGCCTCTAGAAACTAGGGCTTTAGGAAAAATATCAGATGCTGGGAGACCCACAATGAAAATCAAGAAAGAGTTGGCTATACTGTACTCACTTATTTTTAGACAGCAATGGTTGGAGTGAGGACAAGAAAATCCTAGAATGTACCTTTGAAAAACATTTAAATCTTCTAATTGCCAATAGTTTTCAAATGGAAAATAAATACACCGTCTTCCTGTAGTTTGCCTCAAATGTTTGTTTCCTGACTGATTTTTGAGTCTTTGTAATGAGATGTTTTTCTTGATACTTCTATTATAGTATATTATAGTTGTTCTTTAGGAAAGTAGTTGAGAATTCAGAAACCCATAAATTAATCAATAGTACAGTCTCATTTTGAACACTGCACTCTGTTTGTGAACACCAACTACAAAAAAAAAAAAGCAGTCAAAGAGTACCATGATGAGTGAAGGGAGATTGGAAGTATGGTCTTACTTAAGAGAGGCTATTAATTAAGCACTAGAGTTATAGGATTTAGAAAGGAGAACAGTAAGAGGTGTTATAGAAAAAAATGAGTATGAAAGGAAAGAAAAATGTAGTACTCTAATAACAGGAGAGTAAGGGAACATTCCAAACCAAAAAGCAGGACATGCATGGGGTAAAGCTTGTGAAACCTGAGCTTTGAACACATTAAGAGTCTCTTTTTGCATATGCAATTGCTACAACTTGCAAACTGATTAGATAAGGCAAATTGCATCCACAATTGTATTGAGACAGGTGTATTCATTCAAATGCTTGCAAAAGTGAGAACAGAAACTGAAGATCAAATTACAAGGGCAATCCATCCTTTTGTTGCAAGGTATAAACTGATCACTAGCTGGTGAAAAAAAATTCCCTCCCCTCCCCTGCCATACACTAAATTAACCACCTATAATACATTGCATAAAAAGACACTTACGTCTTTCTCTTCCATGCCAGAGCTATGGTGATTAATATTAATGAGGGAACATTTGCTGCTAACCCCAGCATTCATTTTTCAGTATAATGCACCAGTCCTCTTTTACATAGCACGTGAGACATCAATGTAATTTATTAGCCAAATCTATGTTAGTCATACCCTCAGGTAGTCAATTGGTTTCTGTATATATTCTCTTCTCCCACCCTCCCATGCAATCTATAATAGTCATATCGAAGGATTACTGTCTGTTGTTGCTTTGAGTAGATGTCTCATTTTAGGCTTAGAATTTACCTGTCAGCAGCAGACCATTTTGTAGTCAAAACCTTTAATCCCATTAGCGTTATTGCTTTATTAACCTTTCCTTCTGCTTAATTAGTCCTTTTCATATGCTGATTCAACTATTATTCTCTGTGTATCCTTTTTATCTCGCATTAATACTGCTGCTCTGCTCCACCTCACTCACTTCATTTTTTCAAAAGTCTAATTTATTCCAGGTAGTCCACCACTCCTGAAAATAAATAAAATTTGCTTAAAAATAAAACCTTAATGTAATCTATCACTTTTCTTACTACAATACTTTGACAGTAGGAGTACTAAGTAAACTTATCTGGGGTTTATGATACATTAATAAACATTTTTGTGAATGGTCAACACAAAGTTGATCATGACAGCTCTGGAGACCACAAAGGAGATATTTCTTTTATTCCCAACAGATATATGATACAGTGGATACACATTAGAAATGAAAGAAACATCTAGTTTGGTCAACATATAAAATGTAACATGATATCTTTTTGATCTATCCTGTAACAGAATACAAGGTGAAGACTAATAAATAACTTTAAAAGACATCTATATTCTCCTAAGTTTTGTTTATAAAACAAGCACTTTAATAAATGGCTTGTTCAGTACTTAAGAGAGAGACCTGGAGATCATATTTTTGTTATCCCCAAAAGCATTATAGCAGTCTGCAGTGGATACTTGGTATAAGAACTGATTGGTTATTTCACATTTGATAATTCATTCAAGTTCAATATATCTTTTTCTGCTCACAGAACTCTCTTCCATTTACTTTTTTTTCCCCAGATGTATTTGTTACTTGAAACTACTCTCACAAAATAAAATAAAAATTTGCCAAATATTTTTGTGATTATTTCCTGGTCTATTTGTTGAGAGTATTTGATACTTCATCTTGGATTCAAAAGTACAGGGATGTTTTTTGGCCAGGCAAGAAAAAACAGCTATTATTTGTCATTTTTATTTCTAAGCACTGGACCCATCAATCAAATGAAATTAATAATATTCATCACCATGCACAACTCTGCATTTTGACTGAATCAGAGAATGTTGCCAGACCTTGTATGACTGCTTAGACACCAGGACCTTTCCCCAGATTACCTTTTGCAGTTTCCACATGAGAGAGAATCCTTTCTTTTACATATCCCATCACTTTCTTGATGACTCTTGTGGTCTTTTGGCTTCTCATGGATTCTGTTCTTCTTGTATTTTACTAGTATTTCTTGATCCTTTCATCTGTTCTTAGTGAGTAAATTTTTCTGCCTTTGATTAGTCTTGCTCCATTTATTCATCTGGCCAAATAGGTGAACTATTTTTAAAAAGGAAATCATTATAATCTTTAAGTTTTATCAACTCTGTTAAAAATGTTCTGGCTGTTTAATTATTCCCAAATGTTTTTGTTAGAATTCTTTATATTTTAAACAACATTACCATGATCATTACCAATCTACATCTTTGGAAACATTTAAGGCCGGGTTAAACAAAACCCTGGCTGGGGTGATTTAGTGGGAGTGGTCCTGCTTTTAGCAGGGGGTTGGACTAGATGACCTCATGAGGCCCTTTCCAATCCTAAAATTCTGTGATTATATGCAGTCAGGATTTGACAACTGCATGTAAATGTACTTAAGTGATATTTGAATACTAAGAGTCAGTTAATCATACTATGCACAAGCAACTAGGAATCATTTTATTTAAATACTATAAACACATGTAAAGTAGCTATAATTTGCAAATGAATACTTTTAACATTGTTTCCCTTTTAAGATGGAATAAATCAATCCTCCCCCCTTACAATATTTGTAAAATGCATTACTAGCTTTCAGGGATAAATTATTTTCTCTCTTAATGGTATCTACTTGCAAAACAATGAAATATATCTTTTTAGCAAGGTACGGCAAATTATTGCATGTGAAATGTGAGAATTTATCAGATTACTATGAATAGCTAATCATTTTAGAGAGAGAGAGAGTTAGAAACCATCTTATTCATAAAAGTAAATCAATCAAATAACCATAAAATTATAAATACAATTTCTAACCACGAGCCTTGATCCTGGAAACTTTTATAGACATCCTTTACTTTACTTATATAAAATGGTTTGTCAACTTCACTGGGTTTTATTCCAACATTAAAGTTAATTGCCATAAATGTTTGCACCTTAAGTGTCTAGGTCAAGTGCGTAAGTATCATGTTTAGATGCTTAAATGTACATTTAACTTTTAGCTACCACAGTGCCAATTTAGGAACCCAAATGTAAGATCTTGTTATTCTTTTTTATTTTTAACAGGTGACCACATATGAAAAATAGGGCCTGCAACTTCTTTTTGTTTTGGTTTAAATCAAAGCATGCTGTTAGTATTAGCTACATCTGTGCTGATCTACTCTATAAATACTATAACAGTCTCTCTCCCCAAAACTGTATGTTATGAATTAGTTGATTGGGGGGGGG
>ML685772.1:864202-887021 GCA_007922175.1 Pelusios castaneus
GGTGGCTGGCACAGCCACAGCCTGGCATGCCCCCCCCCCAGGGCAGGACAGAGCCCTGCCCACCCTGCCCCTATGCCCTGCCAGGGTCCCTGTCAGACTCAGCCCCCATTGTACCAAGGTACAATGGGGCAAAGGCTGAGCCCCCTGGCACTTGGCAAGGAGTGCCCCCCTGCTACCGTGGACCTGTCCCAGATCCACCTAGCCTCTACAAGTCACCCTAGGCATCCAGTGTGGACGCTGTAGGTCGATTTGGCAGGGTCCCCTCTAAGTCGACTTAATTTTTGAGTGGGGATATGCTAAGTCGACTTAAATTAACAACTGTAGACATAGTCTCAGTGTTTGGACAATCAGATTAAAAGCAGCTCTCGGGGAAACCAATTTGAGGTTGTGTTGAGATTTACACGTAAAGCAGAAACTTCTTTGCTGTGTATGAAGAATACAGTGTCTTTCCCAAACCTTTAGCACTTACGCTGCATTTTCTGACAGCTTACAATTACATCTGTTAATTGGGTTGTGTGTAATAATAATGTAAAATAAGCATCTTAAGCATTTTTTATTTTGTCAGCCCTCAAGCTAACAAACAGCTTGTTACTAGCTCTTCATACTTTCCATATCAGTAATGCACATTAAATATTAGAGCTCATTAGAAAAACTCATTTTTTTCCCTCACAGAAAATGTCATGGGAAAATCTCCCTTTCTAACTTTGTTACCCAGAAAATTTCAAGTTTTTCCTGGGAACTTTCATTAGGGAGAAAACAAAACCCCTATCACTTTTCATTAATTCTAAATCACATTTCCAAAGGAAGAAATTAGTTTCATTTCAACACTGAAATGAAAAAAGAAATTGTTTTTTACTCATCCGATCATATCTTTCTCTGCAGTTAATTTTCAGGGTACAATTTAATTGGTTTATATGAATAAATAAAATGAGAGGACATGTGTCAAGAGATCTCATGATTAGATTATCTGGACATCTGTACACAAGCACAAAGAAAGCTCCAGAAAGAAATAAGCTACAGAGCACTGAGTCTGAGGCACTGTGAGTAGCACAGAACAGGATGGAATGGCAGCTGAGAATCTGGTGCAGGTTTGTGACCATGCTAGAGTGCCTGCTGCAGGAGGTGGGAGTCTTTTGTAGTCCTTCTGTCCAGGAGACCTCACAGAAGAGACAACTAATTCCAGAGTCTGCATTGTGCTAGTGCTGCTGAGAGCTGATGTCTCAAGAACTTCCAGTAAGACCTAGGGAAGAAGAAAGAAAGTGAGGGCAAGTAGAATGCTATTTTATGTAGATTATGAAATCTTACTGGGAGTGGATTGTTTAGTTTGTTTTAAAGATCCTGACATTCACTGAGATTGATTCAGGGAGAGGTATGATGGCAAGGAATTCAGGGAGTAAAGCAGTGGACTGGGTAAAGACAGACAAAGTGAGGAGAGGGAGGTGCAGAGGAGAACGGAGGAGGTAGAGAAAGAAGCACAATGGAAAAAGAGGGTATCTGAAGGTTTGTAGGTGTTGGAGACAGTGAGTTGAATGAGAGATCAGCAACCAGCCAATGGCAATACAGCAAATCGGGGTGGGGGAAGTCAAAGTTTAAGTTAGATTTGCATGAATAGGGTATCAGGAGACTGTCCCTCTCAGCAATGGTCCTCCTAGTTTCAGTAGCTCCACAGCTTCCCAGGGGCACCTATGGTCTTGGAACAAGGAAGTTTAAGTCCACCTACAGACTCCTGAGTCCACTCTGGGCTTTTATTAAGTCGACTTAAATGCATCCTTAAGTCGACTTAATAACACCACCTCTTACAGTCAACTTAACGCCTACCATATTAAGTCAACTTAAGTCAGTGTAGATGGGGAAAGCCCTTAAGTTGACCTAATTGGCCTCCAGGCCCCCTCCCAGCTACCCACAATACACCACTCCTCCGTCGACCTAGCACCTGCCAGTATGGGTGCAGGCAGTCAAAAGGAGTTTCAATGTGGACTCTCTAAGTCGACTTAACAAAGTCGACTTTAAGTCGACTTAAAGTCGACCTTGTTAGGTTGACTTAACAGAGCCTCCAGTGTAGACATAACCTTAATGAGTCAAATTCTCAGCCTTACACAGTAAAACATGTTGCCACAATAGGCGAGTAACCTTAAATAAAAATGAAAGCGCTGCACCAGCATTCAGGCCTGTAGGTGTTGTGTCTGAAAACATGCAGGAGCCATGTATAACTAAGCACAACCACTTCTCCTTCTGGCAAGCACTTTTGAAACATACCTCATACAGTTCTGCTTCCAAGAGATGCCTTCCAACAACTAATTCACCATAGTCAACTCCCATATTTTGAAATGAAGTAGGGGCAGCTAGCTTGGTTACAGAGTGAATCATCCTTGGCCTCCTGGCCACCTGCAATCTAACCATAAAGATGATAATTTCCACCTCTCTGCTAACCCTATTCTGACCCTGGACTGAACTAACTGTCAGTGACACTATATTTCTGAGTAGGAGTGTGGGACATGACTACATGCAGGCACCTTAGTAATGGACATTTTTCCCATCTTGTGGAATCAGAGAAAGTGTGTGACTACAGCCATCTGTTGTACACTTTGGCTAATCTTCACACCTCTAGAATGGTGCCACTTTTCTGCATAACATTCTAGGGTTTTTTAGAAAACAAAAAAAACAAAAAACAACATGCATGGGTGAACTGCGGGCCAAAATTTGGCCCAATAATTCCAATATTCTCAATTGATATAATAAAACTATACTTTATATAGATAAAAGCACTTCTTTAACAAAAACTCATTCTTGCTTTTAATATGAAGATTACTCATCTGAACATGAGCCAATTCTTGTTCCTGTAAAACTGCATTTTTTTCAGGAATTAAATTTACATAGAGGCATTCAGTCTGAGTGACAGCATACTTCCAGCAGCAGGACACATAATTTGTTGCCATTTAAAAAGTAGCGCTCTCTTCAAACAATGCCGTAACAAACCTAATCCTCAGTTTTTCTGGTACTTTAATTTGTTTCAAGCAGTGGAGTGATTTCAAGGACTGATAAGGATGTACGTCTGGAACACTTGATTATACAGACAATGAATCAGAAGTGTAATGAACGTTTATAACTACTAAAACCAAAACTTTAAAAAGGATGCAAATTAGCATCTTATCTAAAAGAAAAAATAGCCCATCAAGTTAAAGCGCAATTTTCTTGAATCTAAGTGGATCAAAAGAATTATAACAAACAACATTTATTCATTTGCTTTAGAGCACAACAGTATGTTGTATAGCTTTAAAATAAAAGCAAAAGCATGACACAGCAAGGAAGTTAGTTTTGATGAAGTCATGATAGTCTGGTTAAAAACAATTTAGGCAAAAGGCTGAAACATTAGTGGAGCCTGCTGAAAGCACAGAATATTGAATTCTATATATTGTGCTAGTGTGCAAATGTTAACTATGGCAGCTGAATAATTATTCATTTGAAAAGCCCCAAATTTTATTTCATGTTTACAGGGTAGAGTTGAAAAGCTGAGGCATTTATGTCAGTCATGTTGTAAAACCAGTGAAATCCAAAGTTACCTAGATTTAGTCATCTCAAGCAAGAGAATAGATGTCTTAAAGGGGAAACTACTCTAAAACCATCTATAGGTGGACAGAATTTGCCCAAACCATATCTCTGTAAAATATGGTACCCACTGAGCAAAGGTAGGTATGCCTATGATCATCGGTGCAGAGGACTCTATATGTAATGGAATTAAAGAAAATATTTGAGATTAAATTTATTAGCAATGAAGAAAATATTGGTAGATTATCTTGAAGCTGTTATTTCACCCCAGAAAACTGAAGTAGACTAGTGAGTTCTATGAAGCTTAAAGTAAATAGGGCTATGTCTACACTAGAAAAGTTAAATCGACTTTTGGACTCCTTAAGTCGACCTAACTTGTAAGTGTAGTTGCAGCCTTGGTGTCTATTTGGTACTGAAGAATTTGCACTGTCTTATTTAAGGGCCTGACTGAACAAGATGTTAAGTACACAACTCCAATTGAAGACCCCCAGAAGGTGCAAAGCAGGTCTTGTAAGTCTTTTATTATAACTATCACTCTTTAAACTATTTTATCACTATGTGTGGATATTTCCAAGTATTCTTTGAACTGAGATAATATGCAAACTGGCTGTTTTAATAAATACTTAAGTTTTTCATCTTTGTTTTACAAAAATCCTTTCAAGACTTCTAGGACTCCAGTGAGTACAAACTGCTGGTGAATATCACTAACATCAAGTAAGCCAGGAAAAAAAATCATTGGTTTTTCAGTTTGAACTAAGGAAGCTGCCTTGTTTAGGGTTTGGTTTCAATACCACTACTTATATTTGGTAGTGCCCTACACAAGAAATAATCCTATCAAGGTCAAGGAGACAAACTGAGTAGTATAGCACTACACTGTGAATAGAAGTATCATAAAATGGCCCTTAGTGATCAGATTAGGAGAGTAGAAAGCCAAGAGAGCTGAGTTCTGTTCCTTGCTGCCAGGGATTTCTTACATGGCTCAAGACACTCAGGCTATGTCTGCACTTACCAGAGTTAGTTTGAATTAATTAATTCGAACTAATTTTAATTTTAGTGCCCATCCATGGCACTTGCTGAGTTCGAATTAGTCAATTGCATTGAGCTCAATGTTCCAGTTAGTTTGAACTAAGCGCTTAACTAGTTAAGTTTAACTTATCGTAACTAGTTCGAATTAACCCTTACTTCGAAAAGTATAAGCGAATTTATTAGTTTATTAAGAAAGCCCTTAATTCGAAATAATGAAAGCCTAGTGTAGCCAAGGCTTAAGTTAGTTCAAATTAAGCATCCGTAATTCGAACTAACTTGCCAGTGTAGATATAGCCTCAGTCTCTCTATGTCCCAGTTTCCCTAAATATGAGTCCAGATGTATAGAAAGGAAGATGTAAATTTCCTTGTGTCTTAATTTAACACTGCATGGCAGCATTGTAAAGGGACAAAATTAGTTTAGTTTTTCAGAACTAGGATTCTGCTTTCAAAAGTTGGGGAAACATTGGTGTGGGTTTAAGTGAGGCCATGCATATAGCTCAGATTTTTTTTTTTAAATCAATTTTCCAAGTACACAAGAAGTCACATTTTCCCTTTAATACCATATGAAATAGCTACTTAGGTCCTCTCCATTACTAGGATGACTTAACACCCAACTTCAGTTGATAAAAACTGAATGGTATCCACCACACTTCATGGGCCACCAAACAAAGGTACCCATTTTTAGGCTTTCTTCACCAAACCATCACCTCTCTTGGGCCAAGAAAAGTGCTTTTCTTCCTGACTGTCCAGTCTTTTTAAAAAAAAATTTCCCGAGTACATGGCTATCCCTATCAAGCCAGACTCCTTACTGTGTCTTGCTTTCTCTCCAGGGGTGCATCTACACTTGTAAATTAAGTCGACTTAAGCAAGCTTGCTTAAGTCGACTTAATTTACTCTGCATCTACACTACACTTTCCTTAAGTCGACTTAAGCAGCTGCTTAAGTCAATTTAAGGAAAAATTAAGTCGACTTTATAAAAGCTAGTTTTAAGTCAACTTGCTGCTTAAGTCGACTTTAGAAAGTCGACTTAAGCCAGTGTAGATGTGGAGTCACCCTAAGTTGACTTTAAGTCAACTTAGGGGGCTCCAGGGCTTCCCCACTGCCCTCCCTGCCAGGGTGGCTGGCACAGCCACAGCCTGACGTGCCCCCCCACAGGGCAGGGCAGAGCCCTGCCCATCCTGCCCCTATGCCCTGCCAGGGTTCCCTGTCCCCCTTTGCCCCATTGTACCAAGGTACAATGGGGCAAAGGCTGAGCCCTCTGGCACTTGGCAAGGGGTGCCCCCCCTGCCACTGTGGACCTGTTCCAGATCCACCTAGCCCCTAGAAGTCGACCTAGGCATCCAGTGTGGTTGCTCTAGGTTGATTTGATTTTGTAGGGTCCCCTGTAAGTCGACTTAAAATTTAAGTGTGGACATGCTAAATCAACTTAAACTCACAAGTGTAGACATAGCCCAGGGGACTCTGCCCAGTGTATTGCTCACAGTTGTAAATTAACACACAGTTCTTTCTAGGCAAGCACATTGATTCCTAAGATGAAGGCATCACAGATAAAACATTAAAATCAATAAAAGAACTTAATTAAGAATACAACCATTGTGTCCTTAATGGCTCATCAGTTTACTCCCTGGGACCATATCACCTGGCAGATTCCTTAACATTAAGGAAACAATGGTTGTTCACACCCTCCCATCTAAGGCGTTCCTCCATAATGACACAAGTTAAAGTATGGATATAACATCAAATTCCTAACTTCTAATCGAAACAGAATTCCTAGACATAAACTATATAATCGTTCCCAGCAAATTACTACCTTTCTATTGATACCAAACATGACATAGTTCCTTTGGATTATAACATTTATGAGATATCCATAGAAAATAATATCATAAATGCTTCCCTAAATCCAGACAGTGTCACACCCTGCCCACATTCCCTGCCCTTTGGGGGGCATGCCAGGCTCTCCCTGTGCCCCCCCCCCCGGCAGGGATGGCATTGGTGTAGTCCTGGGGTAGCCCTAAGTCAACTTAGGGCTACCCCAGGGCTACGCTGGCTTAATTCGACTTTAAAAAGTCGAATTAAGCCTTAGGTCGAGTAGAAAGGTGGTTTAATAAAGTCAACTTTATTTTCATTAAGTCGACTTTATTTTCATTAAGTCGACTTTATTTTCCTTAAGTCGACTTAAGCAAAGTGTAGTGTAGGCGCAGGGCAAATTAAGTCGACTAAAGCCAAGCTTAAGTCGACTTAATTTACCAGTGTAGATGCAGCCACTGAGCCTGAGGAGGATATGAAATTCCTTGATAAACTCCAAACTAGTGTAAACAGCAAATTAATAGAAATATTGGATTGCATAGAGGCATTAGGTACAAACTGTATGAAATTATAGTAACACATAAGGGATTAGTGAGGCTAATTTAGGATAATGTGTGACATTCCAGTTTTCTTTTATAGTAAGGGCATTGCTCAGAGCAACCAAAATGACAGAGTGCTACGGTGATATTAACAGTTCAAGAAGTTTAGAAAAAAAAAAATACTAGCTCTTTGAAAAAGAGCAAGCAAAGATGCTCAACCAGGAAGTAAGTGTTTAAGCAGGACAAAAGAATAGATGTTATATTGCTATTTTTTTAAAAAAAATAGAAGAACAAGGGGACAAGAACAAGAAATTTAAGTTGAATTTCTTGTCAGAGAAAGTGAACAGACTTTCATGAGCAGAAAAGGAAGCAATTGTCATAATAGGGAATCGTCCCACACAGTGTCAGTTTAGGGTATAATGACCTACAGGTCTTTTGCTTAACTCCAATAATTCTATAACTGAAAAAGGACTGGGTCACAGTTGAATTTGGAGGCTTTAGTGAGGAGGCATGGCATCCCTCAGAGATGAACAGGGAGGGACGGCCTGCTCAGGATGGACAGAGTCAGAGCCATACTGTCTGTTACACCAGAAGTCAGGGGGCAGAGCAAGAAGTATAAAGGGAGAGTTCAGGAGCTCAGTCCAGGCTGAGCTGCTGGAGAAGAAGGAAATCCCTCTCCTCCCTCAGAAGCCTCAGCTGGACCACTACCCTGCAGAGGAGCTGCCTGCGGCCTGCTGACCTAGAGAAAGGACCCACCAGAGCTGGCCACCGCTGCTGACCTAGAGGGTCTGTCTGTGGCCTGGGGTCCCAAGGAACCACTAGAGCTGCTCACCACTGTTGACCCAGAGGCACTGCCTCCTGCTGGTGACTTGGAGGAGCTGCCAGCCATGTATGACTGTGAAGCGACCTTGCTTGGGTGTGATCTGGAAGAGTTGCCATTTGCTGACAGCTCCAAGGAGTTTCCAGACTTGCCACCAACAGATAACTTAGAAGGGCTGCATAACCTGCCCCTGGCATAATACCTTGAAGCAGCCAAGGATGACGACAGGGCAGCCCAAGGGAGCTGAATGACTGTCCAGTGATTAGGTGGCTTGCAGCCACATTGGAATGTTGTGGCTGGAGTCCCACTAATTCAGACTGCTCTGCCACTGATAGGGACCTGGACTGGGATGCAGTGGCATTGGGAGGGTCTGCATCCACCTCTCCACTTCCCACATCACCCAGGGGTGGTTGCCTGATTCTGGCCTATAAGCCCTACACATGGCCCACAGACTATTTGCATGCCCTTCTCAGGGTCCAGAGGCTGCTTGTCTGCCCCGCCTGGCAGAGGGCTGGAATCCTTATATTGCTGACTGGACCCACAGCAGGCTTGCGACTGTTTGTCTATCCCACCCACCTGAGGGCTGGGGTTTTTATATAGCTGACCCTCTCCACAGAGGGCTAGGGACTGCTTGACTGCCCTGCCCCACTGGAGGGCCAGGGTCTATAGACTGCCAGCTTGCCTTACACAGGGCTAGGAGTGGCCTACTCTCCTTGCCCTACTCCAGGGCTTGGGGACAACAGACAATGTGTTTGTCCAGTCTGGGCACTGTCTGAGACTGTACACCCCAGTGACCTGTGGAAGGGGACAGTTCCCCAGCCCCCATGCTAATTCCCCTTGTGAGTTCACAACCACCAGAGCATAGTAGTGAGGGGACGTGGCCGCCCTTCTAGATGGCCAGAGAGGGAAGGCCTGATGCTCTACAGAGGGGAAGTTATTGTAGAATACAACCACTTAACTCTAAAAAAGTGACTTAACTGGACAGGGGACATGATTTTCTTTCAGTGATTAAAATCATCAACATTTACCAACAGTACAGTGTTTTAGATTAGAAGTCTTGCTGTCTTAATGAAGATAGTTATTATCTTGTTTAAAATTGTGTAGAAACTAAATATTGATTTTAATGGATATTGCAATTGAAATATTATATATGCCTTTTTTTGAATTCTCCCTTTATACTTTTGGCCTCTATCTTACCCCTTATTCTAACCCACCTTTCATGGTTTGGCCCTACACCCAAACAGCTCTTTCTTATCACCTGACTCATCCATCCTTTGCTTTTTATTCTTTTCCTCTTTAAGAGAAAACAGTAAGACAGATATAAAAAGTTTGTTCTTTTAAATCAGTAATAACCCCAGAAAAAAATATTGAGATTTCAGATGAAAGACTAATATGCAGTTTTTGAAAATATGGTTTTCCAAGTCTCATTCCAGGAGTTAGTAAGGGCCAACAGGGTAATTTGTCTGACAACAGAAAACATAGACCACCTGTGACGCTATCTGGATTTAGGGGAACATTTATTATATTATTTTGTATTAATATCTCATAATTGCTATAATCCATAGGAACTATGTCATGTTTGGTATCAATAAAAAGGTAGTAATTTTCTGGGAATGATTATAATGATTATATAATTTATGTGTAGGAATTGTATTTGTATTAGAAGTTAGGAATATGGTTGTTATATCCATACTTTAACTTGTGTGATTCTGCGGAAACTCCCCAGACAGGATGTCTACAGCCATTGTCTCTTTAATGGCCCATTAAGGAAGCTCCCAGGTACAATGGGCCCAGGGAGAAATCTCTTGAGCCACTAGGACTTGAACATGTGACTCAGCTCCATTTTGATTGGAAAGAACTGCACACAGCATGGAGAAGGCCAGAGGTGATAAAATGCAGCAGCCCCGACGCCATCTTGTCTCAAGTCCCCAGTCTACAGCCAACACCCATCTCCGGAACTATTCCTCTGCGACTGGACAAAGGATTGAGGCCCACCCAGCTGCTGGGTGTTTACCAGAGGAACAAGCCAGCAAACTACAGAGGAACAAGACCTGCAAATTACTTTACATGAACTTTAAATCATTTGTATGTATGTGATTCACTTTGACCCTTTAACATCTCTCATATTTTGCTTCTTTTCTTTTTATATTAAGCCTTTAGTTGTAGTTACTAAAGGATTGTCTATCAGTGTGGTATTTTGGGTAAGATCCAACCCTCTATTGTTCTGTGTGATGTGGCTAGCCCCTTGGGGTCAGGAGAACCTATTTCTTTAAAGGACCGTGTGGCTAGGTGGGAACCAGAGGAGCTGGAGTGCAATAAAGGGAGCTGCTTCTATTTTGGGCAGATTTCTTGGTACCTGGTGTGGAGTGCCAGAAACCCATTTGTGACTGATAGGGAAATTGGTTTATGTACCGCCCATCAGTGTTTGGGGAGTTTGGCTCCTGGTTTTGCAGCTTGCCCTGATTTTTGCACATCCAGGACGGTATCCCAGGAGGCCCCGGTCACACCACCTTGTGGAGAAAAGTTGTTATTTTTTACCTCACTGGCCTCAAGGAGTGTGGGAAACTGCTAAATAAAGCAGAACTAAGACAGTGGGCATTCCATTCCTTCCTTCCTAAAGAACCGTCTTATTATTTTCCTATAGTAGGTGCTAGATGTTCATTTAGCTCCTGCAATAAAATGTACATGGCTCCTCATTCATAAGAGAATACTTCTGTGCCATGGGAAATAATATCTGTTGTGAATACTTTTTTTGTGTGTTTACAGCATCTCAGAATATCAAAGGAACCAGCAGAATAGGTCAAAGTACATTTTATAGGACAAGTCAAAAATCCTGAAATAACTTTGGGGGCATACCAGAAAAGTTGCTATCTGTTCATAAGACACCATTGACTAAAATAAGACACAACAACAGAGAATTCTGAAGGAAGTAGCAAATGAAGAAGGGGTTTCCTTTATGACAGGCATTTCAAATTTCATTGAAAACAAGGAGATGGTGACACCTAAAAATCAGAATGAAAGGAGGGACCTTGAAAACCACAAACCAGTAAGACTGACTTTTACTAATGGAGAGACATACCAGAAATCCCAATCAGAAACATGATTGTGAAGCATTTAATGAGAAATAAATTGATTAAAGACCATCTCACCATCAACTCTCCAAAGAAACAGCATGTCTATTAAATCTGACACATACTCCTGAAGAGATAATACAAAGCTGGCTTGGTTAGGAGGGTGAGGACATAATTTACCAAAACTTCAAGAAAACTTTCAATAAAGTACAACACAAGACTAAACTACAAGATCGGAAAATCTGATATCAAGGAGCAAGCTGTTTGAGGGCAAAACTGGCTTAGAGATGGAAAACAAGTGGTTCTAAGGAGTGAAAATATTCAAGAATGAACTGATGAGGACAAGAAGTCACAGAGATGAGGAGTGAATTCTATTCAATTTCTCTCTCATTCGGTGCATCTTAAGCAGGCTTAAGTCGACTTAATTTACTCTGCATCCACACTGGAGTTTCCTTAAGTCAACTTAAGCTGCTGCTTAAGTCGACTTAAGGAAAATTAAAGTCGACTTAATACGACCTGCTTTTAAGTCGACTTTAATGCTTAAGTCAACTTCTTAAGTCGACTTAAGCAGTGTGGACACCCTATGTCGACTTAGTCGACTTCGGGAGCCCCTGCTCCCTTCTCCCCAGGAAGCCGCTAGCAGCTTGTCCTGGGGAGAGCCAGTCCCGCGCAGGACGCTCTCCCCAGGACAAGCTGCTAGCAGCTCGTCCCAGCTCCCTTCTCCCTGGGACTGTTCACGTCCCAGGGAGAAGGAGCACGGAGCTCTTTTCTGCCCAGGACAAAGCGGTCCCAGCTAGAAGGGAGCATGGGGTTTCCTTTTTGCTGGACCTCAGCGGTCCTGACCAGAACGGAACCCTCCGGCTCCTTTCTGGCTGGGACCGCGCTCCAGCTGCTGGGGAGACCCCAATTGCTGGCATGGCACTCCAACTGCTGGGGAACCTCTAGGGTTCCCCTCCTAGCCTGGGGAGCTGAGGCTCCAAAGGAGCCTCGCCTCCCCCTGGACCTAACTAGTCGACTTAGAGAGTCTAATGTAGACTCTCAAAGTCCACTTAGTAAGGCCAGGTTTAAGACAACTTAAGAGTCCTGTGTGGACTCTCTAAGTCGACTCAATAAGGTCGACTTCAAGTTGACTTAGTAAAGTCAACCTAAATTTCTCAGTGTAGACATAGCCATTGACTCAGAAAAGGCTTATGCAGTAAGTTAACAAAATGTGCAGATAGAACACTAAACGGATGGATGAAGTATGGACCAAAATTCTTAAATATTAGAATAAATCAGAGGCTGATACACAATGCTAACGTGATTACCTACATGTAGGACAAGATTATGCCAGGTATACACTACCCTGTGCTAGTCCAATGCAAATTTTCCCCATATCAGGATTAGGCTATGAATACACACATTATATATACACTCCTTATATGTGTATTTAGTTGCCTTGCCACTAATTTTTTCCAAAATTAGTTTCTTGGCAGTGGCATTTTTCAACATCACCCACATAAATCAGGTTAAGGGTATTTCACAAGAATGACAACAAAGTTGCCCTCTTCCATAGGAAGAAAAACCTTGGAACATCCATGGAATCCTGCGGCACTGTTTTTTTTCTGAATGCCAGTTCAGAAAGTGAAAACTCAACTTTCCACATTCCATCATCAGCATTGCTCTCAGCAACAATCCAAGTTCTGGATTCAAGTGGTACAGCCAGAGTTCTTCCCCTGCACACTCAGATCCTCAGAACTATGTGTACATGGTGCCTTCAGGTCCATGTTGGTGTCAGGGTCCAATGAATATTGTGATATTGATTATGAAGTCATGCAATTCAATGGCAATTGTGAAGGAATATGTACTACAGTGCCAGAATACACTTCATGCAGCCTAAGCCATTTCTATGGCAGTTTCTATGAATAAAGAATTGCTACAGGCCCTGAATTAAGACATCAGGATGCCAGCCTAGCCTTTTTCTCTGTAAAAAGGGCATGATCAGGAAAGAACCATTGCTTATTGGCAAAAGTGCAAAGAATACACATACTTTATGCAAGGATGGCAGAATTATGCATGGATATGCAAGTATCCTTGATTAGCCTTCATCCCAGTATTAAACCTTTGAATGGTTAACCTTTTCAAACTTTAATTCAAGCCATGCATGTCAATGCATAACTCCTTCATGCCTTTAATAATTTATCCTTGCATTTCTGCCCATATGGGATTATTGAGTCACTTTAACTTCACTTAATGAAAGCCCCATTAACAGATTCTAGGCTTGTTCTTGTACGTATCTAATATCTCTGGTTAACCCCAAATATATAGCTAATAACAGATTCCTCTCTGCAATATTACTTCCCCCTCTCCTCCAAGATACATACACTAAGCAGTTCATTTGGCAAAATTCCCACTAACTCTCAAAAATCAACTGCACCTTTTAAAATGTTTGTGAATTCCTTCATCAATAGGATTTCTTTTGTACTTTTATAATACTTCTACAACACAACCCATTTCTGTCACATAGTTATCCAGCCTCTCTCATCTTGTCTCCTGCAAACTGGTTTCCTTTGCTTTCCTCTCTTCTCATAAATAACTTCATATACTGGCCACAGGAGATAAAACCATTAGCCTAAATCAGTCCTAGTTGATTAGTCAATGAAAACTGCCTCAGCAAGTTATGGGAACAAATGATATTTCTAAATAGGTCAACTAGTTAATTCAATGCACTGTGAAAAAAGATATTTACATTCAAATCCTGTTTTCAATCTTGCACTTCCTGGACTAGAAGGATGTGAACGTATGCCAGCCCTTACTGGACAAATGGCGTGGAGAAGAGCATTATTGCTAAAAATCTTGGTGTGCCTTTACTGTTATATTTGGTGTGAAAGAAATGATTATTTATTGTAACTGTTGATCTTAAAGAAGTGATGGAAGTGTGTATTCCACTTAGATGTGTTTGCACTCAGTTCACTGGAGCTGGAGAATCTTCCCTAGTAGCACCCATAAAGTGTTCACACCTCCTGGCCATAGCCTTCCCTAGTTATATGAGGTAGCACCGCCCTTCCTTCCCCCACATCGAACACCCAGAGTCTAGACTCCAATACAGAGGGGATAGAGCATGTGCTATGGAATACATGTTTTCATCACATCTTGAAAAATCACAGCTACAGTATGTAACTTTCTTCTTTGAATACTTGTAGTCATATGTGCCATTTAGTTGACTCATAAACATTACTTGCAGAAGGTGAAGCATGGAGTCCATTTAAACAGGGACTGGAGGACCACCTTCTCAAAGTGTGCACGTGCTCTGGATGCAATGGTAATGGTATAATGATTCATAAAGGAATCTATCAATGACTCTGTGGCAGCCCAGCAAATATCAATGCTATAGACATTCTTTGCACTCATGTAGAATGAGCTTGCATCTGTAAAGGCATAGCCTCTAAATTTGTTAGTCTTTAAAAATGCCACAAGACTCCTTGTTTGTTTTGCTGAACTAGACTGACACAGCTACCCCTTTGGAACTTGCAGAGCACTGTGTTTCAGAGATCACTCATGAATCAGGAAAAATTCCTGCTGAAATGATCTGTGAGATGATTCTGGACCCTGATCAAGTGATGTGTGATGGTGTAATACCCTCTTTGATGCAGAACTGCTGCAGTTTGATTGCCTATTGGCAGAGTACCATGGAATGTGCCCCTACCCACCTGTTCACATAATAGATCACAGGTGTGTTGTTGGTAAATATGTGAACCACTGAACTCTTGACGGAGCCTAGAAAAACAGGACAGGGACTGTAGATAGCCCGCAGCTCCAGGACATTGACATTCAGTAAAGCTTCCTGCTCTGACCATAGGCCCTGAAGCTTCAGTGACCCCAGGTGTACTTCTCAAGCTACCAGGGAGATCCCAGTGATGACAGTCCTGGTTGGTAAGAGCAAGGTAAAGGAAATGCCTTGACATACATTCCTTTCACCCAGTTGCTGCTGTAAGGAATTCAGAATCAGTGGAGGAATGCATTCCAACATGTGCAAGGTGTAAAAAGTCCTTAGGCACAGATCAAGAGGGCAAAGGCACAGCTTTGCAAATTGAACCACCTGCATGTGTGTGGACATGTGACCCAAGAGCTTCAGACATATGCAGCTGTTCTGGAACTTTGAGTCTGCAGACTGAGACAAAGGTGACACTGTCTGGAAATGGTAGGTCAGCAAAAATGCTCTCAAACTCATTGGCTATGTCTACACTTGAAAGTTAGGTCGACTTAAAGCTGCTTAAGTTGACCTAACTTAGTTCATGTCCACACTAGGCTTTCATTAAGTCAACTTAAGGGGCTTCCTTAAGTTGACTTAATAAATACCACTGTTTAGGTTAACTTAACAGCTAAATTGATTTAAGTTGACCTAAACCTGGTGTGGACACCCTAGGTCGACTTAGTTCTCCAAGTCGACCTAGGGCTGGGGACAGGGGAGCCATGGCTCCCTTCTCCCTGGGATCCCCCGCTTCCTTCTTGCCATGCTCCCTTCTTGCCGGGAAGCCTCGGGGTCCCGACAAGAAGGCAGCCACAGCTGCCCTCTCCTTGGGACCGTAGGGGTCCTGGCAAGAAGGCAGCCTCAGCTGCCCTCTCCCTGGGACCCAGGTCTGGCCAGAAGGGAGCCGCAGGCTGGGCTCCCTTCTCTGGTACCGGAGCGGTCCTGGCCAGAAGGGAGCCCCGCTCTCTTCTCCCCGGACCACGGGGTCTGGGCAAGAAGGGAGCTGCCAGCGCTCCGCTGACAGGGGATCCCAGAGGTTCCCTTGTCAGCTGAGTGCCAGCGGCTGCCTCGGGGATCCCCTGTCAGCTGGAGCACGGGGGAAGGCAGCTGCCTTCCCTAGCGCTCTGCTGACAGGGGAATGTTGGGGATCCCCTGTTAGTGGAACACCGACAGCTCCCTCTTTGCCCGGACCCACGCGGGTTTGGGGAGAAGAGAGAAGGGCTCCCAGAAAGAAGGGACCCGTGGGTCCTTTCTGCCGGGACCACGGCTCCCTTCTCAGCAGGAAGCCGTAGCTATGTTCACACTTAAAAAGTTACGTCAACTTGTTAAGTCGACTTAACAGAGTTGACTTAACTTTTTAAGTGTAGACATAGCCATTGAGTCTATTAGGGCCCAAATAATCCCAGTCTTCTGAGTGGTTACCAGTTTTGACTTTCTGATGTGTACGATGAGATCCAGACAATTGAGCAAGAGCAGTGTAATGCATATGTAAGAAAGGACTTCTCTGGACCTGCCCCTTGGTAGCCAGTTGTCCTGCTACTGGAAGAAATGGATTTCCTTCTTCCTGAAGTATGGTTATGTTGATGGTATACATTTGATGAAGACCTGAGAGGGAGAAGACAGACTTAAAGGAAGAACTGTGTACTGAAAATGACAGTCTACTATAACAAAGTGAAGAAATCTTCTATGGTTTAGGAGAACTGACTCATGGAAATAAGCATCCTCAAGGTCAAGAGCAGAAAACCAGCTATTCTGAGTCAATACATGAAGGATAGTTGATAGGTTGCCATTTGGAACTTCATGTATAGGATGTATTTGTTGAAATTGCAGAGATCAAGAATAGTCTTACACTCCTTTGAATTTGGGAACCAGGAAGTACTGGGAATAGATGCTCTGATGCTGGTATTCCAGAGGTACTTTCGCTACTGTTACCCAAGCCAGAAAAGGGTGAACCTACTCAAAGAGCAGTCAGTATCCCTTGAGAGAGGTCTCTGAAAAGGGTGGGGAGGGAGAGTGGGGAGGAGTGGACAGGATCTGGGTAGCAGAACCTGATCTCATAGTACTAGGACCCAGCTATTGGTTGTACTTGAGCCCCAAGCATCATAAAAATGAACCATCCTGTCCCTGAATGGAGACAGAGTAGAGAGAGTGAAGACTGGACGACTATATGGACCAAGGAGTCAAAATGGACAGACCTGACTGACTCCTTCTTTGAGACAAATGCCCCTTTCTGGTGTAGTCCCACTGTCTCAATGGAGGAAAAGCTGTCAAGGCAAATCTTTTATGGCAGTCTGCACATCTAGAGTAATGCCTGAATTCTTCAGCCAGGATACCTTCTCTCAGTCACCACTGAGGCCATAACTCTGGCCAAAGTGTCCTAATATCTAGCATGGACTGCAATGTCATCTTGGCCACTAAGCATCATTCAATGATAAATGTCCAAATTCCGTCTATGGAGTTTTCAGGCAGCTAGTCTGCAAATTTAGACAGTTCATATTGTCATATTGACCAGCTGCACCTGCTGGTTAAAATGCACATCTACAAGGAAGAAGAGGTGTAAATCTTGTTACCTATCTAATCTATCTGTTTAGAGCTCTTAAACCTGATCTGATGGGCTCTATTTACTACAGGTATAATCAGGGAATTTGGGGGCAGATATAAGTTAAAAAAAAAAAAAAAAGAAAGTCAGATCCCTGCACCAGAACAAAATAGTATTGTGCCATGCACTTTATGGTAGAATCATAGGGTATGTCTACACTTGCTAAAATTAGTTTGAATTAGTTAGTTTGAACTAACTAATTCGAACTAATTTTAGTTAGTTTGAATTAGCTTAATTCGAACTAGCATGGCCACACTGGAATGTTAGTTCGAACTAAGCAAGCACTTGCTTAGTTTGAATTAGCGATCCCCATTCATTTTAATGGCCGGTTAATTTGAACTAAGAAATTAGTTCGAATTAACATGGCCACATTGGTTAATTCGAAGTAGTTAGTTCAAATTAACCCCTTAGTTCGAATACCCTATTCGAACTTATTAGTTCGAATTAAGGAAGCCCTTAATTTGAACTAACTAAAGCCTAGTGTAGCCATGGCTTTAGTTAGTTCAAATTAAGCCTCCTTAATTCGAACTAACTTGCCAGTGTAGACATAGCCATAGAGTCATAGAAACTGTAAGGGACCATGATAGGTCATCGAGTCCAGCTCCCTGCACCCATGGCAGGACCAAGTACCCACATTAAACCATCCCTGTCAGGTGTTTGTCTAACCTGCTCTTAAGAACCTCCAATGTAGGAGATTCCACAACCTGCTGAGGCAACTTATTCCAGTGTTTAATCACCCTGACAGTTAGGAATTTTTTCCCCAATGTCTAGGCTGAATCTCCCTTGCTATAATTTAATTCTATTGCTTCTTGTCTTGTCATCTGTGATTAAGGAGAATATTTTTTCTCCTTCTTTCTCATAACAACCTTTTAGGGATTTAAAAACCTGTTATCTTATCGCCTCTCAGTCTCCTAGTTTCTAAACTAAACAAACCCAGCTCTTTCAATCTTCCCTCATAGGTCAAATGTTCCAGACCTCTAATAATTTTTGTTGCCCTTTTCTAGACTTTCTCCAGTTTCTCCACATCCTTTTTTAAATGAGGTGCTCAAAACTGGACACAGTACTCAAATTGAGGCCTGATCAGTGCAGAGTAGAGTGGAAGAATCACTTCTCGTGTCTTACACACAATACTCCTGTTTATACACCCCAGAATGGCATTTGCTTTTTTTGCAATAGTATTACACTGCTGACTCATATTTAGCTTGTGGTCCACTATTACACCCAGATCCCTTTCTGCAGTACTCCTTCTTAGGCAGTCATTGCCCTTTTGTAGGTGTGCAGTGGGTTGTTCAACTCTAAGTGGAGTACTTGGCACTTATCTTTATTGAATTTCATTCTATTTATCTCAGACCATTTCACCAGTTGTCCAAATCATTTTGAATTGTGATCCTATCCTTCAAAACACACGCGACCCCACCCAGCTTGGTATCATCTGCAAACTTTATAAGTTTGCTCTCTATGCCAACATCTAAGTTATTGATAAAAATGTTGAACAAAACCGGACCCAGTACAGATCCCTGCGGCACCCCGCTCATTATGTCCTTCCAGCCTGAATGTGAACCATTGATAACTACTCTCTGGGAGCGGTTATCTAACCAGTTTTTCACCCATCTTATAGTAGCTCCATCTAGTTTGTACCTCCCCAGTTTATTAATGAGAATGTGATGTGAGACCATATCAAATGCCTTACTAAAATCTAGATATACCACATCTTCCACTTCCCCTCTATCTATAAGGCTCGTTACCATATCATAGAAAGCTATCAAGTTGGTTTGACATGATTTCTTCTTGACAAATCCATGCTGACTAGCCCTCAGCACCTTATTCTCTTCTAGATGTTTTGTAGGTGGTACTGAAGCCAGAATGCCTTTGAGAACTTTAGCAGGCTCTAGGAGTACATCATTAATAGGAAGGGTGACTCTTCCAGGGGCAGGTGGGTGCAGAATATCCAACAACTTATTGATACTCTCCTGTAGGAGCTTTACTTGAATGCCCAGGAAGCAGTCACACACCACAAAAGCTCCTGATAGACCTTGAAATACTCTGGTATGGAAGGAGAGGAAGAGCCAAGCACTCTTGAATCATCCAAGGATAAGGGGCCCAGTCTCAATTTCCTTGAAATCTGGAGGTATTAAGATCTGTTGTTATGGTTCAGGCCCACCTCCAATTTAAAATTATAAAGATTATGGATGTACTGAAGTAAGCAGGGCCTGTTTCTCCAATACTTTGCATCTTGCAATAAATTAAGTTTCTTCAAAGTGGGAGTAAATCCTTCCAGATCCGAATGATAGTTTTTTTTTTCAAATCCACTTTGCACAAATGAATGGTTGTCCCTAGTACCTTGCACATTGGGCAATCCAGCAAATAGTTGAAAGGAAATTGAGTACAAAATGAGTAAGCATATAAAGTCCTTCTCCCAAAAGCTCCTGTTAGGACACCAACTTACAAATATCTGATCAGATGATGGCATTTCCAAGGCACCTATCAACATAGTATTTAACACATTAATCAAGAAAGGGGACATATCAGACTTTGTAAACCATTCTAACATTTTGGAGCACTGCAAATTTACAACCATCTAAACAAAAAGTTATTAACTGCTTGTATCTTGACAGTGTGACATATGCTTATAGATTTGTCTAGTGTGCTCATTACAATAGTACCTAAGGGCTCACAAATATTAGTTAATTCATCATCTTTGCACTGCCACTGTCAGGGAGGAAAGTGTCCTCTCCCTTTTATAGAGGAGGGGAAGTGGTACAGAAAGAAGAAATGATTTACCAAAGGTAACATTAAGAAATCTGTAGTTTAGCAAAACACAGATCCTTTAAAGTCCCAGTCTTTAACTAAAAGATGATGCTTCCTCAGGACATTGTTGCTAGCTACTTGTGGAAGCAATCACTTTATATTTATGAACCCATTCATGGGTGTCGCCATGTTCATGACAACCTTCACCCCTCATTGGATTAAATGCCCCCCCCCTCTCTCTCTCGCTCTCTCTTTGGAATGAAAGAAATGAAGTTAGACTCCTATCATCCACACCATATCATTACACGTCAAGTAATTCTTTGCTTTTCCAGACTACTCAAGAAAGGAACTCAGTAGCAAGTGTCAAGGTCATGACTCTACACTTGCTTTATTTGTGTAGGTTTTCTATCAAGGCAGTACATTATCTTTAAATATTTTATTGAGCTCTTTGTTTCCTCTGATATAAAGAACCTTGAAATGTTTTCCTAAAGGACTCATATATTTTAGTCATGTTTAGCCATTATCTTCACTCCTGTTATATATTGCAGGACAAGTGGCACTGGTATTAACAGAAGTACACTCTAACATCCAGAAATATTGAGACTCTCATTTAAAAAGGCACAAAATGAATAAGTTCACCCACAGATCTGAAGTTCTTTATGTAAGCAGGGTCTGAATAGACTCTCCCCTGCTGAGCTGGTATTTGCAATAGCACAACAGCCCTGCTTAGTTGCTCAACATGATGGGACTGCTTTGCTCAAACAATCCTTTTAGCTGTTGTTGGGTTACAAATCACTTCAGTATTAATTACAGGGGTAATGAAATGTTGTCCTTACTGGATGAGCAAAGGGCAGCAGAACTGTCCTTAGCCGGATACTCTGCTGCACATGTTCACTATCTACTGCCACCTACTTCTCTACTATGATATCTGTGTGTTGGTCTCTCAAGATTCCATCCAGCTCAGAGTCTCAGTAATTGTCAGCTTTTAGTGGGTGAATCCAAGTGCTGAAGGTGGGCAGAAGCGCTGTCCTATGGTAGTCTGATTTCGGCTCTCCTGAGCACTTAAAAAAAAAAAGACTCTTAATGGAATCTCAATTAAATTTATCTTTTGAACAGTGGACATGGGAGTTAGGCAAAGCCCACACTTTCAAGCAACAACATGTGTCCCCATCCCATCCACCTTCACACAGCTCTGGCATCTGAGCCACTTGCTTAGCCAGTTTGGTTCAGATGATGCTAATCAGAACATGCCAAGCATGGTTCTCCTGTCCCTTTGCTCATGCTTACATTTCTTTACCCTGAAGTGATTTGTAACCCTGCAAAGGGGATCATTTGGATAAAGCAGTTCCATCACTCTGAGCACCTAAGTAGGGTGGATGTTCTCATGCAAATCTTATGTTAGCAGGGCTGAGTTCATTCAGAACCTGCTTACATCTACTTGATGGTTAGTCTTAAGAGTCCACATTTCCATTATCAAATAAACACTTGAGAAGAGAGCTTAGCGCAAACCCAATCACTGCACACATGTTCAGGTTTGTTCATAAATACACTTATCAAAAAGCTATAAATTGGAAGACCGTATTCTCGGAATTAGGTCAGAAGGCAATGAGCCTGGTATTAATGCCTACATAGATTGGATACAATGAACTAGATAATTTAAACTATTTTATCTAGACAAATTAGACAGTCTGATTGCAAGTCACTCTATCAATAAAGCAACCTGGTTTCTAGAATCTCCATACCCAATATTGTCAGAGCACATAGGCTTCAAAATGAACAGGGTTTTCTCAAGCCCTGTCTGCAACACAGAAACAGTTTTACCATATTACAGGACATGAGATTGTAACAGTAATTTCCAGTGTAGGTACATTACAAGATAGTCAACCCACTCCCCAATGCATGAAGTTTTGCCCTCCCATGATTATTTGATTAGCGTGCATGCCTCTCTCTAATAAGGTAATACTCACAAGTTAATGTCCAGTACTTGCCCCATTCCTGGGATTTGGGTTCATTAACAACAGAAGAGACAAATTTTGTTAGAGGACTTGTCTTCCTACCCCATGAACCAACTTCTTCATTCCCCCAACTCCACCCCCCGCATTTTATGTTATTTAATGTTTACTCCATTTGCCTCCTCAATACTATTCAGATTATCAAATATATTTAGTGGTTCTATTTTAATATGCACAGCTTCCCTTTTTCAATTAATACATTAAGTCTAGAGAAACCTTCAGTCATTGCAATTTCATTTTCCCTTGTGGTGCACATATGAGGCCCATTAGCAATGCTTTAACATATCCTGAGGCAGTAGAGGAAATAGAGGTGGTTTTGTATCCTTGTTCTCTTCTAATTTGAGCTACACTACAATGGCTGAATCATAAAGTCTTTACTCAGGCCTCTTTAAACGATCAACTAGCTAACATTAAAAATCAGGGCTACACTAGCTATTTACTTATCCTCTTTCTGTTGTGGATGAATTGAATCTGAAACAGTTCTTGGCAAAGTAAAACTTCCATTGAATTCAGTGAAGTTTTGAAATAGTAAGAACTCAGTGTGATTTCAAGACCTATATTGCTCCTGCATGGTCTCATATTTACCACAGTAGCATCTTTAAAATGCATTTTGCCTACTTTGTATGCACTCAATTTAAAAGTTGAAGATAAAAAGGAAACTTGCGTTGATAAAGTAAAGCAGCTCTGCTGTATTTTGTGGCAATGTTACATGTTTAGAAGACCAATGCGCTGAATTTCCAAGTCACCTTAGTTATTTGGTACCTTGACCAATTGTTGGTTTGTTTGAACTAAATTTATAATCACATTCATCCTCTTCCTTTCAGGGAATGACTCCCACCCACCTCCATTTTTCCATCACATTTTCCACAGTTAGGCTATGTACACACGATCAGATTAAAGCGCAACAAGGCAATCGCGC
>ML685772.1:896096-958998 GCA_007922175.1 Pelusios castaneus
ATATATATATATATATATATATATATATATATATATATATATATATACACACACACACACACACACACACACACACTAGGGGATAATATTTCCCATTAATTTTTAAAAAGAATGCTCCAGTCTCCACAGTTTAAATTTAAATGCTATTGAATCTACTGCAAGGTTGTATGTATGCTTTTTTTTTTTTAAATCAAGAGCAAGAAGCTAAGTAGGTGAGGGCTGGAGAAAGTTTCAAACAAAAAATATACGGGGAAGCCAAGAAAGACTGCACTAGTCAGTAGCATTAGAGATATCATTTTCTTTATTCTGCAACACTTTATCATTGTCATATAACATCTCTAGTAATTTCAATTTCATTATGGAATTGTAGATAATATCCTTAAGGCACAATACTCCCCTGGGAGCAGCAAGGAGCCACAAGTCTGTCAAGTGAGTTTAGAGAGACTTTGTGCCTCAGAAAGAACAATTCTTCACTGAGCTTGCTAGGGCGGACAGGATTCATAGTCTACATCCTTCCCTAGCTCCTGCCAGTACACTTAGAATGCTCCACAGCAGTGGAGAGGAGTCAAGGACTGCAGCTGTGGCTGACTCGAAGGGTGTGTTTACACTGCAATTTAAAAAAAAAAAAAAATCATCTGGTCTCTACCTGCTGACTCAGGCTCATGGGGCTGAGCTAAGTGGTTGTATAATTGCAGTACAGAGATTTGGGTTTATCGGGAGCACAACAAGATCTAGGATCCTGAGAGGGTCCCAGAGCACAGGCTGCCACCTGAGCCCAAACCTCCTCACTCCAAATAAACAGCCCTTTAGCCTGAGCTCCTTAGCCAGAGTCAGCGTGTATAGGCCAGCCACAAATGTCTATTTGAAAAGTAGACATACCCTTAGTGAGCTACGCAAGGGGACGAGTCTGCTCACACCCATCTTCCTTTGCACTCATTGGGAGGGCCTCTCACAGTCTAGTTGTAAGGGGTAGGCAGAGAAACTGCAGTTTTGTGACTGTCTCATGAACTGGGAAAGGAAACAAGCAAGGGCTCTCCCTTCTATGCAACAACTCATATAAGGACCAGTCATAACACTTCCTAAGCTTAGGTAAGTACAGTGGCTGCTCTCTTGGTATGTAGAAGCGAACAAGCCACCCCACAGGGTCAGGACCATGGTCCCTTTTCCTCACAGCACCAATAAAGCCCATTATGTCACTACACCAGGAAGAACAGGCTACAATATCAAGAATATGACACAAAGTACTGCCCACTCTTGCATTCTCCTATGCAATGGTGGGAGTAAAAGGCTGCACCACCTCTATACACTGGCCAGTGGCTAAGAGTCATGATTCAACCTTACTTAAAAAAAAATTTTTTTAGTCTATGTTTTTTAGGAACATGTATTGAGAGATTTAAATGAGAAACAAGCTGAGTTATTTTTCAGCAATGGTTTAAGAAATTGACTTCCATGAAAAATGTGTATCCCTGTTTGATGGTGGTGTTCTACACACTGTTAGATGGCCCCACCTCCTGGTGGTTTTGGGTTAGCAGTAATACCCCATCAGTTTCTCCTCTGCAACCCCTCTTTGGCTCCAGGAACCATAGTATCCTCTTTGGCTATGTCTACACTTGCTAAAATTAGTTTGAATTAGTTAGCTCGAACTAACTAATTCAAACTAATTTTAGTTAGTTCGAATTAGCTTAATTCAAACTAGCATGGCCACACTGGAAAGTTAGTTCGAACTAAGCAAGCACTTGCTTAGTTCGAATTAGCGATCCCCATTCATTTCAATGGCCGGTTAATTCGAACTAAGAAATTAGTTCTAATTAACATGGCCACATTGGTTAATTCGAAGTAGTTAGTTTGAATTAACCCCTTGAAGCAAGACTGAAGGATCTCGGACACCGGATTAGGAGGCAATCAGAGTTTATTGACGGCCGTCAAGTGACCCAGCGGAATCGCTTCCAAAGGCTGAGTCCCGAATACATAGAGGCGTTGCCTTATATACCCCTTTTATTAACATAATGTTTAAGCATTAGTATAGTGACAGTTAGCATACATACTTCCCCTATTCCCTGAGTGGTTACACATAGTTCCTCTTATTGGTTATAGGTTAACAGGTCATAGCATAACAGTTATAGGTCAACTGACCCAAAATGCAGTTACAGCAAATACAGAAATGCAGTTACAGCAGTTACAGAAGTGCAATCACAGCAAAATTGGGGGAAACCGGACAGGAGAAGCAGTTTCGGCAAGCCTAGATAATTTTAGGAAAGGGGAACTTTTTCTATGGCTATAGGGTCACAGACTATAGTATAGCAGTTATAGATTAACAGACCAGCAAATACTCAAAGTGCAATTGCAAAAGGGTAGTCTCAGCAACTTAAGGGGAGATACAGAAAATGCAGCCACAGCAAGAGGAAGAGGGAGGGGGGGAGTACCCAGCCCCCCGTCCCTTGCCTCACCCTTAGTTCGAATACCCTATTAAGGAAGCCCTTAATTCGAATTAACTAAAGCCTAGTGTAACCATGACTTTAGTTAGTTCAAATGAAGCCTCCTTAATTTGAACTAACTTGCCAGTGTAGACATAGCATTTGTGATTCAGCCTTCCAGCTAGGTTGCTATTGTGGTTTCCATGTCAGGAGAGGCATGCATCAAGACCCCTGCTCTCCAGCAGCATCTGCTTCACAGGGCCATGCCCAAAGCAGCTGGCAGGAGAACCTAGGCCGACCCACCCACCTCTACAGATTCCAGCCCAAATCCATTCATTGCACCTTACTGCTTTTCTCTGAGCTACTTTTATACCTCCTAAGCTTCCCCACTCTTCAGAAAACACCAGTCTTTTCACTCCCAGGGAGTGACTCATCCCTGTAGCCCCTCCACCCCCCCCATTTTCCAGGACAACTTCAGATTTCTTCTTCCTATCTTCTTTGCTGCCAATTTTCTATCTTTTGTAGAAGCCCCATCTGTCTCTCATGGGTGGGATTCTCTCTAATTAACTGCCTCCAACCTACAGCTCCCTTGTTTGCTGCTTAATAAACTGATTGAGCCCAGCTGACCAAATTCAGCTATTGCAGGACCACTATAGGGAACAGATCATCACAACCTGCTCTTACCAACCCCCCCCCCCCCCCCCAAAAAAAAAACCCCAACTGATAAAAAGAAAAGCCAATCTGAAAATGTAGTTCTGCAAACTTTTGCCTAGTATCTTTGTCAGTTAGTGAGTAGGAAGTGAAGGAAACCAGAAACTACATTGTTCTTCATACTATAAGGGAAGGAGGAGGCATTTTCCTATGTATAAATATTTACTGTACATTATCAAGGGGAATTCAGAACTCAAATTTCAAATCCAATTTTGGAAATCAACTTGAGAGTAAGGAAGCAATGAAACTGAGGTGAATTATGTTTCAATAAGAGACTGCAGCTGTCACTTTAAAACAGAATATGGGGGGAAGGTGAAGAAACCTTGGTTAAGATTGGGGCCTACTGTGTAAGCTGGAGAATTACATTTCTACAATTGATACTTTCGAACAGAACAATTAATGTTTAATACACAGACAAGGGCTCAATTTCTTTGTGAGACACATAATAAATACATAAGCAGTTATCACTGGCTTTTCACACAAATCCCAGAAACCAGTAAAACACTCAAAATCTAATTTTTCCCTTTGAAAAATCTGCTGCTTTGGTTTTATATTTTATTGTTTCCCTTTTTTACTTTAGTTGGTTGAGCATGTGCCAAGAGCTTGACTGACTCTGGAAATCATTAACAATATTCAAGCTTAATGTACTCCTGTAATTGAGAAAAGCTGCTGAAAGAGGCAATGGCAACCAACTCTGATCAAATAGATACATAAAACTACAAAGCAGATGATAGTAAAGGTATTGAATTTTTTTTTAATCTTGGGTTCCATTTTTGGCAAAAAATATCATCTGACTTTACTAAGTCATTATGGCTTATAATTACGACAATGGAAAACAGTCTGCTTTCTAGCTTTGAAAAGTTCATTAAGATTTTGAAAAATGTCTTAACTGTTGTGTGTGACCTTATGAGAACACACAAATATGTTTTCTGTACACAAAGACCACCAAATTCTTTTAGTCTAAGTAGTCTGTTTTATCATTTTAAGGAACATAAGGAATGTCTCTATACAAGATAACATGTTATTTCTCCCTTTTAACAAGCTGAATCAGTACTGAACATAAAATGGCAGCCGCCTTCAAGAGGCAACAGACAGCTAGGAACAAAAAGGTACATTACAGAGAAAAGGAAAATCATAACTGTTATGCAGTTACGTACAAGACAAATATACGTACACAAACAGTATCTGGGTGTGTGAAGGACCAAGTGTGTGTTCAGACTTGGTCATTGAAAGTTTAACTACCCATATTTTGTGAACGCAGTATTGAAGGTTCAATGACTAATGATCTCTATAAGTCTACTTGGTGCAGTTGAGTTCTTCTTTCTTCCTTCTTTCCTTCCTTCCCCTTACCCCCACTGCCCCAATTACAGCTGAGCAAATTAATTTTTTAGTTCAGAGCTGAAACAAAAAAATATGGGGGAAAAAGCTCTTTCAGGATGACCTGAAATGAAATTTTTCACTTTTTCTTATCAAAACAAAGCCAAACAAAAGCAAATTGTTTTTGTTTGAACGCATTTTGTTCTACCTGAAATGAAATTTTCTTCATTTTTTGTTATGTTTTGTTTTCAGGTTGGTTTTTTTAAACAGCCATTTGTGGTTTATTTTATTTTATTTTATTTTATTTTAA
This sequence comes from Pelusios castaneus, assembly GCA_007922175.1. Classification (NCBI taxonomy): domain Eukaryota; kingdom Metazoa; phylum Chordata; order Testudines; family Pelomedusidae; genus Pelusios; species Pelusios castaneus. The sequence continues at coordinate 900,849 of ML685772.1, forward strand.
ATAAATGTAGTAACTTAAATAAAACAATGTCTTCTAAAAATCTTATTTTAGAAAAACTATTTTCTGAATTCAACCTGAGTTTGCAAATAGTTTTTGTCAAGTACTAAGCAGGAAGCTGATTGTAACCCTGCCCCATGGGTATGACAACAATAAATCTGGAGTGCAGAAAGGACAAAAGCTAGGTTGGGGGAAAGGGAAAGGAGTAGACTGGGAGAAGGAGTTTTGTGAAACTAGAACTGGAGTGGGAAGGAAGAGAAACTGTGATTGGGAACTGGGGTTTGTGGGGAGAAAAAGATTAACATAATATACAAGGGGGCAAATTAAGAGTGCACATCCAGTCTTAATTCTGGCATTTCTTAATTATTCTGTACTTGACTTTCAACCTTAATAATGTTCTTTTAAAGCATGTGTGTGTGCACACGCGCACAATTCAAATATAGCCAAAGTGAAAGATTCTCCTAAAGAACAGTTATCCCACACTATGCAATAAGGCCCTTTTAAAAACATTTACCTTGTGCAGCTACAGTATGTAGTTGAATGATGCTTAACTGGTGATAGCTAATTCAAGTGCTAACCCAATGGCAAAAAAATGTTACAAACATTTTTGCTTATGATAACGAAAAAACAAAGAAGAGGACTACATTCAGATCACCTCTATTTGCATTCCCAAAGAGATTTGTTTTCAAATTTTAATGACAATAACTTTGACTCCAAAGGAATTTCACTAGCAGAGAATTCTTGCAGAAAAGTAAAGAACGCTCAGATTTTTTTTCTGGAGAAATTGTATTCTCTGACATACACAGTTTGAATTTTGGGATGTTAAATCAGCAAATCAATTAATTAGAGAAAGCAATAAACAATGATTCTGCTGTAACACCTAAGCAAGATATAGAGGAAGATTAATATTCAAGTTCTATACAGATTGCATCAAGTAGGAGGGAGAAGCATGAGTTGCAAGATGGAAGAGTATGCAGAAGATGCCACAAAATCATTCTAGGGCACATGGCTTGAACACTAGCTGAAACTGCAGCGCCTCAGTAAATAGTTTAAATAGTTGTCTGGTTTAGTTTTAGAAATATGTTGTCCTCTCTTATGACCCAATATACAGCATATAAAAGAATATTTTCAGTAAATACAATTTTGCTTGATTAATCTGGGAATCTGAGAACTTAAACTTCAGAAACCAAAACCAAAATGGTTTATATCTTCATGAAAATCACAATACTAAATATTGCATATAATTTATGGAAAGTGTGAATTTTCTGATTGTTACTCTCTCATTGGTTGCTGGGATCATTTTAAACATGCGTGTTTATAACATTGTCATTCCATGGGCTCAGCCCTTAATCAACTCTTACAAGTTTCATCACCTATTCCAGCAAATAGCATTTGTACAGTATAAGTGTTTCATAAAGGACTGTATTGCATAGCTAGAACTAAATGTCTAATGTAATAGAGATACTGCAGTCTGTTGATTATTTTTGTGTGGTTTTTCAAGGCTGTACTGTATATTCTTAATTTTTGGATGATATAACAAAATTAAAAGAAGAAAATTTAAGGAAGATTCCAGGCACACATTTCATGGAACAGTAGAGGGAATGAATAACAAATCATAACACTACATTCAAAGCTGTTTTAGTGATTTAGCCATTGATGTGCTCTTCCCTTGAAATCAATAGAGTTATGGATTACTTTGCACAGGGCACTCAACTAGAAAAATATAGCCTAGATGGAGCTGCTATAATATAGGTGCATAATTGGCTGGAAAACCATTACCAGACAGTATTTATCAGTGATTCAAAGTTAAGCTGGAAGGGCATATTAAGTGAGGTCCCATAGGGATTGGCCCTGGGTCCAGTTCTGTTCAATATCTTTATAAATGATTTAGTTACTGGTATAGAGAGTACACTTATAAAATTAGTGGATGATAGCATGTTGGGCAGGGTTGTAAGTGCTTGGAGCACAGGATTAAAATTCACAATGTTCTCAACAAACTGGAGACGTGGTCTGAAGTAAATAGGATGAAATTCAATACAGACAAATGCAAAGTACTTCACTTAGGAAGGCACAATCAGTTGCACAGATACAAAATGGGAAATGACTGCCTGGAAAAGAGTACTGGCAGAAAGGAATCATGAGGTTATAGTGGATCACAAGCTAAATAGGTGTTAACAGTATAAAACTATTGCAAGAAAAGTAAACGTCAGTCTAAGACGTATTAGCAGGAATGTTGTAAGCAACACATGAAAAGTAATTCTTACACTCTGTGCTAAGGAAAGCCTCAGCTGGAGTACTGTGTCTTGTTCTTGGTACCACATTTCAGGAAAGATGTGGACAAATTGGAGAAAATCTAGAGGAGAGCAACAAAATGATTAAAGGATTACAAAACATGACCTATGAGGAAATATTGGGGAGAAAAATGGTTTGTTTAGTCTAGAGAAGACTGAGGGGGGGACATGGTAACAGTTTTCAAGTACATGAAAAGGTTGTTACAAGGGGGAGGGTGAAACTCTGAAGACAAGCTGCAATTTAAACCTATTGTTTCTTGGTAAGGGAGGTTTAGGTTGGACATTAGAAAAAAATCTTAACTATCACTTTGATCTCCCTGGACACTCAGTAGCAGACTTGAAAGTTGCCATACTGCAACAAAAAACTTCAAAAAGAGACTTCAGCGTGAAACTGCAGAGCTGGAACTGATTTGCAAATTTGACACAATCAGATTGGGTCTGAATAAGGACTTGGAATGGTTAGCACATTACAAAAAGTGATTGTCCCTGTTCACACATTCTCACCTTCTACTCAACTGGTGTGAATGGGCCTCATCTATCCTAACTGAATTGACTTCGACAACAGAGTCTTGTGGCACTTTTAAAGACTAACAGATTTATTAATCGCATGAGCTTTCGTGGGAGAAAATCCCACTTCGTCAGACGCTTTGAAGATAGGAAAGTTACAGAGTGGGAGGAAATTAAATGCAGGGGAGTGTATGACATAGCATCAGGTCAGGCTGTAACAGCAAATCAAAGTAGGTGTTAGGATTCAAAACACTGGGGAACAGCACATAGAGGAGGGGGGAGGTCAATTCACTTGATGTAATGCGAGAAAAATCCATAGTCCCTGTTTAACCCCAAGGCGACTGAGTCAAATTTGCATATAAGTTCGAGTTCTGCAGACTCTCTTTGAAGCTGTGATTTGTTATTCATCTGTGTCAACACAGCTATTAACAAGTCGTTAAGGGAGTGAGCAGGGAGGTTGAAGTGTTCCCCTACAGGTTTTGCAGTGTTGCAATTTCTGATGTCAGATTTGTGTCCATTGATTCTTTGGCGCAGAGACTGTCCTGTCTGTCCAATATATAAGGCAGAGGGGCATTTCCGGCACATGATGGCATAAATCACATTGGTGGATGAGCAGGTGAACGAACCCTTGATGGAGTAGGTGGCATGATTAGGCCCTGTGATGGTGTCATCAGTGTAGATATGAGGGCAAAGTTGGCAGCGTGGTCTGCTGCAGGGCTGTGTTCCTGCTTTAGTGTTTCTGTTCTGTGATCTGTAGTTGCTGGTAAGTATCCTTTTAAGATTAGGGGGCTGTCTGAAAGCAAGGAGAGGTCTGTCTCCCAAGGCTTGAGAGAGTGAGGGATCATCTTGTAAAATAGGCTGTAGATTTTTGATGATGTGTTGAAGAGGTCTGGCTTGGGGGTTGTAGGTGACGACCAGTGGCGTTCTGTTGTTGTTTTTCATGGGCTTCTCCTGCAGTAGTTGACTTCTGGGTACCCGTCTGGCTCTGTCAATTTGTTTCTTCACTTCTGTGGGTTTGTACTGTAGTTTTAAGAATGCCTGGTAGAGATCCTGAAGGTGTCTGTCTCTGTCTCAAGGGTCAGAGCAAATGCGGTTATATCTTAGGGCTTGACTGTACACAATGGATCGTGTGGTGTGTCGAGGATGGAAGCTCGAGGGATGTAGGTAACTATACCGATCAGTAGGTTTGCGGTATAGGGAGGTCTTTATGTGTCCATCGCTAATTTGCACTGTAGTGTCCAGAAAGTGGATCTCTTGTGTGGAGTGTTCCAGGCTAAGTTTGATTGTGTTGTGGAAATTGTTGAAATCTCTGTGGAATTCTTCAAGGGCATCTTTACCATGGGTCCAGATGATGAAGATGTCATCAATATAGCGTAGGTAAAGTAGGGGTGCTTTGGGATGAGACGTGAGGAAACGTTGTTCTAAATGGGCCATAAAGATGTTGGCATATTGTGGGGCCATGCGGGTACCCATTGCAGTGCCACTGACTTGAAGGTATAGATCATCTTCAAATCTGAAATGGTTGTGGGTGAGTACAAAGTCACAGAGGTCAGCCACAAGTTTAGCTGTGTCATCATCCTGGATGGTTCTTCTAATAGCTTGTAATCCATCCTTGTGGGGAATGTTAGTGTAAAGAGCCTCTACATCCATAGTGGCTAGGATGGTATTTTCTGGAAGACCATCAATGGATTGGATTTTTCTCAGGAAATCTGTAGTGTCTCTCAGATAGCTAGGTGTGTTGATAGCATAGGGTCTTAGGAGCTAATACTTGCCTGTCTTCATCCTGGCATGTGTATATATACCTCTCTACTGTAGTTTCCACCTCATGCATCTGATGAAGTGGGTTGGAGCCCACAAAAGCTTATGCCCGAAGAAATTTGTTAGTCTTTAAGGTGCCACAGGACTCTCATTCTTTTTGCTGTACACAAACTAATAGGACTACCCCTCTGGAAATTGTCTCATTCCAGTGTTACTCTTCTCAGTGGCCTAGCCAAGAAAATTCAAAAGGCTCAAAACCTACAATATAATCATACTCAGGCAATATTTGTCCTGAAAATACTTGAAGAAATCTGAGAAGTCATTGCAAATTTTAATCTTAAAAAAAAATCACAGAATTGATAAAAAATTGTGGCATAAGTGATCATGATTTTTCCTCTCAGTAATCCTATTCAGTGTTACTGATTTTATGGACAGATTTTACTATTAAATCATCTAGTCTGACAAGCTATAGTATTTCAGCATCAAGTGATTCTTGCATCAAGGCCATAAATTCTGAGCTAGAGCATGACTTTCATAAAGACATCCAATTTTAATCCACCTGCTTCATTGACTTGGGAAGTTTAATCTTCTATTAATGACAGAACCAAGTTTCAGAATTTATCTAAAACTTCTACTACGTGCAGAGCACTTTCATTGTATCCTGATGATTCTTCTCTAAACCACAGATGGAGGAAGTACTTAATATAGTGACGTCAGTATCTATGGATGGGGTCATGGTATGTCTAATCATTAAGATCCATAAGAAAAATGACTCTCCTTGCTGAAGAGCTGAATAGGTTGATATATGCAGAGCGCAGGAGACATGATGGAATTTTAACACCAAAAGCACATTTTGACTCGTATTGGTCACACATTGATTATTGTGTGCCTGTGATACATCTGTTTGGTATACTGATGGTATTTGGAGTAGGAATTCACCGATGTGAGTCAAGCTTCCACAATTAAACCTGAGTACTTATCTTAAGGTTTGTATGGCATGCACCATGATAATATTGAAGCATATGGTTAGAATTAATGTTAGTTTAGTCATGCTTATGTGAAATATCTTTGAAAACATTTACTGAGGAGCAGTAACAGTATAAGAAGTTTAGCATCATATAACATGAATTCTAAATATTACTGCTCTTGTATTAAATTTGTATGTGGTAAAGCTTTTAAAAAATATTGCTGGAAATGTGAAAAATAATGGGAGTGAAATCCTGGCCAGAGTGACATCAATGGCAATTTTTACCATTGACTTAAATAGAGCCAGATTCACCCTGAAGAGTTAAAAGTTCAAAAGGTAGCCAATGCCACCAGGCTTTGCTTTACTGAAGACAGAGATTTTCCAAAGGGAGAAACAGATGGGCCCAGCCACTGAAAAGAATGACATTGGCAGGATAGTTCAGTGCTTACAAAAGAGTCTTTGTCATTCACTGAAGTGTAGTTATATGTAAGGACATAAATAAAAGGAGAATTTTTATTTTTATGTTATGATGCTTCAGTGGAAGAATACTAAAGAAGTTGTGAGGCTGGTCACAATGCAGAAACTGACCCTCAGAAACAAAAGCATATGCTCTTCTGCACTGTTGCACAGCAGAACTAAAATAACTTCCCAAGCTCATTGAAAACAAATTAGATATTCAAAGTTTGACAATGATGAGTAAAGTGTGTCCACCTCTCTGACAAGCGCTGCAAAGGAGATCATGATAAACCATTTGGTGCAACATTCACAGCATTTGAACAAAGAGACCCAACCAACCTCAGAATGAATTTCATCAACTCTTCATCATTAACCATCTCCTGGCAAGTCACATCAAGACTTCCATCTCTTATTCGAGTTGTAACGGTGAAAGTGCTTCAGCATAAGAAGTAGCAATTAGAAAAAAAATGTTCTTGGGTTGAAACAAAATGGATTTTTTTCCCTCTGAGAAACACAGGAGATTCATTTTGGTTGAAGAGATAATAGCATTACAGTGGATTGTTAAATACTTGAAAAGATTGTGAGGAAAAGCCAGTCAGAGCTTCTCATTTTTTATAAGTTTAACAGATAATAAAGGAATAGGAGAAAAATCATATGTTATCACGGCTCATGTTTACAGTCTTCTTTCCACTTCATGCTAGTGAGCTCTGATGTACCATTTAATGTCCATTGGGAGTTCACAACAAATCAACTAGTATGAATCCCTCTATATATGATAATAGACATACACACAGAGTTCTAGGGCACAATTCTGAAACAACTTACTTATGCAAATAGGCTTCGAATTACTCAAAAAGTAAGGACAAGGCAAAGAGATCTGGATTCTTTTCCCAGCTCAATCACAGACTACTGATGAGATCTTTAGAAAGTCATTATGTCCGCCTCTCACTCAGTTCTGCATGAATTCATAGAGTCCAAGGCCAGACAAAACCATTGTGATGATCTACCCAATCTTCTCTATAACAGAGGATCTTCCCCAAAATAATTCCTACAGCATATCAAGTTCCTCACCTGTAAAATGAGAACAATGCTTTCTCTGTATCAAAAGGGTGTTGACAAGAAAAAAATTCATTCATACCATGAATACATTAAATGTAAATACATTAATCCATATTCATATGTGTAAGAGTTCCCAGGAATGGGTCTCTATTTTTGATTGAATACTACAATTTCTCAATACATGTTACTAGAGTTCTATAAGGAACTTTTGAAAGATCAAAAAATGCCATAGAAAAATGAGAGAGAATGTGACCTTGGAATACATGGCAGTGTTTGCAATTTTATTTATCCCACATCTTTTAGACACTGACAAGCAAAGAAAAAAGCCCTCCCTTTATCTCTACTCATGACATCGTCAATAGTTGAAGGACAAAGGAAGCATCATTGGGAATGGATCTTGGTAGAAAGGAATTTAGCCAGCAAAACTGTTAAAACTTGTGGTCAGAGAGGCTTTTGGTTTTAAATCACTTAGCTTATTAAGTGGGTGTGACCTGAATTTTACCTTTTGTTTCTTTGTAACCAATTTTGACTTCTACTTGTAATCACTTAAAATCTATCTTCTGATATTGTGTACTTATGAGTAAGGGCTAGAAAACAGGCCCATGTTTTATCCCTTTATATTTTTCCCATATATTTCACACATTGGTAATGGTCCATGTTATTATTAAAAAGGTATTTGAATCCAAATGGAAATAGACATTTGGTATCTAAGAAAGCAATCATTATTACCAGTAGCCTATGATAAGGTTCTCTCAAATTCTACACTGAACAACCAGAGATCTAGTTTTGAACTGGAACAGATTTATCACCTTAGAGTTTAAGTGCAACCTATTTTTCACTTGTATAGTTACACAGCTGCTAACAACGATGTCTCAGGAAATTGAACCATTATAACAATTTAATACAATTATTAATATAACTTACAGAATACCAGATGTCTGTCAATTACTAATGAATATACACATCCTTTATTAATGTTTCTGAAACCAATGACTAGTAAAAACCACTACCTTTGTTTCCTCGGAGAGTATAAAGATAGTGTTAAAGTAGATATTAGGTGATTTTCTCATTTTACACTAAAATAACTCAAGTTTTTCTTACTTCCTCCTCTTATTCACTATCTTAACAGGACCAGAACTATCAACATTTTTACTTTCATAACTGGCATAAATCCATATTTAATTTAATCAGGAGGAGCAGCTATTAGTATTTCAATGAATCTTTTTGTCCATAAATGTCATGATGAAGAAAAATGGAAAGTGTCTTTAGATTCTCCAAAGCAAACCAAATAATTTCAGCTGCAGTTTCTCTCTATCTTTCTCACACACACCGAGAGAGTGAGCTACTACCACATTAAAGAAAGGAGCTCCTAGTCAGTGGGAGAATGAATAAGATCTTGTCTGAGTGAGGAACACTAAACCCCCATGACTAACACTAGACTGTAAGCCCACCAATCACAGTTGACCCACCTCCAGCCTTCCAGCAGACAAATTCATGAGAATGGAGGTGGTCCAGGGCCATCCCTGGGGGAAGCGGGGCCCAGGGTCAAACAGCCTGTGGGGGCCCCTATCACCCTCCCTCATGCTGGGGAAGTGGGGGGGGGGGCAGCCCAGAGGTCAGACCCCACACTCATGCCCCTCCCTTAGGCCCACTGGGCCAGCCCAGAGGCTGGGCTCCACTTCCCTGCTCTGCCCTTGAGCTGGCTGCTCTGCCCCCCGGGACAGCATGGGCAGGTCCAGAGGCTGAGCTCCACTTCCCCACCTTACCCTTTGCCTTTGGCTTGCTGCTGAAGAGAGCGGGGCAGGGATGGGGGACAGCGTGGCAGTAGGGACGCCCATGGGATCATGGGGCCCGGGATGGCTGCCCTGCTCACCCCACCGTAAGGACAGGCCTGGTGGCCAGTTAGGCCTGCAAGAAAAGACCTTGAGGGACACTGACATTTTAGTGTATTCCATTCCATATAGGGATAAATTGTCCCCGCACAGAGGCAGAGGTACCCACCCAAATTTGCTACTTGACTTGTATGAGCATGTTCGGTAACACTGTTGAAATCAGATGCCTCTCCCCCCCCGCCCCCCCACTATTGGCATAACTAGGTCATCTCTGCATAGAGGCCTATAATATAATATTGGATAATATGACTTTTCTACCCATGCTAATTATACATCTGCAATGCTGAACTCAATTTTAGGGATCACATTACAAAACAGAAGTAGACAAACCATGGAGAAGTCAGAAAATGGAAACAAAAAATGATTTAGCAGCTTGAGGAATTCCTTTCTGAAGAAGGATTAAAATACTAAATGCACTTGGCCAAATATTAATGATTAATTAATGATTAGGGACGTGACTAATACCTGAAGAGTGTATATGCTAGGTACAGATGAAAGATGGAGAAGAGGGGATATTAAGCAGGTTGCAGAACAGATATTTAGTATATAGGAATGATACATTAAGAAATAGAAAGTTTCAGATAAATTTCAAGGGAAATTAGAAGTAAAATTTACTAGAAAATTGAATAGTCTCCCAGAAAAGTGGGGAAAGCCCCACTATCTGGTCTTTTAAAACAAGTCTGGGAAGCTTTGGGAAATAATTATCCATTAAACTTTTTAAGGTTTACCACAGATCAGTTTCATCCACACAAGCATTTCTTTATTAGTCCAAGTTCAGTTGACGTTGGTTACATCTAAAATACAAATACAAGTATATACACACTTATACTCTACATCCTAGCAACAATATAGTTATAAGTGTTGTCCAGAAATACTTACAACAGGATGTAGATCCTTATAAATAACACAACTGATTTGCCCCATTTATGTTTATTATGAATAATCATTCACAGATTCTTTCCCAAAATGGACTACACAGAAGTTTCCATTAGAAACTTATTTCTTCCTGTGATTGAAGTGGTTGGCAGTAGAGTTTTATCTATTTAAAGAAACCAAATAATTGTACCGCCTATAATCATTAAACCGCATATATCCATCAAAATAAGCAACCAGTGCACCCAATAGGCCAGGATAATAAATACATTTCAAGTTGATGCTCTAAAAGATGAGGAAAATACAGGAATGAAAATTAATTGGTGAAGAACCTCAGAACTCCCCTCTTATGGAATCTTGCAAAACATCAAAGTTAGTCATATCCTGCTAATCATTGCACCTTATCTCAAAGAGCAAATGTCAGAGGAAGCAGGGGAAAGGTCAGAGGTCAACAAAGAGCATGCATTGGACTGAGTTTCTCATCATGGCATGACTCCAGAGGGGTAAGGAAAAGCTCTGACAAAGAACCCCCTAGAAAATCTTGTTTTTTATACACTAAAACCAGTGATGTTATGACTGATTATTGGATCTTAGTTAAAGCTAAATAAATAGTTCAGGGCTGAATCCTGCTCCCTTCAAGTTTTTCTTCTTATCTCACTTGTCCATATTTTCCCCTAACTACTGGACTAAAGCATTTCTGTATAATAACTAAACAAACCATTTTTTTACTGCAACTGATACCCAGTTAATCATGTGCTCTTTATTTTTATTACCTCAACCTAACTAAAATAATGTTCATAGTCCAAGGGTCACTAAAATTTAATACAAAATATCCTTCTTTACCATTAGTTTATTTTTGTGGATCACAGCTGGTGGACCCACTCATGCTAATATCCAAACTGAATTTAAAACTCAGGTCTAATGTGGTACTATATTCCTACAGCATCATACTAACATTCTTCTATCGTCCTCCATTGGCAGGGTGGATTCAGTCCTATAAGAATGGATGAACAGATGTTGGATGGAGGTTTAGCTGGAATCACCTAATAGTTCTCCTTCAGCTCTTATTTCTAAGATTTCTCTGAAACATTTGTAAACATTCCTTCTAATAATCTCTCCCCAATAAACACAAACATTACTATAACGTCCTTTGGTAGGAACAAAAGAACAGACTGAATCTTCATGAAAACAAACTGAGAAAAGATGGATGCAAGGGCAAAGACAGCTGTGTTGCTGCTCCCAAAAGAGATTGTTTCCCTTGTTAGCTGGAAAATACAAAAATTAGTGCCTGTGCCAGATATAAACTGCTGCATTGAACATTGCCCCTGACACCACAAAGCATGTCAATTTTTTGTGTGAAGTTGTATTAGAGCCCAGGATGATGGATCCCTTAAAGATAGAGGTAAAGAAAGAAACTATCTTTAGCACATACTTAGACTTCTGTATGGTATTTGACATTTTATAACACATTCTGATTAAATTACAACACAAAATCAACATGTCACATATTAAATAGATTAAAAACTGGCGGGTCTCCGTATGCTATTGTAAAAGGGAAACTTATTGAGTGGGTGTGTTTCCAGTGGGATCCTGCAGGGCTTGGCTCTTGTCCCTATGCTGTTCATCATTTTGCTCAATCACTTGGAAGAAACAGACAATTATGATTAATAAAGTTTGCAGATGATACAGAAACCAGAAGTAGACAATACTGAGCAGGAAAATAAAAAGAGGAGGAGTCTGGAATCCTGAAAAATACTGACCAAATCCCAAAGTGCATTTGAAGTAGCAAGGAAAATGAGGCAGAAATTGTTTTTTCATACAGTTGTATGTCTTGTGTGTCCTCTCTGATGGGGTGTGTGTGTGTTTGTTTGTGTTTGTGTGTGTGTTTTCAGAAACTTCTTTGCAGAGGCTATATTCTCTACTTATAATGTCATGTGGTTCCCAAAGTGGGAAACAATAAACCAGAAAATCCAGGGCTTCAGTGGGACTCTTTGGGAATGCCACAGTTACTGGGAAGACTTGGAAGCTTGAACTAGTTTCAAGCCCTGGGTAATTGGACTGCAGAGTCTTCATTGCCAAAAGGGGGTCCCCAACACCAGTCTGTACCAGGAGTGTGTGCCTACAGGCCTACCCACAGCCAGAGCCATGTGCCTAAATTCTGACTAGCCCTGGCAAACCAAGAATATTTGGGACCAAAGATTTGGTCCACTAAATCAGCCTACTGAGTATTCAGGAGGCAAATTTCTTCCATGGTTGTAACAGAGCTAATATAGTTAATAATCAAGGGATTAAATTCTCCACACACACCCCTTAATTCAGTGGTGTTGTTCAGTTATAACCATAGGATGGAATTTGGGACAATGTCTGCATTTCTTCAAAGCTTAATCCACATTCAGGTTCTGTACCTGTGTCAGTTAGGGGTGTAATGTTATTTTAAAAATCCTGATAGTTATATCAGTACAACCCCTAGTGTGAACACAGTCATACCAGCATAAAAAGGCCTTATACAACTATAGTTATTCCCTTTCTCTTCCAGGAACAAATTATAAAGGTATAAACCACCTTTATAACAACATAACGGCACCACACAGGAGGGGTTACTCTGCTTTAATTATATTCGTATGGGTAAAATACAGCTTTTGTATATAGACAAGTGCCAAAGTGAAAATAGACTCCAGTTCAATTTAAACTGTAAGTAGGCTTGCCAGAATTACTTTTACTTTTTTATAATTTCAACAGCCATTGATGTTTAAGCATTTTTGTTCAATTTTTATCCGTTAACATTTTTAACCATTGTTCAAAATAATGGGGGGGGGGGGGGGGGAGAGTCAGACAATTCAATGACAGTGGATATTAAGATTCAGAATTTGTAACTGTAAAAACTGTCAACATCATATCATCAAAATTTCAGCCTTAAATCAAACTGTAATATGTTCTCAAGCATCATTTTTCTAATGTTGCCAATCTGTAAATTTCAATTCTGGTCTATCTAGATGTTTCCCCCCGTTTGTATGTATATGGTGAAGTCAATATTTATTGACATTTATCTATCAGTAAAAACATAATTCTTCCAAATCTAACCTTAACAAAATGCTGAACTTTAAAACACAGTTATGAATTTTTTTCATTGCATGCTAGCTTCCCAGAAGGTGGGGAAGAATGAAAGCTAAATAAGAACATATAGCACAGATTATCCCTAAATAGAAGTCCTCTCTGCTATCTGCGCTAAAATTCATCATCGAAGGCAAGGTACAGACTTGCCTCCCTGTTTTGGCTCAGATACATGATCTTTATCTACTGCTGTAAATTGGCTTTGAGTGCATCTTTGTGCCAGTTCGCACCTACTCATTTTCAGATGTCACAAACCTGTGTAGCAACAATTATACAAGTATCTACTTGCCACAGGAAGCATGGGTAAGTCAGTAAGAAGGTGAAGGTGACAATATTTTTTGAGGGCAATATCTATTCAATACATATACTATGAAACAAGGTTGCAGTTTGTTCATTACTATATATATATATATATATATATATATATATATATATATATACACACACAGGACTGTCCCGTGGGGGGAACGGGGCTCAGGGCCAACTGGCCTAGGTGGGGCCCTGCCCTCCACCCCCACCCCGCCCCCTGCTGGAGGGGACGTGGGCCACTCCACCGCCCCTAGGGAGCCAGCCCAGGCAGTGAGGCTGAGGCCGCCACCGGAGATCCAGCTCCAACCCCGGCAGTGGGAGCCGGCCGCAGCTGGGACCCCAGGCTGCTGTGCCCGGTGCTCCAGCCGGGGACCCAGGGGCAGGGAGAGCTAACCCAGAGGCCGGGCTTAGTGCTCCCGGCCCGCCCCGCTGCTTTCTGCTTCCTGCCGAAGGCATCGGGGAACAGGGAAGAGTGTGACCGGGAGAGGGGGATGTGGGGCCCGCGTAATCACGGGGCCCAGGGCGATCGCCTCGTTCGCCCCCCCCAGGGACAGTCCTGTATATATATAAGGCTGTTACTGATAAAGTCTATCACAGAACTGACTTACAGATCCCTCTTTATAATAAAGATCCAAGCTGGTTACAATTTGCAAATATAAATGAAATTGTTTTCCACATTTTTACATTGTATATTATCAAGTCTAGCTATGTATCTTTTAGCTGTTACAGTAGGGACATGCAGAGTTGCACATTGAGGGGAGGGTTCATTAAATAGAATCATTCAGGGTTCAAACTGGGCCCCTACATGCTGGTTCAGTGTATTAGTACCTTGTCCAAGCTGCTTTCTTGTTTCCCAAGATTGAAGGTTTCATTTACTACAAACTAGATGTTATGATTGCTTAGAAAGTCTTGAAAATATGAACTGAATGTAATTGAGGCAATAAGATCTTCCTGAAATTGTAAAGTGAAAAGCTTGCTCCGAGGTGTGAATTGGCCCATTCATCTCAATGGATGTTAACTCAGATGTCCAATGAAGATAACTAACCATGTTTATATTTAATGTATTTCACTGTTCAAAGCATGCATGATTTTTTCCAATCCTGAAAGAATCAGGCCTGAAGACCTTAGCAGTGAATAAGCTCTGACCTTCCCCTCCACAAAAGAGGAGGACATCTGAGCTTCCCCTCCACAAAGAGGATGTAAGCCCCAAAACCCAGTGGAGTATCTGAGGTCCACCTAAAGAGGACCCAAGCACATGGAACACAGTGAAGAGCAGGAAGCACATATGATAATGTTATTAATATCTGTGCAGTCTTGTGGGAGCAATGTCTCATGTGGTTTCAACTTATTTTAGGGCAGAGCTTGGACAGATACCACTACTTTTTCTCTTCAGTTTGAGCTCTGACATAAGTGTTATGGCTTGTTTGTTTCTGATTTTTTTTGTTGGCTAATGAAACACATTTTAATATGATAATTTCTGAAGTGAAAAGAAACTGGCAGAAATGAGTCATACTCATGATTCAAACAGCAACTATTGATGCATCTCATAGGTAGTTCCTCACTTAATGCCATTTATCAGCTGGAAAGATAAACTATAAGATTTTTATATTCTCTCTTTTTAAAAAAAATAGCAGCAAAATGACAAATTGTTTTTGCTTTTAAAAATATTAGTGTCCAAACTTGTGCTTTTTGAGAAAAAATTATGGAAAATAGTGGTGAAAATTTTAATAAACATTATTAGATATATTTTTGTAAAATTTAATTGAGTTGAAAGTGAAAAAAATACACTAAAACTAAAGTCATCTACTTAAGCATGCATCTTTTACCATGCCAGTATGCAGTTTCAAGGAACAAATTGTTTGTTTATATAAGTTCATTTAGTTAATTATCTAAATTAAAAAGGGAAATTTTCTTTGTCTGCTCAGCTTTACGTTTTTAACACTATATCCATCCAGACCACTGGAGTTCTATACTAATATTTCCAGATTAAAGCCTTGTCTATTCTGCCAGCATCATCAATGGGAGATATACAAGCTACTTGCTGTAACTTAATATCTCCCATCGACTGACTAATGTTCCTTTATTGTGGCATCTCCACTGTGCTGCATTGACAGGAAACGCCCTCTGGTAGATGCAGCATAATTCTTTTAGGCGTAAGGGAGGGGGTTAGATTTACTGCATTGGCCAGAGAGCACTTCCGAGATCAATGGTGTGGGTGTCTCAGTTGAACCCACCGCAATGATCCATGGAGCCCGATGCAGCACCAGCAGTATTGACATACCTATAGACAAGTTTACTTCAATGAAAAATTTGTGCTGCACACTGTTCCAGGTGTTAAAATTCTTAAAACAAAACTTACTATTAATGAGAAATTTAATGTAACAACTGTCTCATTCACATGCACCCGAAGAGCAACAACACAAAATGAAATTTGGTTCTGATACTAGTTAAAATAAATGAGTTTTTTTTTTCCTCTCAAGTGACTTTTCCAAAATTCCATGACACAGCTATTCATGCCTGATGACACTTAGATTGGGAAACACTGTTCTATATGGTACTGCCTCCAAGCAAATGGACAAGATACATTGCCTTCACTGGCTATGGGATTGGATCCTATGTACCCAATGCAATTCCCATTGAAGTATTGACATTAAACTGAATTGGGTCTATACTTTTGTATAAGGGACCTGCCAATGTGGGGAGTCCATCTGAAATTTTAAAAAAGCAATTCAGGAAAACTTGTTCTTAAAATACAACCAACTTCAGCTTGAATTTGCAACTTTAAATTTGCAATTTAAGAATGCATTAATCTTCAAAGAGTCTGGAAAGTATGGAAGATCTTGAAGAAAACTAATAGGTAAATAATGTCACAATTCAGGGCAACTGCACCAGTATTCCCCTGTCCACGGCTGGATTAAGGTGCCCTTGGGTCCCAGGCAGCCCACTGCTGTGGGCCCCTCTCCTGGCCTGGGGCCCCAGGCCTCCACCACCGTGGGAACCCCCACCACAGTGGCCTGTGGTGGGCCAGTGCAAGCGGGGAGCCGTGGGGCCAGAGGCCACTCTCAATGGCACTCCCACTCTGGCCCCAGTCTGGCTGGTCTGCCTCTGGGGGCACAAAGCTGGCTGGCATGTGGTACAGCCTCTGGTGCAGCCCTCCAGGGCCCCAGGCTATAGAAGGCTGCGCTGGAGGCCACATGGTGCACCAGCCAGCCCTGCCCCTGGAGTGCAGTGAACATGCACCAGCCTGCCCTGCTCCCGGGTGTGGGCCAGCTGTCCTGGAGACAGGCCAGGAACACGATGGAGCCCATCGTCTGGCCCCAGGGCCCTGCCCCCCCTCCCCCAGCTCTAGCAGGGGCTCTGCCAGCACCCTCAAGCCCTGCTGGCTCTGTGCCAGACTGAGCAGGGTGGCGGGTGCAAGATTATGTTAGAAGTTTACCAGAATCACCCAACAATTTTATGGCATTTCGGTAAGCTAACGTCCTTCCAATGCTCTCAGGAAAGATTGAGCCTCTTTTGGATAGATGTTTCTCCATTAGCTGGATGAGAAAGATGGTGGTTTCACAACCTGAGTGCATTTGCCCAATCATGCCTTGTTGTAAATTTCTGAAGGAGCTGTGGTTACTCTCCTCTGTGGAATTAAGTAGTGTCTCTGGCCCACACTGATACATAAAGTGAATACAGTAAGATGTCCCAAAATTGCAGGAAGTTGATATACCTATTACAGGAAACATTTCCATTCTCCCCTCCCTGATCTCTCTATTTTCGGACTTTTGGGACCATACAAAACAGCATTTTGATGAAGGATATGTAAGGGTTCAAAACTGACGACTCCTCGGCCACATGAATTTAACAAACTGCATTAGCTGGTAACTTTACTGATTTAGCACAGGATCTGCTCTGGTTTCATCTTTTTCTCTCTACTTCATTTCCCTGTCCAACTCCCCCACAGCTGATTATTATTATTATTATTTTATATTATTGTAGCACCTAGGAGGCTCTAGTCATGGACCAGGACCCCATTTTTTTGGACACTGTTCAAACTGAATCAAAAATTGATCTTCTCTTTAGTCCTGCAGAATGCTTCCCTTTCCATTCTGTACTATTAAGTCATGTTAAGGTATTCCAAAAAAGGTAACATTGAAATCTGAAGTGTGAAGACTTGCCCTTGTTATTCTTTTGAGTTTTCTTATTTACTCTTGCTGTTGTAATTCCTGGTGCACCACAGAATGGAATATGTATGTTCTCAGATTTCCACATTCCAGAATGCTAGCATATCATCTCCCTCATCCAAACAATAAATAGAATAGTTGTTTTACACATAATTTCTAATATCAAATCAAGTCACACCATTTTTTAATGTTAGCGCCTAGAATAAAAAGCTAACATGATTATGAGAGTATTTTTGTTTTTGTTTTGTGAACTGGAAGAGTATTATGATGGGATTTAGGAATGTATGCAGAAAATTGAGTTGTTCACCACTTTTATCTGCAATGTAATTGAGTCACATAAACATGGTAACACAATAGCATCAGAAATTAGGGTTCAATTTAAAGCCATATTGAAACAACTGCTTATTGTACAGTATTTACTCCAGATAATGTTTATATCAAGCAAAAATCTTTGCTGCCACCATTCACTTTTTGTTCTGATCTCACACTGGACTGAAAAAAAAATCAAGAATAGTAAGCTGAAGTTGCTCAGGAAGATCCAAATTAGTTAAGAAAAACCTCTAGACAGATGGAGCTTTATCTGAGATCTTTTGTACGGATTAAATAATAATTTTCCAGTACCGAAGTGTAAAGGTGCCAATGAGTAAAAACTAATTTTCATATTAGGAATCTTTTTACTTTTACTCTTTAAATTCCTCAAGGCAGCTTGATCTGGAAGAATGTGCATAAGCTGGAAGTCAGGAAGGCCAGAAGTTAGCATGCCCTGATTCTGTTAGCTGCTCTGTATTGATGGACCCCTGAAGTCAATGGACTGTGTGTGTGCACACCATTGATTCAAAACACCTTGCCTTAGTGCCCACTGCTTCAGTGGGTTGTCTGGGGCAAGTCACTTTACATTTCCCCTATGCTGATTATGTTCCCAACTCACAGGCCTCCTGTAAAGAGTAATTAATTAATATTTGTACTATACTTTAAGCTAACAGTTATACGATTACTAAGAATCATCTGACAGGTACATTTATAAACACAGTGATGCAGAAGTAAGTATCACTCATAATTAGAGCTGATCAGAACACTTTTTTTTAAAACATGAGTTTTGTTGAAGCTGAAACTTTTCACAGGAACATACATTTTGGCAAAGTTATTGACAGTAAGGTGTCTTAGGTTGAAGATGGATTTTCTGGTCACTTCCAGTGAGAGAAGTGGGTGTGGTGGGGGAGAGCTGAATTAAAAACCCTAACCTTTTCAATTAAAAAACCCAAACATTTTGGTACAATTCAGTTTTGCAAAATCGTTTGAAAGGTTTTGGTCCAATGAACAAAGAAAATAAATTTCAAAAGTCATAGTGAAAGAGAATTGTTGTCCCCTGGACTCCTCTACTCAATTCTTTTGTGATTTCTTATCTTGGCTTTTGGAAAATGTTCCATTTGCTGCAAGAATTTCCACTTTTGCATTATGGCAGCACAAAGCGGTCTCAGTCACAATCAAAGCTCCCATTTCTTTAGCTGTTAACACACCTAGGGGGAAGGGGAAGCAATATATGTGGTGGGTATGGATTTCAGTAAAGCTTTTGGCACTGCCTCCACAAGACATTTTCATAAAGAAAACGAGGGGAATATGGTTTGGATGAGATCATATTAAAGTAGCTATACACATGGTTAAAAGACCATATTGAAAAAGTACTTATCAATAGTTTGCTTTTAAACCGTTAATGTATATTTAGTGGGGTCCACAGGATTCCGTCCCAGGTGTAGTACTATTCAACATTTTAAACTAATAACTTGAGGATGGAGTGGAGAATAAGCTATAAAATTTGCTGATGACATCATGCTCAGAGGGATTGGAAGCTCCTTGAAGAACATTATTAGAATTCAGAATAATCTTGATAAATTGACAATTGGTCTGAAATGAACAAACTGAAATTCAGTAAAAACATGTGCAAAGTACTTCACTTAGGCAGGAAAAATTAAATGCATAAATATAAAATGGGAAGTAACTGCTAAGCAGTAGTACCACAGAAAAATATATGGGAGTTACGGTTGATCATAAATTCATATATGAGTCAACAGCATGAGGCTTTTGTGAAAAGGGCTAATGTCATTCTGGGGTATAGTAACAGGAATATTGTATATAATTCAAGGGAAGTAATCGTTCTTCTCTATTCAGGCCTCAGCTGAAGTGCTGTGTCCAATTATGAGTGCCACTCTAAGAAAGATGTGGCAGCTGCGGCCAAACTGAAAAGAGTCTGGAAGAGAGCAACAAAATGACAAAAGGGTTAGAAAACATGACGCAGTAGGAAAAGTAGAAAGTATTAACTTAGAGAGAAGAAGAGGGGGGAGGGGGGACGATGACAACATGTAATCATTTTAGTTTGGAGCAACAGAGATTTAGATTAGATATTAGGAAAAGAGTTTCTAATGATAAGGATAGTTTAGTGAGTTTGGGATGAGGCCTTAATTTAGTACAAAACAGGTAGAGCATTTTATTATTTGGCAAGAATACTGCTAAAGGGTTTTTTAAAAATATTTAAGTTAATCACTAAGAATATTTTATATAGCCTTTATAATAAAGGAATGATAGAATGTTAATTATAAGGTTGCTGCTTTTACTGTTTTTAGCCATGTGCCCTATCAGATGGAAAAGCTCTGCTCAGTAAAAATAGATTAAAATGCATAATGGAAAGCTGTTTTTCCAAATGCCATATTAAAGTTATGACCCAACTCTGTCCAGTTAATTAGCCTTCTAATATTGTAATTTTATGTACCTTATGCTTGTATTGCTGATTTAGCTTTCAATGATAATTTAATCGACTGAATGACCTGGATAGAGATTTGATAGTCAGGATGAGGAATAATTCCAACAATGCTAGGTACTCATTGTGCTGGTGTAACCCATATGCCTGAAAAGGCTATCTCTGAGAGACCTGCTGAGGGTGGGTTACTGTTGTTGGGCAGATTAGTGACCCACAACTGGAAACAACTGGAAACTTCCAGTAGCAGGGAGTGGTAGCAATTTGAGCATGCTCCACAGTGTACCCTGCTGGTGTGATCAGTCAGATGACTGGAGAGCAGCAGCCTGAGCAGACAGCAGGCAGGAGCTGCCTTGAGGGGAGACCATGTGCTCAGTGTTCTGGAGAGGAGCTGAGCCAGGAGTGAACAAGATGTTTTCTCCATGTAAAGGAGTCATTTGCACTAGACCTTGCAGACATGCATATGGGACTGAGGGCTGGTTGCAGAGAAGAAGAGAAAGCCTGCATGTAATGCTACAGAGGATCCCAGCAAAGAAAGAAGAGGACAGCGATTTCTTACCACTCAAGCTTCCACACTGGAACAGAGACTGTAGCTGAGAGTTGGGTGAACTCCACACAGACTTTGGGACTCTTGGGTATCTTTCATGCAAGGATTGTTCTTGGTTAATTGTAGTTTGTTTTCTTAGGTTAAGGTTCATTTAGTTAGTAGTTAATAAAGTTCATTGTTATGTTTAATGTAGTAGTATTTTAATGTGTGAGTGTAGCTCTGAGCAAGCTTCGCTGTGAGTCCTGTACAGACTGGATCCTGGGTCTCCAGCTGCTTTTCCCCACAGGGATTGGGATTGATTTCTGTGGGGCACTGGAGAAGGGCAATTTAATGAATTTAGCCCACCCAAAGGTTACACTGGCACAATTCCTATCCTATCTTAATATCTTATGACTGGAAGCACTGAATAACTGTTGAACATTCTGGACAATTTTATAAATGGAGATTTCTCTTTTATTAATATAGTTATTTTTGTGAATTAGAAATCAATCATGTATATACATGTCAATAGGATTTAGAAGAAGAATACTTTGTAATTATGTAGTGCTTTACATGCTCAAAAGCATTGTACAAACATTACTTAATTAAATTTACAGATAAAACTAATCTGATTGTAAGTGGTACTACATCAGTCTCTGGTGCATTAGAGCAGATTTCTGCCAACTCACTGGCATAAAGCTGACATAAACACACCGGTTCCAGCTACAGGACCTTTTCTCACAAGGGAAATCCTTGAGCAGTGCTTTACTTAAGTACTTTACTTACTTAAGTACTTTACTTAAAACATGGAGTCTCATGCCTGGAAAAAGTGTATGTGACTTGATATCCTTGTGCCCCGGTCATTCTTGGCTGTCATATTGGTCCCCTGGAGATCATTGGCACTTGATTCTTTGAAATTGCTCTGACTTGCACTTGGAGAATATACTGGCATAAAGAGATGCTAGGATAAGGAGGAGAGTAAAGGTGGCTCAGCCCTAGTCTACACTTACCGCCATTTTCAGCAGCAGTTAACGGGAGATACGCAAAGTACGTAAAATACCTTGAGTATCTCCTGCCAACTTCTTAAATCCTCTCTACACACTACATTAAGCTGACCGGAACTGGCGTCCAATCGGCGTAGTGTAAGTGCAGTTACGGAGCTGGTGTTCCAGCTCTGGTTCGGTTATCCATTGAGCGCATCTACACAGATGCCTGAATCGAAAACTGAAGATTGCGCTGATGGCGGCGACTTTGCCACTGTAAGTATAGACTTGCCCTTAGAGTCAGTCTTACAACCCCTTCTGTTAAAGAGCTAAGGGCCTTTATTAGGTCTTTGTATTCTAGACACAGAATTGTTACCTTGGAAGATGAAAACCCTAGGCTATGTCTACACTGGCAAGTTAGTTCGAATTAAGGAGGCTTAATTCGAACTAACTAAAGCCATGGCTACACTGGGCTTTAGTTAGTTCGAATTAAGGGCTTCTTTAATTCAAACTAATAAGTTCGAATAGGGTATTTGAACTAAGGGGTTAATTCAAACTAACTAGTTCGAATTAACCAATGTGGCCATGTTAATTCGAACTAATTTCTTAGTTCGAATTAACCGGCCATTAAAATGAATGGGGATCGCTAAATCGAACTAAGATTCCAGTGTGGCCATGCTAGTTTGAATTAAGCTAATTCCAACTAACTAAAATTAGTTCGAATTAGTTAGTTCAAACTAACTAATTCGAACTAATTTTAGCAAGTGTAGACATAGCCCTAGAGAATGTCAGTCTTTGACAATAATGTAAATCCATTACAGGCCTTACCACCTTCCCAGGAAACTAGTTCTTACTCATTATAAAATTATTTGCTGTTTATCCACAAAGTATAAGTATATATTAATATTATTTGGCAATTATAACCAACATTTTAGAGAGCCACAAGCATGGATGCTATTTGTCTACTTACATCTACACTGCAAGTTACAGATGCAACATAACAGTTCCAGTTTGGATGAAGACCCTGGCTCCAGCTTCATCCCTCTTTCACCACTTTTGCCAGCAGCAATCTTTCTTTGGAGACAGTGACTCCTAACTTTGGCCCAGATCAACCTCTCTCATTTTAGGATCGATTGCACCTGTGGCTCCTGGGCCAAAAGTGTCCCACGAGGGCTTTCAAAGTGGCCCACAGCTCTCCTTCTGCTGGATGCGGAAGGGAGCCACTCCCTAAGGACCCAGGTGGAGCACATTTCCATGGAGCTAAAAGACCAGTGTAGGCTCCTTGTTGCAGCCAAGGGGACTGGAGATCAGTGCTCCTCTCCCACTGGCTGTAGCAGGGAGCATGGCAAAATGCTCTTCCTAAGTACATAGGCACTGGAGTCCTTGCTGGAGTCAGACAGAGGGGAGCACTCATCTTCCATCCCCCTAGCTGCAGAAGGGAGCCACTGCCTAGTGATCCAGGTGGAATGCACAGTGCAGTTTTCCTGCTGCAGCCAGAGAGATGGGAAGTCAGGAAGGAGGCAGGCTGCTTTTCAAGGGGAAGCAGGTGGCAGAAGCTCGTGACCCTTCAGGGATGTAAAACATATCTGTGGCCCTCGAGCCAAAAAGGTTGGGAACCACTGACTTAAACAATGAAAAGCCACTAAAAGATCAGAGATGGCACTGCTACTATCCTTTTAAATATAATCCATAGACAAAATAACCTGTAGAGGCAGGATGATGAAGTGCTAAGGGTGCTAGCCCAGGACTTGGGAAACCTGGGTTCAATACCTCAGCTCTACCACAAGCTACCTGTGTGACCTTACAAGAATCAGTTTGTCTGGATCTTAGTTCCCCAACTGTAGAAGGGGGGGTAAAGAACTTCCTTACCTAATGGGGCTGTTGCAAGAATAAATACATTAGAGATTGTGAGGCATTTGGATGTTCTGCTCATGGGGAACAGATAAATCAGCATTCACAATAAGTCATACCACAGTAATCCCATAAGGATGAAGGGTTCAGAGCCCAAGACAAACCCTCAAATTGCTGTCTACCCAGTTATTTTTACAGTATTAGCATGAATCCCACTGCCCTGAATCTGTCAAATTGCATGGGGAGGCTTGCTGCTGTGGGATGTGTAAACATAAGCAGAGTAGATGCAAATTCTCAAAAGCGGAAGCAAAGCCTGAATAAAATGCAAAACTTTGGGGTTGAAAGGTGGTATGGAACTCTCAGCCTAGGGATGGTGTAGGCCAGTGTACCCATGCAGCTGGCTCCTATCACTGCTTGATATCCCAGGAAATAATAAAGCCACCTCTCTCTTTGGGGTCTATGGTGACTAGCTACTGCTTGTGTCCTGGTTCAGGCTGATACAATGACTTTTCCCTGGTCTTTTTCAGCCATGGTTGTTCTGCAAGAAGAGAAAGCCATTTGTGCTTATTTGTTTACATTTCTTTGGGAAGTGCTCACAGTGCAGTGTTAGTAGAACCAGAAAAGATTTTAACAGTACCTCCTGCATTGATCGTCAGCATGCAAGGGGATGCATCATTCCCTTACCTTGCTTACCCATGCAACATAATGCTGGTTTGTCTATCTGTGCAGCAACAACATATTTTCATAGCATTTAGAGCATGTTTTCCGCCCAACCATGAACTTAATTTTATTGTAATGACCTATGTGACTCTGTAATAATTGAACCACCATATTCAACCCTGTTTATCTAAACCCTAAATCATGATTGTATATCCCAGCACGAGTCTATGAATCATCCAAACTCCTAGCCAGACCCTGCACCTACAACCTTGTGGAGAAATGGAGTTATACTGCAAACTCCATTGTATACACATTTTGTAGAGGCCAACTCCATTTAGATTATTTCTAATGGAAATAATATAGGGCCCAATTCTTACACCCTAGATTAGATTGTTATGAATATGCAAGAATCAGTGTCCTTTTTCAAAGGGAATTGCTGATTTTAGAATAGCTATGCATTTTGCTTCAGGTACTAGCACACTTGTAGTTTTATTATCAACACTAGTAAAACACTTTTGTTTTTTAGGCTACTGATGGAAGTTTGCCTCAGCATCCAGCCTTTTCTGTTGCAACACAAATGATTCTTTCCCTTGTTTTGTTTAGCTTCATGTTTACTAAAAGCAGGTAATGTCTGTGAAAATCTCTTCAATAAAATGACTAATCCCATTAAACTTTACTCTACACCCAGTGATGCACATTCCTTGAGACCCCAGGAATATAACATAATAAAATAAAAATGTATGTATTCATACAGATGAATAAAAAGGTCAGAAATATTATGCTCCAGGGTTCTTGTTTACTGTTTAAGCCCTGTCATTTATTGTATGGCATTTCATTTTGATTGTAATGGAAATCTAATTATTATTCCATTAGGTTTAAACCTAACATTTAAAGCTGAAGGCTAGCCTCAATTTCAGTCACTGCAAAACAACATGAACAGTTTCACAGGATGCCAGGTGAGTAATACTAATTACAACAACCTGAAATGACCTTGGTTACATGGGAGCAGAATTCCATTGCTTAACCTATCACAACCACAGACTGATATTTGGAGCAATCATCTCCTTTTAGATAGTCTTTGTTACTGGTGTTAGTTTTTCAATGCATTACAGCAGAAGAAAGGGCATTTTCGGCCACACCTTTCCCAGACTGCTATCTGCTGCGATATTACAGCATTTCAAGGAAAAGGATAGAGGAGACTTCAGCTTTGGAATCTATTTCTAAGAATCTTTAGAAGAAATAGGAAAAATCATCATGTTTAGTGAACAAGAAAATATAAATTGTATGATGAATTCTCAAAACATCCTTTCAGTGTTGTAGAAGTACTTGTTCAGAAACATTGGGCTCCATTTTTTTAGTTACGCCAAAATTGTATGGGTGCAACTTCACTTACTTTGAAGGAGTTACTCTAGAGGTATCAGCAGAAGACGCAGGTTATATGGTTCTCCATCCTGCTCCCTCAGAGCCTGATCCTAACTTCCATGGAAACTGAGGTAGCTCAACACCGTACGGGATTAGAAACCTAGAGTGCTACAGTAACACAATAAGGCAGAAAGCCATTCTAAAGCATGTTTTCAATGACTCCATTCATCTAGAGAATTTATTTCCATACTCACAGTCCAAGCAAATGGGCGAAACAACTGACTTGTTTTAAGAAGCAGAAGTTTGCCATTTGAACTGCAAGGTGAAAAAGGTGATTATGTTGATAGAGAGGTAAGAATGTGTTGATGATGTAAGAATAAACCATAGGTTTTATTACATTTTAATGTTTTCCCCTTTTGTTTTTAATTCTCCATTCAAAGTTGTGAGTCAAGAATGGGGGTTATTTGCATTATAAATCATTCTCTGCAGGCATTACACAAGCTGAGCATCTGCTTCATGGTAATTCCCAAATGGCACTGAAGAGTGATACGGAAGATACTATCTGACGGCACAAAGTAAGGAAGAAAAAAGATTAGTAAAAATGGTTTTCAGGTTACTGCCACTCCAATACATCTCTATAGCCTGAATTGCTTAAATCTGGCAGTTATAAGCAATTAAACACAGGGGCTTATTATGGAAGTGTTGGGCAACTTAACTATAGGCATAGTTACGTGAATCACCTATGAGCCAGTATTGTATCACTAGCTTTCAGTACTACATTGTGGCCAGCTCTAAGGATATGTCTACACTGGCAACTTAGGTCGACTTAAGGATGCTTCGACCTACACAAAGCCGCGTCCACACTGGGCTTTTATTAAGCACTTCCTTAAGTCGACCTAATAACAGCTTAAGTCGACCTAATAACACCACCTCTGAAGGTCGACTTAAGCCTTAAGTCGACTTCTTACGTCAATTGAAAGTCAGTGTGGATGGCTATGTCTACTGTTAAGTCAACTTAACAAGGTTGACTTAAGTCAACTTAAAGTGTAGCCACTCTTTTTAGTCGACTTAACAAGGTAAACTTTAAGTCGACTTAAAGGCGACCTTGTTAAGTCGACTTAAAGGAATCGACTTAACTTTACAAATGTAGGCATAGCCTAAGGGCTGTGATCTATTGCCGAGCTAAGTTAATGGAACAACTCTTTTTAGCTTCAGTGGAAGCTTGATAAAGCTGTAAATCCACCACTAGGCTTACCAGGTCCCCTTATCTTCTACTACAATGCCAACACTTCCCATTAAGACCATGCCTAGGATAAAGTTTTTTAAAAAAAAACAAACCCTAAAAATTAATGATGATAGTGATTAAACCAACTAGTTCAGTCATCAGAATATAGTTCCAAAAATAGTATTTTCTACTTATTTCTAAGATTACTCTGAAAGTAAAAAGCAGTGCAAACAATACTTAGCATACAATAAGGAGAACTAGAGAAGTAAAAGTAATATTCCCAAGTAACTTAATTCCCATTCAATTTTGAACATTTGATGAACACTCTGACTTAAAACAATAGCAAAAGAGCTTTACATAGGCATTCTTTTCACCTGTATATCTGCACAATGTTATGACAATTTAGCATCATTTTGTCCAGTGCTAGAATAGTTATACTACCACTTTGGAACACAGCAAAGAATGGAGGCCAGTTATGAAGAACGCAATTACCAAAACTGTGGACAAACAGCCAAGTGATAGTCTGCCACTGACAGATAATCCTGAGATAAACTACAACTAAAAGTCTATGTTCCTGGCCTTTGATACCAATGTGCAAATTGCCCCAATGTGCAATGCAAGATGTTTTCTCCTGATAAAGCATGACAAGCAGCACAGTCAGCAGTACATGTGAGAAAGTACACTGGCCTTTCACTTCTTTCTAAAATACCAATATAAGGAACCAGTTAAAAAGACATTTTTTTCAGTGTGATCAGTCTGAGCATGCCATGAACTTTTCATTTTTCTTTTCATGCAACAAAAACAAGAATCAATATGTTTTTTAAAAAGTTACAATAGTTTCCTAAGGTAAAAGATTGCTTGGCACAAGGAACTGGTAATGGACTATAGTACAGAGACTTTTTCTCCAGGATACAATTCAGATTTCAATCTAGCCTAGTGGAACTCTTCTGCTGGATGTCAACAACGAAAACAATGTTCACTCTGTATAGGGTTTTTTCTCCCCTTTTTCTGCTGAGCCTGAGCTTCATTATCCAACCAAAGTCTGTTTCTTACAAAGTCAAGGTGACTCCTCACCAGGATATGTCCTGTACAATTCCTGTGCCTTTCCCTGAATACAGTAACTACAGCTAATCTGTTTGATGGGTACTCTTTTACGCATCAAAAACAAATTCCAACCAAAGCAACAAAACTAAGTTGATGGAATTATGGGTAAACATAGTCCTTCATGTAAATGAAGGTGATCAGGTCTGGATTTTCCTCTTCTCCCCAGTACAAGCAGTAGAGAGCTCCACCCCTTAGGTCTTCTAGTCCTGTGGCTTGTTGGGCTTTCCTCCCAGACCTTTTCTACTTAGATTACCCAGAACACCTCATCCGGTTCTTGGAAGACATTTAATTCAGTTATTTGGGATTCAGAAGTTCAGTTAGATTCCAGCTCTTCACTCATGTTACTTCATTAGATATTTAACAATTCCATGCCCACAGAGGTCTGGGATAGACAAAGGAGGTTTAGGTACAAATCATCTCACATACTACACAGTTTAAATACATTTTTCCTAGCTACTAACATCTATACCTCTTGACTCTAAAGCCATGAGAAGGCTACAAACTTTGGTCAACACAAGTTACATCAGCATAAAGCCACCACAATTTGTTTCACTTGTATGCTTGTGTCAAAGCTGTGCAAACTTCTCAGGAGCGCTTGTGGCAATGTGCAATGTAGGTATTCCAAAGTACAACCTGCCACCATCACGCATGATGCCTTTTGGGAAGTTTTGTCAATGCATGGTGGAGCAGAACCGACTTGGGGAGCGGTCACTAGAAGCAAAGGGTCAACTTCACAGCTACAACTGTCTCCATCACATAATGTCATCTATATCCCATATATTTTGCTCCTTTAGAAAAATCATATAATTCATGCATCCATCCTCATTATCTGCCATCTCTGACAGAAGCTTGGAGACTGCACAATTCTGCACTATTGTCATGAGGACTGCAATCAAAGAACACCAGTCCTTTGGTAACTTCAGAGCCATGAGGAGAACTGAATCAGTGCGGAATATGGCAATTTCTAGGAAGACAGATTGTTGTAGGACATAGCAAGAACTAATTCAAATTTGTTGGTATTCATGGAGCTGCTGCAGATGGCACAGCACTGCTCCTAGGCTCAAGCGGTGAGCACTGGCTGCTGGGATTACATCATAATGGAGGCTTTGGATGACAACAGTGTCTGCAGACCTTTCAGGTACACAGGGCCACATTCTGTGATCTGTAGGGAGAGCTCACCCCAGTCTTCCAGCACAGGGACACCTGTGAAAAAGCGGTGAGAAAGCTAGCGGCAGTCACTGGCAATGCCAGATTCCTATCTATTGCAAATCATTTTGGAGTTGGAAAATCCATGAAGGGAACATAGTCCTGCATAGGAAGAGATGATTAATGGCTATGCACATTTGCATGACAAAGACTGTTGGCAATGTGAAGGGGATGGATTGCAACAATGGGGCTTCTGGACTGCAGGGGAGCAATACATTGCACAAATTTCTTTGTAACCAGACCTTTCTGGAGAATGCATCAATAGGAAATGCTACTTTTCTAGGTTCATGCAAACATTTGTTGATCATCTGAGATGTGTCGCAAACATCAGTGTTGGCTGGTCAGGGAAGCTGTATGATGATCACCCCTTTAAGCTGTATGATGATCACCCACCAAACTGTTCAGAAAGCTACAAGCAGGGACTTTCTTCCCCCACCTCCCCAACCAGTAGATTACCACTGGCAACACTGAAAGCCGGTAAGAGTCCTGGTAGACCCAGCCTGCCTGCTGTTTCCCTGCTTATGAAGCTGTGCACCAACCACCTCAATGGCACCAATGGAGCAGGTGCAGAATAAGAGATTAATGTGCTTTTGGAAGTTGGAAGGTCACTTTGCTCGATTGAATCTCAGTCAAAAGAAACATCCCAACAGTTATAGGCATAATATTTGTGAAGTAATGTTTCAAGAGGAAGGAGAACAGATGTGGAGCAGCTGCATACTGAATTCAATAGCCGGCCTAGGGCTATTAGAAGAGCACAGGGTGGAGCTATACAGCTCAGGGAGGCTTTGAAAGACCATTTTAATGTGCCACAGTAATGTGTTGTGAGCTACCATCAAGTGTCATGGGCTATGTCTACACTTACAAGTTAGTTTGAATTAAGGAAGCTAACTCGAACTAATTTAAGCCTTGGCCACTCTAGGCTTTCATTAGTTCAAATTAAGGGTTTCCTTAATTCAAACTAATAAATTAGATTGCTTATTTCAAACTAACCCTTAATTAGAAATAGTTAGCTCAAATTAAGTTAATGTGGCCATATTAGTTCAAACTAACTGCTTAGTTCGAACTAATCAGCAGATTGACCTTTATGCAACTGACTAATTTGAACTAAGCAAGTGCCCTGCATGGACATGGCTAGTTCGAACTAGCATTCTAGTGGGGCCATGCTAGTTGGAATTAAATTAATTTGAACAAACTAAAATTAGTTTGAATTAGTTAATTCAAATTAACTAATTCAAACTAGCTTTTGTAAGTGTAGACATAGCCATCGTGTACTGCGTTGAACCTAGCCTTGCTATTTTGGATCCTGTTAGGAACTGTATAGTGCTTGGTGTACATCTATAAACAGTCAGTGTACCTTCTAATTTTCTGGTGCTTGCTGTACATTTATGATTATTACAGTGTGTCACTGATCTTATGAGTTGTGTCACAGCATACAGTAACAAATAGGTGCTTTCAGAATTACTAGCATAAATTGTAAACTAATAAAGGTGCATTATTTTGCAAATAGGATTTTATTCAGTAACAAAACAAGTGCAAAGAAAAATCTGTACAATTTAAAAGCAAATATATTAAAACTTAATAACTTAATGGAACAGAACTTAAGGGGAAAGAAAATTCATGTCAATATTGCCTACACTTACATTGATCTGTGTAAGCCCCAGTTGCTCTATGTGAAACTAGTTGTCCTTAATGAGGTGGAGTGCTAGGGCTTGGGAGAAGGCCCCTGCTACCACATTGAATGTTGATTGGGCATTTGTTGGTGTCTACACATGGGCTGCATTAATCTCAAGTATATCGATCTGGCTCAAATGTTGTTTCGGGAGGTGATGTTACTGTTTCACTGTAACAGAGCATTTATTTTTTCGTGGAAGCTAAATATGCACAGCTACGTCAATGCAAGGACGTGTAGGTTGATCTAACTTTACTGTGTAGACCGGGCCTAATTGGTTTGGACATCATATAACTCATGTAAAGGACCAATTGTTTAACTGATTGTGCAAAGGCCAATTGCTTATGTTCCTCATCTTATCAACTTTTCACTCTTATCAGTTCAAGGTGTTCCTACTTATCTCAGCTAGCTCAAAAACAGTCTCCAGTGTACAGCTTATCACACCCTTATTTACAGTTTAATCTTGCACTCAAATCAAGCTATATGCAAATTTACTCATGCCCAGCAAGATTTATGGCTACAGGACTTACACCGGTAATAACTGAAAATTCTTAGTACATAACTCTTGTAGCTGCACAAAATAAGAATGGTGAACTCAGTCCAGTTTCCAAGAGACAGATTACCATATTGTAGAAACCACTACCATAGTTGGCATTAAATCCGCCCATTTTCTGGTAGCCTTACCACATGAGCTTGAAGGATGAATAAGCACTGGCTTCAATTTGGAAGAGAAAAGTATCCTGGTACATCATCAAAGTTATATATATATATGAGAGAGAGAGAGAGAGAGAGAGAGAGAAATCGAAATCACAGGAACAACATGGTGGCATTTGCCATTTTCCTTCTTGTGTTATTGCTGGCTTTCCCAATAAAGAAGATGGTGGAGTCTGAATAAAATGGATTAGTACAAGGAAAGCAAGACATGGGGAAGTAAAACGATGCGTAGTTCACTGTTAATTTATTTTTAACTCAAATGAGAGTTTACCTTTCAGACTTCAAATGCTGTGGTGCAGCATAGATGCTGAAGAGAGGAGCTAATGGAGTATGTCAAAAGGTAATGATCACATTTGTATCATT
This sequence comes from Pelusios castaneus, assembly GCA_007922175.1. Taxonomy (NCBI): domain Eukaryota; kingdom Metazoa; phylum Chordata; order Testudines; family Pelomedusidae; genus Pelusios; species Pelusios castaneus. The sequence goes on from ML685772.1 coordinate 932,650, forward strand.
CTTGCTTTTTATTATTCAGAAGCCTCCTAAAATGGACAAAGGCAACTATCTCCCTGGAAGGTAAAAAAAAGTTAGCAGAATAATTCCTGCAATTAGAGGAGCATGATAATGGCACATTTGTGCCAGATTTAACAAGCTTTTTATGTCACCACCATGAGTCACTTGAAATGTTGCAGACAGCGTGATTCCTTGATCTGAGTTTTTAAAAGAGATTTTTTTTAAAAAAAAAAGGTGAAGAGGTACAGTAGCTGCAGCTAATTAGGTACAGCCGCTGCTCACAAAGTATAGAGTGATTAGTTTTTATTAGTTGTGCTATCTTCCCATAAATTGCAACTGCAGTGTACAGTAATCTACTTATTCTTCCTCCTTGTAGTTTGGGGACACAATAAAAAATTCAAAATTTTCCATTCTTTTGTTTCATTAAAGAATGGCTCTGAAACCTTCTCTAGGTACTGGAGTGATTCCTACATGTGAGATCAGAGGCAGAGAGAGCAAAATGGCTTGGAAATTAATGAAGCAGAATAATGCCAAGTGGATGAGCAATAAGAAGGCATTCTACTGGGTTTCCTGTAATTTTATTATTGCTTGATCCTCCTCATACTAGAGCTATGTGGACCATCTTGACTGATAATAGCAATACATCCAAAGAAACTGAATGTTTTTAGTTTTATATAGCCAAACATACAGAGAAAGGACTAGGAAAATATATGTGCTTAATACTACAAAATGGTAACACAATGGAGACCACACCTAATTGCATTGCAGAAAGAAATTAGGAGAAGCCCTATGGAAAATACATATCAATTAATTATTAAAATTTATCTCCTCTTTTATAATTCTAGCTTACAGCTGAAAACGCAGTTCAATGGAGCAGAGAAACCATTACTTTTTGTAACATATTCTTATGGGATTGAAATAACATAATAGAAAAAGACAGGATATATTTAAGAGGGGCTTCATAAAGCAGTCTCAGTTGTGCACATTTTTAAAGGGCATGTTTATTAGAAAGTCAGCTATTTATTCTGCTGCAAGTATAAAGTCAAACTTTCGGGGGGGGGGGGTGCGGGGGAACTCAAAGTTGTGTATTTGCCTGCATAAAACAAGTAATTACACATTTGCTTTTTGTTTCTCACTTGGATTTACCCATTTTCCCATGTGCAATTGTCTCATTTTTAGAGACCCATTGAAAATTTGGCCTTAATTACATCCATCTGAGATACATTTTGTTGAGGCAATTAAGAGGTTACACAAAAGAAAAAGCCTTGCATTTAATCAGTCTTTCCAAGACAGCACTCCCTCACCTCAACCACCTGTAGGACTTCCCACTTTGTCTCTTTTCTGCCTGCCTTCTTTCTCCTCCTTTAAAGGGAGCTCTCCCCCAATCTTTGGATTGTATACTCTACTGAAAAGCAAATGGAAACAAAACACAGATGTCTGACAGATGGCACACCATATATTGAGAAACCAAATTTACTATAAATTAGTATTACTGAAAATTACTAAACACACTTCCCTGCAATACATTGTATAGTGATATCAAAACTCTCATTAAGAGAAACTGACCTATTGTCTAATGACTGAACCACAGAATGCAGAGCTACCCTAGTACTGGGTGTAAACAAGTTAACCTGGCTTAAGAGAGTCATATTTGTCAGAGACAAAAAGCCTGTTTTAAAGCACGAGACCATCACAAGAAAATACTATGTGCAGGTAGCATCATATGCAAATTGAAGGAATTCTTAAAATTAAGAGACAGTCACCTGTTTACTCAGTGTAAGCAGAAATGCTCATAAGTGAATACAATTGCAAGAGATTAAAGCACTGTTGAGATACTACACTTGTCCAATAGTGTCTTTATGTAAATGCAACCTATGTTTCCATAGCTCATAAGTGAATACAAACTCTGATCGATCCACTTCAAAGATATCTTGGATCAGAATTGCCAGACTTGAGGAACACAGTGAGAGATTATGGAGCTCTGACACATTGCAATGTCAGGGTCAAGCAAGAACTCTGACAATCCAAGGAAGGCAGAAATCTAAGAATCAGAGTAGCAGGTTCTCTTTTAGATCAAAACTTTGGACTGAATTAATTGATGCTAGGGAGTCTTGTGCCTAGGTATGTCTTTTTCCTTCTGCTTTTAAAAAAAAAATTGGGAGGGGGGTCAAAATTAAATCATACATCTTATTTAAAACATTTCAGCACTTTTTGGTATTAGCTTGTTTCTTTGGATTGTTGTACTACAGTCCATTTCAGATGAGGTAAATTATCTTCTCGCATGCAATGAGAGAGAGAAGGCAAGAGATACTTGGCCCAGGGTACTTGATCAAAGAAAATACCCCTTAGAGGTTGATAAAAAGGCTGATTGCAATATATAAAGGTACACAGTGAAAGTCTGAGGACCATGAGACATGCCCACAATAAGGAATGAGATATAACAATTCCCAGTAATGCCATCTTAGAAAAGCATCTATTGCTGATTCAGGGCAGCCAGAAAGACTGCTTTCCAAATAGAAGAATCTTTGATTCTGTGCCTTTTGCAGAGGGGAAAGCATGATCATGAAAGCATGTTTTCAAAGGTGATCCTCAAAAGACTCAGGTTTTCTCCAAGTAAGCACCACATCATTCAGATTCTTAACATAACCTCATAGCTACCTAAACCCTGAAATGCTCATGAGATTGAGAGAAAGGAATATGGTGAGAATAGCATTGACCAGACTACATTAGTTTAGTATTTTGCTTGGAACTTCCATCCACAGCCTACCACTGGCCAGTATATATTGAAGTGGTGCCATGATATCATCTCCTCTCTGCCCTCTTTAAGGTGACTGTTAGTGTTTCCAATCCCTTTCAGGGTAACATGACAAGGGAACGTCCCTTTCACAATACTGTTGACCAGACCTGAATGGGCAAGCACGGACTGTCAGTGTTTCCAATTCCTTTCAGGGTAGCATGGCAAGGGAACATCCCTTTCACAATACTGTTGACCAGACCTGAAAGCTGTGTTGCCAGAATTTACCCCAAATAGACACCATTATTAATGGTATTAATGCTGATGACTTTAAAGCCACTTAAAAAGCTTATTCTATACATTCTAGGTTCATGCATAAGAAATTAGCATTTGAATAATATTGTATATGAAGTTAAATAGCAATGTCCTCGATATTTAGTTAGAACAAATTTCAAGTCCTTGGTAACAGTAAACTGGTGTGTTTTCTTTTGCTTCTCTTAGAGGGGGATGCAGTATTACAGATGAAATTAATGCAGATGATTTTTTGTTTAGCTGACTCTAGACAGATCTCAAAAAACTATTGGTTCTCTGTGGTGGTGCACTTAGACAAGGAGTCTGTATTCTGCCATTTTTCTACTTTATACTATTCACAAGGGACTCCATAAGAAGGCAGTAGGTCTATCTATCACCAGAACATGTCTCCACCTGTCTACTTTCAATAATGCAGCAGTTAGAAGACTGAACAATCTGTTGATAGCTGCTGTTATATTTTTTGTCTGTAGTAATAATAATGTCAGAATGTTTTTGTTTATATTGCAGTATGACCAAGGGCCTCAGTCAGAGATCAGTGTGCTCACCTCTGCACCAACAAACACTGAATTCCTGCTCCACAGAACTTAAGTAAGAGTAATGTGGCTGCATTGCCTAGCCTGTATGTTTTATGGTATGAATTTCAGAAATATATAAGCCTATGAAGACAGTGGATCATATCACAGAAATTACTTTGCAATCTTAACTGTATTATACTGGTCATTACTGGAGACCGCAAAAGTAAATCTTGCATATGCTGTTAATCATTGGAAAAACAAGATCTGAAATTTTGGAGGAGGTGGAGAAGTGGTTTAGAGAAAAATAAAGTGAGTATCCCTTTATTTCATGTTTTCTTAATGCAGTAATTCAAATATACACTCTGGCATACTAGAAGATACTCTGTATATAATAAGCTAGTGGCTATAGAAAATCAACCCTTCATCAAGGAATGGTTTCAATAACATAGTCTTTTCTGTCATTAATAGTTAAAGTTCTCTAATAATGGCCTTGGTGATTTCCAGATAATTCCCACTAACTGTCAACACCACTTTGCCATGACATTGTTTTGCATTATGTGGTATTTGACAAGTTATCTGACCAGCTTGAGCTGCAAATGACATCATGACAGCTGAGGCATTTATTTAAATCATGAATGCTCTAGATTAAGATTATAATTCCATTCTGATCCAGGCCATTTCCCCCCAATATCTTTTGGTACATACAGAACTATAAAAACAGTTTTTGTTTAAAAATTCAGTTTAAATGCAGCTTACATCATGGACTTTCAATGACATCATTTTTAGAGCTGGAAGACAGTGAATTTAATTGAAATTCATGCCAGAATTCATTGAATGTCTATTTCTAATGGATGAACAGGTTTCCACTAAAGCAATGCAATCAAAAACATACCCATTAAGACAGATTTTCTGTCTCACTCATGGGGTAAATGCCCTTTTTCTCGTGCAAAAGGGAATTAAACCAGCTCTAACTGGGAGATCACTAAGGTTATAGGAAGGAATCCTGCTTAATCAAAGAGCAGAGTGTGAAGCTGTTCTGGTGTTGGGCTGCAGCAATGGCTGACGATTCACTGGCAAGTCTCCAGTCTCCCCTTCATAGCTACTCTCTGGCTGGTCATAGAAAGAGGGCTATGCAGAGAATTTTTTTTTAAATTATTTATAAAGGGGTAAGAACAAATTGTCTTGGGACTTTTAGCCCTAAGCAAGTTAATACAAAGAGGGCCTGCCTGTAGATAATTTATTTCAAAGAGTTATTCCAGACTTTTTGGCCAAACCGGATAACATGAAAAAGAGTAAGACAATTTAGGGCTAGCAGAAACCAGTTATTTTACTTTGAAAGAGTTTTCAGGCTAGAAACACATTCCACTGCAAGCAAACCTGTAATATATTCAGTTCAGAGTACCTATGTGAATCCAGGCACCCAAAAAGCCACCAAAGGGGCTATGATCTGTGCACTTTATCCTCATTTCCATTGAAAAAATAAAAAGAGCAGCAAGAGGCAGGAATGGGGATTTTAAAAAGTGTTAGAAACTTGGGTACACTTCAATTCTAAACATCTTTACTAACCTTAATGCGTTTAAAAGACATATAAGAAAAGAAATTCCATTCTATGATGAAATTGAAGGGATTATAATACTGTGAAATAGAATACATTATAAAAAAGCATTGGCTAGTGGCTTGGGTTACAAAAGAAATATAGTGTAGATAAGTTTCTTAGTGAACTGTTCGCATAGTGCTGAGTCAGCACATCGGTTGGATTTAAAGCTTCAGAATGAGGGCAAGCAAAGCTTCCTGTCAATGGTGCTTATCTGTAGCATTGAAACACTTATTCTGTATGTGATTTTCCTGCTTCTCTGGAACAGCCCTTTAATTTACTACTGATATCTTGCACATTCACGCTGGCCTAATCAACTTACAGTAAGTCTGAAATGAAATAGGTTTGGGGGGAGGCAGTGGTATGTTTATTAGGTTTCTTTTCAGTTTTGCTTCTCATTTGCTTAATTGACAGTTAGTCCTACTTCCTCATTTCCATTTATTGTAGTTAGCTGAGAAATGAACAGCTAAAACCACCCCCAAGTAAGCAGAATGTTCTCTCTCAAACCAGTTTACTAAAGACAACAGAGTCCTGTGGCACTTTTAAAGACTAACAGATTTATTTATCGCATGAGCTTTCGTGGGAGAAAAATCCCACTTCGTCAGACGCTTTGAAGATGGGAAAGTTACAGAATGGGAGGAAATTAAATGCAGGGGAGTGTATGACATAGGATCCTATGCATTTAATTTCCTCCCATTCTGTAACTTTCCCATCTTCAAAGCGTCTGACGAAGTGGGATTTTCTCCCACGAAAGCTCATGCGATAAATAAATCTGTTAGTCTTTAAAAGTGCCACAGGACTCTGTTGTCTTTCTACAATAGACTAACACGGCTACCCCTTTGGAATCAGTTTACTAAAGTTACTGAACAGGCAGCTTAGGTCAGATTCATATCTGGTGTAACTTCACTCAAATTACTGGACTTACACCAGAGACAAAAGTGGTCAGTCTAGGTTAGAACTGTAGTCTTTATTCCTGTTGGCTTCACTGGGAATTTTGTCCAAGTAAGAGTAAGACTGGGCCTCTTAAAAGAACATTTGAACTGCAAACTCCAGTTGGCACATTACATAAATCTTGCGATGTAACATAACTTGAACCAGAAAGTGTTTAAAACAATTCCATGTAACAGCAGGAAAAGTGTCCACGTATGATTAACAACTTTCTGGCTCAAACTCTTTGCTGGAGTGAGAGAAAATCGGGTGGTTTCATCTTGCTCGGTTACAGTGACGGTTATTACATTATTTTTTTTCTACTGTGTTATTACTCCTTTCATCCTAAATTCATTTTCTGTTACCGCTGTGTTAATCTCTTTTCCTCAGCAGTTCAGATATCTTAGAGCGATGCTTTTTATTTCTCACTTCTTACGTTCAAGTGATTACCTGCTTAGTAGGCAAACTCCTCACTCCAATACCCAGCAATGTGGTTGGGGGGACTTACTGGACAGCAGAACCCATCTGCTGTTTACTGAACATGCAAAGCAGAGTTAGATGACCATCTACAGCTGGCCTACGCTCCCTGTATGCTTAGAGCACACTTGTGCTGAGCGTCCCAACATGCTAAAGTGAAAGAGTTTTCCTCATAGGGCAGAGCCAACTGATTCACAGTTATGTAGATTCTTTGGAGCTACTGCTGCTTTCAGAATGGTCTAGAAGGCACATGACGATTTTATTGCTACTCAGTGGTCTGAAAGGAAATGACCCTTTATCCCACTTGAACTCCTAAAATCCTCCCCAGTACATCCCCACCTCTTGGCCTTTCAGCAAAGGACAGTATTTGGGGACTTCAGATCTTTCCTCTTGATCCTTTACAAGAATTATTGGACTAAATGGCCTGGAAATCTTTTCATTCCTTTTCAGTTGTTCTACTTCCTTTGTTCCTAAATTATTTTATTACTTTCCTAGTGGGGCTGGACATTCTGTCGTAAAAAGACAATTATAAGTCAATTACATTGACGACAGTGAATAGAAAAAGCTCCCTATAATGCCACTTCCCCCTCCAATATGTAATCCTCAGAGAACAACTGCCAGATAGAAATTCCAATCCCTTCAAAGCATAACTGTAATAGATGTGCACACAGTGTTATAGCTGAGTTTTCCTGGGTATTGGGCTGAGACTTCATATAGCAGATATGATTTATACATAATATTTAATGAATGGAATTATGGGGAAAGTTTAGCACATGCTATATACCAGGTGGCTTTCCCTATTTATTAGTGTAGTTTTAATCAAAATGGAAATGGAAATCTGGACTGTCACAACTTTCAGCTCTGAGAAGAAGTAAATTACACTTGCTGTGCTGCATTTGACTTCATGAGCACAAAATGAGGACTTACACGTATAACAGGTAGAACTGTCCTAGAGACGTACACAATCAGGAAGGCAAATCTTATCACATCAAAGTTTAAAGTTCCTCTGTTAAGTAGCTATAACATGACAAACCTAAAACTAACTAGTCAGAGCCGCTATTTTCAATCTTTCAGAAACAACAGCTGTAATAGCACAAGGAATAAGCCACACATTAGCTTTTTCTTCCCATCTCCTTGGAAGTTTTTCCAAGTGACAGATTTCTCTTCCTGCACTATTCCCAGAGTGGAACTCCTCTGGTCACTGACCACTTGAATGAGATGAACAAGCTTTACCACCACCTATTCCCAATATCTTACCACAGTTACAGAAACACTGTGACTCAGCCCCTATTGCAGTATGTTGGCTGCCTCCCAAGTTCCCCACCCCACTCTGGCTGGTGGCCAGGAATGGCTCCTCAGCTCCCTACCTCAGTTCCAGCTACTGCTCAGCGCCCCATAAAACTCCTCCACATTCTAAAAGTATGAAAAATCCTCTTCTGGGTGTAAATAAAGTGTTTTTTGTTTTTTTTAAAAGGTCTCCTACTCAGATTCCAGCAGGATCCTTTTCCTGCTTAGTCAGTCTCTGGAAAAGATGCAAGATCTGCCCTGCCTGCTTTCCCTTCTCCCCTCTAGCTGCCTGCTAAGCACTTCACTCTCCTCAAGTCAGGGGGCCCAGCCCTCCTTCCCAGAGGTAGGTTATAGTCAAACAGACCCTTTTACTCCCTACAGAAACCAGTCTTACTCCCTGTGGCACCCACCTACAGCTGCTTTCCCAGGCCAATTGCAGCTACATGGGCTTCTATCCTGCCTGGTACACTCAGGTCTACCTTGCTGAAGTGATAGGCTCCCACCTGAATACCTTTCCACAGGGACTGCTGACTGCCCACTACCCCAGAACTTTGTTCCCTCCTCCTTTTATCCCCAGGCCTGGCCTCAGTTAATCATATAACCTCATTATCCATTTGGAAAAGTGAGACTAGAGCCCCATTTCTCCTTAAAAGTCTAATCATAGTGCATGTCCTGGCCCCTAGTTCATTCTGCAGGGAAGGGGGGCTGCTCCCAGTCTGTGCCCTTGCGGCAGAGAATCAGTATTTTGTTTACAACAGAGGCAGGGTGATTAAGGTAAGAAAGGACTGGTGATTAGACTAAGGATTGGAGGTCTTAGATGAGTTTTTATAACAGGAAGCCCTGCGGCGGGGGAGGGGGAGGTATTCAGAATAAATAAAGTAAAGACCTCTGAGCCAAGCTTACATTCAGAAGTGAAGGAGATAGGTGAAAAGAAGAGAGTAAAACCAAGGGAAGGGATAACAGTGATATAAGTTCCCACTCTAGGTATGGCATTTATGTGGCCCAATCACTGTAGTATCTGAGTGCCCCACACTATCTAACTTATTTATCTTCACAGTTTCTCTGTGAGGTAGAGCAGTGATGTTATCCCCATTATACAGATGGGGAACTGAGACAAAAACTGGCTAAGGGCCAAATTTTCAGACGTATTTAGGCACCTAGTGGGATTTTCATTGTAAACCCCATTAGATACTTAGTTGCATCTTTGGGTGCTCATAAACATTTGAGACTCTGCCACTAAGGCAGTAACAGCCAGGCCTCTCAGGGATGCCTCCCTATCCACTGGACCAACCTCTCTGCTGTACGCTTCAACAAAGAAAAGAGGACCATGATAGATGGGAGCAAAACCAAGAAGGCTAGTTCTCTCAGACACCAGTAAATGGCCCCAGGCAGTTGGGAAGTATCAAGTAGTTTTTAAGCAAAGTGAAACTTGGGGGTACTCAAGACAAATCAGACTCCTTAAAATGGTACAGAAGTGAAAGCCACTGCCTCAAGTGACTTGACAGAAGATGTTAGAACATGTTAGTTTTAGAGATCACTGGGTCTAATATTTAATTTTCATTCTTTAAATAGGAATTAGATAGAGTGTTCCTGTCACCTAATTTCTAAATTATTATCTGAAAAACAACAACCCCCGACCCCCACAACCTAGAGTTTTTCGAGTGCCAAACTAGCCATTGGAATCATGGTTAAGTTGCCATCACCCCACCAAAATCTGAAAAGGTGCCCTTTGATGGGGCCTTCCTTGGCCTCTCTATTTCAGGATCAGAAAGAAGACTCCCAAGTCAGTCTAAACTCAGGGTATTTATTCAAAAGTTCTTTCTTTGTATCTAGGGAATCCAATTTGAACCAGTACATGCAAGCCATTCCAGATGGTGGTAATGAGTGAATTTGCCTAATCACCCCCATAGTTCTTAGTTCTTGCAGCACTGTGGTACCCTTTTCCAATAGAATTAGATACCATCCCTGGTCCACAATGATATATACACTTAATACAGTAAGATCTCCTAAAGATATTACAAAAAATTGCCATATCCGTCAAACACAATTTTAATATAAAAAGATACTCATTTCTTCTCATTCTCCACAGAGGTCAAAGACCATTTTTTGGCCAACTTCTTACAGAGGTTTCCACAAATATTATAAAAGGAAATAGCTCCATTGCAAATTTCAGTTTATAAAAAAAGCTACTGATTAGCAACATATATCAGGATTTACTGTTCCTCTTAAGAATAAAACAATCCAGATTTTTCTAATTCTTCTAGAAACGTAACTATTTTTTCATTTTTGCAACGGGTCTCACATGTTACTCCTTGATCACTCAAAACTCTCAATGAAGTCAATACAAGATCAGTCCATACGTTTATAGAAGCTGCCTTTCGGATAGTTCATGTAATCTCTGCACAGCTTATCTGTATTTACATTAATAGATTGTTATCCATTGTCAGACAGTCTGATATTTTTCTAAAAAATTTGTAGATAGATTGTAAACACAAAGCATACACATTATATCATACAGTGAGAGCTTTCCTGCCCACTCACCCCTGACTGGTTTGCCTTGTATCCCCCTTAAATCTTCAACACAGGATCAACAGTGATGGATTTTTCTATGGAGTTTGCTGAGTTCCCCCCACCTACTCTTCTACACAAGAAGGGGGCAGAGAGATGTATGCAAGACCCCTTTTGTGCATGAATTTATGGAAAAAGTTCACAGATCACAGGCCATGTTCCAAGTAATGGTAGTGTTGCCAATTCCTGTGATTTTATCTTGAGTGTTGTGATATTTGGAGATGGGGGGCTTGGTTTTTGGTTTTTTTAAAACACAGAGCCCAGCTACTGGTGACAAGTGATTACATGAGAATCTCAGCTTTTTTAAAAAAAAAAAATCCAGTCCTCACAATTGCAGAGAAAAGTTTGAAAGCATGACCCAGGTGTACACCAAAAGCTGAAAAACAAGGGAGAAATGCAACATTTGCTTAATTTTTAAATTTCATAACTTTAAAGGGTCTGATTCATGACTTCTTAATTATATGGAGTTGTCAACAGAGTAGAGGTCTGGGTCCCACAAATAATTTTTCAATGGGACTACTTAGGGCAATACATTTCTTCACATGAATAAGTGTTTGTAGAATCAGGTCATCTGTTTTAAATATAGCTTTCGAAGATGGCTCATCCTACATTGTGGTAATGACCTAAGTAGTCACCTGTGGGAATGAATAGAATATTTTATTAAGTCAGAGTTGTCTTTAGAAAAGTGCATGGGGAATAAGTCTACCACAGCTTTATTTTACTTTTCTAAACCTCATCCCAATGGAAGATAAAAGTGCCTTTCATCTAGTCAAAATCTGCTAATACTCTGACTTTTTTTGATACCTGCTACATTTATTCATGCCCTATATGTTTTATTCCCCAGCTCTCTCCTTTGCCCCCTTCTCATCTCCAATAACTTATCTAAAATAGAAAGTGCTGGTAACAATTTGGTTCTTACTCTAAGTGATATTTAAATGAAATATAGTGTCTATATTATATATTTTAAACTAGGAGCTAGTCTCTCTATATATCTGCCTCTCTTGTCCACTTTCACAATCCTACTATAGCTTTAGATTAAATTATATTTAGTGTTTATATTGAATTAAGTGAGCAGTTAGAACAAAGGAGCATGAGACAGGGCTCCATGCTCCATGCTGGCACCTCCTGCTGTCCATTTTGGCAATTAGCTCTGTAGGTCAGCACTGTAGGTCAGTGTGCCCTCTCCTAATAATGGTGCCTCACCCACTACCACTTCTGCTCCTGGAATCAAGTCACTACAAGTACCACAGTAGCATTCTCTTTATGACACAGTCCTCCAGCCATGTCACGAACTGTGCTCCCCTCCTTTCTGGAGACAGGTGTTGCAGTCCAACTGTCCCACCGCTTTACCAGAATTATATATATGGTCGACTTAAGTTTCTGAGTGTAGACATAGCCTCAGTTTCTTCTGCTGAAACTGTTCCACGATGTATAAATAATTAAATACTCCATGGAACAAGTTCCAAAGGGGTAGCCGTGTTAGTTTAGTTCAGCAAAACAAAAGAGGAGTCTTGTGGCACTTTAAAGTGTAACAAATTTATCTTTAGAGTGCCACAAGACTGAGTTTGTAGCCTCGTGGTTAAGGCACTCACCTAGCATATGGGAGACCCAGATCTATGATTGGAATCAAACAGAGCATGAGTGTGAACGTCGGTCTTGCATTCCTCAGAAGAGGGTCCTCAGAAGAGTGGAAGGGTCGGTCTCCATACTATGTAACAATTTCTGAAAAGTCTTGGATTGGTCTTAATGGGTAAGGAGAAATTTAAAAAATGTTCATGGGCTGAGTAAAGCATTTCCTGATCAAGTCCTGTAAGAACAAGCTTACCAGCACAGATTTATACCTGTTCTTTTTGGTCTAATTTAAAAAAAAAATTAAATCAGACTAAGAAAACAAACTCGCGATTCTATGTCCAGTAAAACTTTTTACAGAATTGTGTAGTAAATTTGAATTATATACTCTTTATAGAGTAAAGATAAATAAAATTGAATAATATGCATGGCAGATAAAAGTACCGAGAAATGCAGCTATAATTAATACAAACCATTTGGGGAATTAAAACCAATAATAAAATGTTCTCTAGCCATATAAATAGGAAGAAAACAAAGAAAGAAGAAGTGGGACTACTAAACACTGAGGATGGGGTAGAAGTTAAGGATAATCTAGTCATGGCAGAATATCTAAACAAATACTTAGCCTCCATTTTTAATGAGGCTAAGGATGAGCTTGGGGGTAGTGGCAAGGTGCCTAATGGGAATGAAGATATGGAGGTAGAAATGACCACATTCAAGGTAAAAGCCAAATTCAAACAGTTTAATGGGATTAAATTGGGGGGTGGAGGGGGCAGATAATCTCCATCCAAGAATGTTAAAGGAGCTGGGACACGTAATTGTGACCAGAGAGATGCTAACACTTCCTATTTTTTAAGAAAGGGGGAAAAAGTGAAATGGGTAGCTACAGGTCTGTTAGTTTGACCTTGGTAGCGTGCAAGGTATCAGAAAAATATTTTTAAAAGAAAGTAGTTAAGGACAAAGAGGTTAGCAGTAATAGGGATAAAATATATGTCTTGACAAACGGTATATCATGCCGGACCAACCTGATCTCCATTTTTGAGAAGATGATGGATTTTTAATTCAAATGCAGTGGATCTAATTTACCTAGATTTCAGTAAGATATTTGATATGGTTCCACATGGGAAATTAAGTTGAAAAAGATGGGGATTAACATGAAAATTGAAAGGTGGATAGGAACTGGTTAAAGGGGAGACTACAATGGGTCATACTAAAAAGTGAACTGTCAGGCTGGAAGGAGGTTACCAGTGGAGTTCCTCAGGGATTGGTCTTGGAATCAATCTTATTTAACCTTTTTACTACTGACCCTGGCATAAAAAAATGGGAATGTGTTAATAGTTTGCGGTTCACACAAGGTTAGGAGATATTGCCAATACACAGAAGAATTGGGATATCATACAGGAAGATCTGAATGACCTTGTAAACTGGAATAGAAATAGGTTGAAATTTAATAGTGAAAAGTCCACAGGGTCATGCATTTAGGGACTAAAGACAAGAATTTTTGCTATAAGGTGGGGACACATCAGTGGGAAGTAACAGAGGAGGAGAAGGACCTGAGTGTATTGATTGATCACAGAATGATTTTGAGCTGCAATGTCATGTGCCTGTGAAAAAAGCTACTGCAGTCCTAGGAACGTGGTGGGATAACTTTCATGACTGGAGCACTGCCATGGATGGATATAAATTGTTCAGGAAGGACAGGCAGGGAAGACGGGGGGGAGGAGTAGCACTATATGTAAAAGAGCTGTATGACTGCTCGGAGCTCCACTATGAAAGTGGAAACAAGCTGGTTGAAAGTCTGTGTTTTAAGTTTAGGGGAGAATGCAACGAGGGGGATGTTGTGGTGGGTGTCTGCTACAGACCACCAGACCAGAAAGAGGAGGTGGATGAGGCGTTCAATGGACAACGAACAGAAGTATCCAGATCGTCGCAGGCCCTGGTTCTTATGGGGGACTTCAATTATCCTGATGTCTGCTGGGAAGATAATACAGCAGTGCACAGGCAATCCAGGAAGTTTTTGGAGAATATTGAGGACAACTTCATAGTACAAATGCTGGAGGAACCAAGTAGGGGCCTTGCACCTCTAGACCTATTGCTCACAAACAGAGAAGAATTGATCGGGGAAGTAGAAGTAAATGGCAACCTGGGCAGCAGCGACCATGAGATGGTAGAGTTCAGGATCCTGATCAATGGAAGGAAGGAAAGAAGCAGAACACACACCCTGGACTTCAGAAAAGCAGATTTTGGCTCCCTTAGGGAGCTGATTGGCAGGGTCCCATGGGAGGCTGATCTGAAGGGGAAAGGTGTCCAAGACAGCTGGCTGCATTTTAAAGAAACCCTGTTAAAGGCACAGGAAGATAACATTCCGATGTGCAGAAAGAACAGCAAATGTGGACAGCGACCAGCGTGGCTTAGCAGGGAACTCTGCGGTGAGCTGAAACATAAAAGGGAAGCTTACAAGAAGTGGAAGCTTGGACAGATGACAAGGGAGGCGTATAAAGATATTCCTCGGGACTACAGGGATAAAATCAGAAAGGCCAAAGGACAATTGGAGTTGCAGCTAGCAAGAGATGTGAAGGATAACAGAAAGAGGTTCTATAAGTATATCAGCAACAAGAAAAGGATCAGAGGTGGTGTAGGTCCCTTACTGAATGGGGCAGGCATCCTCGTGGAGGATGATGCAGAAAAGGCTGAAATACTCAATGGTTTTTTTACTTCAGTCTTCACAGGGAGGGTCAGCTCCCAGGCTACTACACGGGGTAACGCAGAATGGAGAGAAGAGTGGCCCTCAGTGATGGAAAGTCAGGTTAGGGAACACTTAATGAAATTGGATGTGCACAAGTCCATGGGGCTGGATGAACTGCATCCGAGGGTGCTGAGGGAGTTGGGGGAAGTGATTGCAGAGCCGCTGGCCATTATCTTTGAGAACTCGTGGCAAACGGGGGTGGTCCCGGAGGATTGGAAAAAGGCAAATATAGTACCTATCTTTAAGAAAGGGAAAAAGGAGGATCCGGGGAACTACAGACTGGTCAGCCTCACCTCAATCCCTGAGAAAATCATGGAGCAGGTCCTCAAGGAATCCATCCTGAAACACTTGGAGGAAAATAGAATGATCAGGAACAGTCAACATGGATTCACCAAGGGTAAATCGTGCCTGACCAACCTGATTTCCTTCTATGATGAGATGACTGGATTTGTGGATGCGGGAAGAGCCATTGACATGGTATACCTTGACTTGAGCAAGGCTTTTGATACGGTTTCCCACAGCATTCTCGTCGGCAAGTTAAGGAAGTATGGGTTGGACGAGTGGACCGTAAGGTGGATCGAAAACTGGTTAGATCAACGGGCTCAGTGGGTAGGAATCAATGGCTCGATGTCTGGTTGGCAACCGGTAACGAGTGGAGTGCCCCAGGGGTCAGTCCTGGGGCCGGTTCTATTCAACATCTTCATTAATGATCTTTATGATGGAATAGACTGCGTGCTTAGTAAGTTTGCGGATGACACCAAGTTGGGGGGGGATGGTAGATACTCTGGAGGGCAGGGACAGGATCCAGAGAGACTTGGACAAATTGGAACACTGGGCTGAAAGAAACCTCATGAGGTTCAACAAAGACAAGTGCAAAGTCCTGCACTTAGGACAGAAAAATCCCATGCACTGCTACAGGCTGGGGACCAATCAGCTAAGTAGCAGCACTGTAGAAAAGGACCTGGGAGTTATGGTGGACGGGAAGATGAATATGAGCCAACAGTGTGCCATTGTTGCGAAAAAGGCCAATGGCATATTAGGCTGCATCAGTAGGAGTATTGCCAGCAGATCGAGGGATGTGATAATTCCCCTCTATTCAACACTGGTCAGGCCGCATCTGGAGTACTGTGTCCAGTTTTGGGCTCCCCACTACAGAAAGGATGTGGACAAATTAGAAAGAGTCCAGCGGAGGGCAACAAAAATGATTAGGGGGCTGGGGCACATGACTTATGAGGAGAGACTGAAGGAACTAGGCTTATTTAGTCTACAGAAGAGAAGACTGAGGGGAGATTTGATAGCAACCTTCAACTACTTGAAGGGTTGCTCCAAAGAGGAGGGAGCTAGGCTGTTCTCGAGGGTAACAGAGGACAGAACAAGGAGCAATGGTTTCAAATTACAGCTGGGGAGGTCAAGGTTGGATATTAGGAAAAACTTTCTCAGTAGGAGGGTGGTGAAGCATTGGAATGGGCTATCTAGGGATGTGGTAGAATCTTCATCTTTGGAGATTTTTAAGGCTCGGTTAGACAAAACCCTGGCTGGGATAATTTAGGGGGAGTGGTCCTGTTTTTTAGCAGGGGGTTGGACTAGATGACCTCGTGAGGTCCCTTCCAACCCTATGATTCTATGATAATTGGTGGCATACATCCTAATTTCAGGAGATTGCTTTATATAGCTGTTAACACTTATTTCTTCCTCTAATATATCTATTCCTCTTGAGGGACAGCCCACTAATTCATCCTCCCAAACAACTGAGACAAAGTCCCCTACATTGATGTTATCAGATCATTATGCAGTTTCCTGCACAAATCAGAGGAGAGAATTCATTTATATCTAAGCAAATGCTACAAACTAGTTCTAATGGATTTATAGCAGTTTTCTTTGTAAAACTCTATTGCTACTTTTCATTTTGTCTCTATGTTTTTACAAATAATGTGATTAGAAATGAGCCACCCACTTACATAGAACATACCGGTATATGCAAGGGCTGTCTTGACACTTCAGCCCTCGGAGAATGAAATCTCAAGAGAATGGCTGTTCTTTCAATAACTTAGCCAAATCTCAGCTGAAAGGGGAAGACAGGACATACCCAGTTTTGGGTCCAAGTAGGAACAAAAAACAAAACAAAAAAATTAGGAAGGTATCAGAAGGACCACATTACTACCCTCATACGTATGCATATGTATGTAGTTGGGATTTAGAAATCCAGTCCCTTTATCTAGAGGTAGGATTCATAAAAGTCACAGCTCACTGCAGCCACTATTTCAGCCAAAATGGTAGACTAAAGGCCAAAGCCACTCCATGCCCCTTTTCCTGTATGATAGGTCACTGTTTCTATGGATTCCTGAGGCTCCCCAAAGACTTCTCCAATGCTGCCTTTAGCGTGTCCATAACTAATGCCATAGAAGAGATCCACTTTGTGATTCTCAGGGGTAGCAGATGCCACCTCTGTGGCAATTCAGGTAGGAGCTCCATTATGGAGCTTCAGTGCATTGCTTAAGTATGAAGTACGGTATTTGTCAGCTTATGTGCTCAGTTGCCTGTGACTGGCATGAATAAATTCCTATTACCCAAGAGAATGGCGATTGCCACTTACTTTTGTGAGTTCTATACAAGGTCAGAGAAGTGTAATAGAGGCAAGTACAGAAAATACATATTCCCCTGCACATGTGACTAAAGAAAATGCAAAATCCAATGTCACTAATGAGTTGCTAAATTTGTCTCTCTCTCTCTCCCCCCTACTAGCTGGCACCTGGGGAGAATTGCCTGTGACTACAAGCATAGGAGGGAAAGAGAGAGAGAGAGCTGAACAGATTTTAAAAAACAACCAAACAACCAACCAAAGTGTTCCTTTTTGGTAAAGAAGAGTAAGCAATCTTATTGAGTAAAATGAGGTTTACTGGACTCATTTCTCTCCCTAGGCTCAACTTTGACTGTAGCCTGAGCTAATACATTGTACATACTGTAGTATATCAGTTACTGAATGCTTTTGCTAGGGATTTTTGTATTTCAGTAAGTGACAGTGGTATTATGTTCATGATGAAGTATAGGACATGAGCTAAATACACAAGTTCTTGCTCAGTCCTTACTCTGGCAAAATTCTCTTTCACATACAAATACTTACTCAATAAGTATTTTACCTGACTGGGTGAAAAGCACTATGTATCAGAATTCTGGTGGAGTTCATGCCCCATTCTGAATTCTTGCTTAATAAAATGTCCCAGAGATTCAAAAGCAAGGAATGAAAGTCAATTCTCAAAATATCTTTTTGTCTTTGGAGTGCACCAGATGGCATCAAATGTTGTTTCAAAAACTTTTAAGAGAAAATATTGCCTAAATCCCATACGAAGAACTGGATTGTCCTTTTAACAAACTGCACCCATGCAGGAGTGGGGGGTGGGAGAACACAATACTGATCTAAGGGAGATCAAGGAGGGATTGTGCCTCAATAGATAAGCTCCTAATATGCAGGAGGAGAATGCATACTGCATTATCCCTGCATTTACTGATTGTGTTCCTCTTAATGCATCCAGGCAGCCCCGTGCACCTATGCAGAAAATATTCCAGGCCACAGCCACCCTACCCACTTTTGACTTGTTTCAGGGGCAGCCAATAGGAACATTTCCTCAACTCCCCAATGAAGGGATCCTTAGTGTGTTGTGTGTGAAGAGATCAGGCTTCTTACACACTCCTCCCTCCCCTGTATACCCACACTGGCATGACACAGCTGTGTCCTTTGGGCTAACATCTTCTATCTCCAAATCACAAACCAGTTCCCATTCTACCACCATTGCCCAATATTAAGTGTCACCAGAGTGCTATCCAGCTAAATTTCTTTGGGGGAAGGGAACCAAACAGCTTGGTATCATTTCTGTTTGGTAAAAGGAGGAAACAAATTACACTAGTGATGAACTCAGTCAACCTAAATAGCTACTCTGCTGAAATGATAGAAGGAAATAAATAATTACAGATGTTACACATGAAGTCATGGACTTAGAAGACAGCATGAGGGGGTTGGGTAAATGAATGAGAATGTATCTATATTTTTATGACACATCTTCCCCAAAATTCTCTGTTGCTGGTAAGTAGCTTGCAATGATAAAGCTGTGTGCAAGATACATATAGCTATATATGTATATCCCATCATGCTTGGATACAACTACATAGAGGTACACCTCCAAAGGGTGTGTAAGGGTAGCCCATACTAGAAAATCTCATAAAAGTGAGAAATTCATAACTCAACTAGAAATAAGATGCCATGAACCAACAATATCTAAGGCTATGTCTACACTTGCTAAAATTAGTTTGAATTAGTTAGTTCAAACTAACTAATTCAAACTAATTTTAGTTATCTTAATTCAAACTAGGAAAACTTACTTCGAACTAAGCATGTGCTATTCATTTCAATGGCTGGTTAGTTCAAACTAAGAAATTAATTCGAATTAACATGGCCACATTGGTTAATTCGAACTAATTAGTTGGAATTAACTCTTCAGTTCGAATACCCTATTCAAATTTATTAGTTCAAATTAAGGAAGCCCCTAATTTGAACTAACTAAAGCCTAGTGTAGCCATGGCTTTAGTTAGTTCGAATTAAGCCTCCTTAATTCGAACTAACTTGCCAGTGTAGACATAGCCCAGGAGAAGAAAAACTTTGATTTCAATCCAAGCAGTGCAAGCTTATTTGCCTTACGAGACAAGTGAGCTAAGATAGAACTGCTGATACATGTTCCTAGCTGACTAGCATTTTCTGAGATGGCATGATTTAGATAGGGTGGATTGGTCTAACAAGCGATTACATCCAAAACTCACTTGTTATAGAAACAGTACAGCAAACCAAAGTGATATACATGGATTATGATCAAGTCCCATCAGACCTAGCAAATGGAAATGATCATGGATTTTGGATAACGGATACACATGATACATATTTACAAGATGGAATGTTAGTGTTGTCATGGGGGACAAAGGAAGCCAGGGCTGAACCAAATTCCTGGAGACTGGGGTTTTGGCTCAGGCTATGGGCACTAATTGTCCTGAGTGGCACCCTGGTTTGGGTTGAAAGGTAATGTATTACACACAAGCAATAAGCAGGAAGCCTGCACTGATTACACAGCAGCACTCTGATCTTGGAATTGGAGATGGGGAGCAAATGCTGCAGCTGAGCAGAGGTACCATGGGAATGTGGTTATAGCACATGCAGGCAATTCTTCAGCACCTGGACAAAAATGTGGTAAGAAGGGTGTTATTTCTTGTTATTTACTAGTTCCTAGGCCAGTAAGAGAAAAGTTATAGTGTCTTCCTATTTCCTACCTGGTAATGTTTGTTAAGGAATTTGTAGTAATTTCTGTTGCAAAGATTATGTTTCAAGATAAAGCGCCTGTGCTCCATAAATTAAAGTTGTAAATAACGACAGAAGTGGGTATAATTATATTCCTCTTATAGCTAAGAATATTCCTTATTTGTTAATATTAATGGTTATAAAAGGGTTTTAGAGACGTAGATAGAGTGTATATTTACGTATTATATTGAATAAAGAGTTGTGAAGTAATTAACTCGGGGCTCACTTTGTTGGTCACAAGGCGAAAGGGAACGAGTCGTCTAGATGATGTAACCAAATAAATCTCTACTTATCACTCCACCCACTGTGGTTCTGATATCTTTCAATGCTGCAACAGTTAGAATGCTATTTGCTTCAGACCAACCTGAGCTGGCAACTGAGAAATTAAGGAAGTTATTTTCCTTGCAGCCATTCAGGAGACAGATTGGTAAGGTAAAGAGTAGTTGCCAGATGGAGGTTACACTTTCCTTTACTCCAGACATTCAAGTGAATAAAAAAAGCATACAGTTGGGGTTGCTGTAACAGTATGCAAGAGAACAGTTACTTCAATGGACACCTGGAAACCAGTGTCTGAGCAGGTTATCTTAGCAAGATTTACTACTGCCTATAATACACTACATATAACTGATCTGCTGTTATGCACTAACAGAAGCAGCAGATTAGGAAGAAGACCAGATTTTATCAACAGTGGAGTGACAGACACGATTCCTGATCATGATAAATTCTGATAATGGAAGATTTGAACAACAAATATGGTAAGCAAATGACTAGTGTTGAACTCCATGGCAATAGGATGACAAACAATACTAGAGATAGGTTAAGGGCTTTCTGCAAGATGCAAAATCAGATTATTGGCAGTTCTTGATTTCTTCTCAAAGATATGCTCAAGGTTAAAAGGAGCTCAAATAGTCAAACAGACTACATTAGCATCAGTGAAAGTACAGACTGTCACTATTGGATGTATGAATATACAAAAGTGCTAGTGTGGCAGTGATCATGAACTAGTAATGGAAAAAATTAAGATTAACTTAAAGTCCAAGAAAAAGATGGGTGCAACTGTAGAGGATGAATAAAGAAACAAGATACGAGAACAATACTGCAAAAGGTTAAGTTGTATGGAAACACAATTAGGCCAATGATGCAAGCCATATAAAAGGCTACTTGTGAACTGGCAACAAACGCTAACGAGATGCTGCAAGTACTGAAAGGAGCATTTTTATAAAGCGCTGAACCCCGATGTTCATCCAGATGCAAGCATTCTAGATGTGCAATATGAATAGGGCAGTTTGCCAGGCAGAATGGACATCAGAACTGAACTGCCATCAGAAAATGGAATAGAAAAGCAGTGAAGTGATTAAAAAATGGAAAAACTGTAAGAATAGACAACTATAGCAGCTGAGCTGCAACAAGCTGGCAGGATAAGTGCTATCAAAGCATTAGAAAAACTATGCAAGAAGGCATGGGAGCAAGAGGATATACAAGAGTGACTAACTAAAGGCAACAGTTATACCTATCTTGAAGAAAGAAGGTTCTTCACATCTGAATAATTATCAGGGTATAAGCTTATTTTCAGCATCAGGAAAAATGACAGTGAAAATAATTGTTAGTTGATTAAGACTAGTTTTAGAAGTAGTAGTAGGCAAGGAATGGTGTGGCTTCAGATCAAGCCAAAGTTGCACTGATCAAATATTCATGCCCTAACAGCTGACGGAAAAATAGCAAGAACGGGGTTTAAAGATGTTTGCTCTGTTCATCAACTTTGCAAAGGTATTTCATTCAGTTTGGAGGGAAGCATTATGGAAAGTAATAAAATAATTTGCTGTACTAGACAAGATAATTGCTATTGTACAAGTCTTACATGAAGACTCCTGCAGTGCCATAAGAATTGTTGGAAAATTAAGCAACTAATTCAAATCAAAGTTTGCTGTAAGAAAAGGAGGCTTGGAATCACTGTGATTCTCATCGTGTTCTAAAATGGACATTAAGTATGTTAGACAAATTAGACGGCTTGACTCTGGGTGATCTAGAGTTAAGCTCCTTAGTTCATGTAGATGACAACTAGCAGCCATGTTTGAATCAAAGATTCTCTTTACTATCGTGGAAAATTGGTAGTCAGTTTTCCAGTTACAATAAATGCCAAGATAACAATGCAGTCACATCTTGTTAAAGGGACACTAGATAAACTCTTGACATGCAGAAGAGTTTTAGAAAAAATAAAGTCTTATGTATACACAGGAAGCTTGATTTGGGCAAACAGTTCCATCAAATATGAGGTTGAAAGGAGATGTGCCTTAGCCACAAATGATGCACAAAAATATATGAAATTATGGACTGAAAAACATTATGTATGGAACCCAGGCAAAATCTTATCAGTCATGTATACTAACAATACTACTTTATCCTCTGGAAGCAGCTGCATCAAGTGATATAGACATTAGAAAGCTGGAGGAAGTAGAGATGAGAACTCTGAAAGATGACAAGTGTAAAGTAGAGTGATTTTAAGATAAATGAAGAAATTGGAATGAAAGCAAGAAGTGAAATCAGGGTCCAGGATTGCAAACAATAGACAAGATAATGGTAGTGGAGACACAGTAGAAGACAAACAGGTTGAATCATAAAAGATTCATTTTGGAAGGACATCTATTCCAAGGCTAAGGTTGGAAGGATAGGTAAGGAGATCATTTAATCCAACCCCAACTAAATCATCCCAGTAAGGACTTTGTCAAGTTGCACCTTAAAAAACCTCTATGGAAGGAAATTCCACACCTCCTTACTTAATCCATTTCACTTCTTTACCGCCCTCCTAGTGATTTTTTTTTCCTAATATGCACCCTAGACCTCCCCCATTGCATCTTGAGACTATTACACCTAGTTCAGTCATCTACTACCAATGACAAAAGCCTAGCTCCATCCTCCCTGGAACACCATTTCAGGTAGTTAAAAGCTGCTATCAAATCCTCCTTCATTCTTCTCTTCTCCAAACTAAACAGGCTAAATTCCCTCAGATTCTCCTCTTAAGTCATATGTTCCAGGCTCCCTAATCATTTGTATGCCCTCTGCTGGATTCTTTCCAATTTGTACACAGGCCCATCCTTAGGGTGGGTGAGTGAGGTGACCGTCCCAGGCCCCACAGTTCCACAGGCTCCGCACTGCCCCTACCCCCACTCCCCACCACCACCACCCCTGCCTTCAGCAACAAGCTAAAGGCAAGGTGCAGGGTGGGGAAGTGGAGCCCAGCCTCTGGGCTAGTCCATGCCACCCCAGGGGGTGGAGCTGCTGGCTCAGGAAAGGGGTGGGAGTGCAAGGCCTGGCCTCTAGGCTGGCCCACCCCACTGTCCCCAGCACCGATGCCCCCCCCCCAATCTCCCAGGGATGGCCCTGTTTGTATACATCATTTCTTTAATGGGGGCCCCAAAACTGGACGCAGTACTCCAAATGAGGTCTCATCCAGTGCCAAATAGAGGGGAATTATCACTTCCCACAATCTGCTAGCAATTCTTTAATGCAGCCCAATGTGCTGTTAGCCTTCTTGGCAATAAGGGCACAGCTTCTTGTCCACTGTAACCCGCAGGTCTTTTTCTGAAGAACTACTGCCTAGCCAGTTAGTCCCCAGTCTGTAGCAGTGCATGGGATTCTTCTGTTCCAATCATCCAGTTTATCTAGATCACTCTGGGTGCATCTACACTTGTGAATTAAGTCGACTTAAGCCTGCTTATGTCGACTAATTTACTCTGCGTCTACACTACACTTTCCTTAAGTCAACTTAAGCAGCTGCTTAAATAGACTTAAGGAAAAATTAAGTCGACTTTACTAAACCTCATTTTAAGTCGACTTTGCTGGCTAAGTTAACTTTAGAAAGTCGACTTAGTTAGTGTAGAGGTGGAGTAGCCCTAAGTCGACTCTAAGTCGACTTAGGGGGCTCCAGGGCTTCCCCACTGCCCTTCCTGCCAGAGAGGCTGGCACAGCCAGAGCCTGGTGTACCCCCCACAGGGTAGGGCAGAGCCCTGCCCAACCTGCCCCTATGCTCTGCCAGAGTCCCTGTCTCCCTTTGCCCCATGGTACCCAGGTACAATGGGGCAAAGGCTGAGCCCCCTGGCACTTGGCAAGGGGTGCCCCACCACCACCCTGGATCTGTCCCAGGTCCACCTAGCCCCTAGAAGTCGACCTAGGCGTCCAGTGTGGCTGCTCTAAGTCGATTTGGCAGGGTCCCCTTTAAGTCGACTTAAATTTTGAGTGTGGACATGCTAAGTTGACTTACATTAACAAGTGTAGACAACTTAGCTAAGTCGACTTAAATTGACAAGTGTAGACATAGCCTCTGATTCCTATCCCTACCGTCCAAGATATTTACCACTCCCCTAGGTCAGTGTGATCTGCAAACTGGCTGAGGATGCAATCCACCCCATCCTCCAGATCATTAATGAAGATGCAGATCAAAACAAGCCCCAGCACCAACCCCTGGGGCTCGCTGCTTGTTACCGGCTGCCAGCTAGACAGCAATCTATTGGTTACTAAAGTTCAGTCCAATGATCTAGACAGCTTTATATCCATCTTATAGTCCATTCATCCAAACTTTACTTCTTTAACCTGCCCCAACTACTGTGGGAGACAGTATCAAAAGCTTTGCTAAAGTTCAGGAATATCATATCCACCACTTTCCCCACATCAACAGAGCCATTTATCTTATCACAGAAGGCAATAAATTGGTCAGGCATGGCCTTGCCCTTGGTGACTCCATACTGATTGTTCTTGTCTTCCAAGTGCCTTCAAAAAGGATTCTTTGAGGATCTACTCCATGATATTTCCAGGGATTGATGTGAGGATGATCAGTCTGTAATTCCCCAGTTCCTCCTTTTCTTTAGAGAACATGGGCACTATATTTGCCTTTTTAAGTTATCTGGGACCTATGGACTTCATGTGGTCCCTTCCAGCCCTAATATTCTATGATAGATAACAGGATGCCAAAGAAAATAACATAAATGCAAACCGTGTGACCTAGAGGTGATCACAAGATAGATGACAAGGCATCATATGCAAAGACTTGAGTAGGCTAGACTTAATGGAGAAATAAGCCATAGATGGGAATGAATGCTGATACTTTTCTGCTCTGGGTGTCTGCAAAGGTGCTTTGTAATGAAATAAATATGTAAAAACACTAATCTACTTAGAGGCAGTTCACTTATTGCATTGTAATTATATATAAGACTGTTCCTCTTTCCAAACTCAAACCCCAAGCCCTTCTTGAATTTCTGAATTATTTGAAAACTGGAAATTAAAATCTTATCCAACTGGGACCAGAACAGCAGGCGTCAACAAATAACTGTCAGGCTTCCTTTCTGGGTACTCTGAAGAGTAATTTTTCAGTTCAACAGTGGGCATATGTCAAGTCCATAAAAATTGAAGTAAACAAATTACTGAATCATATCAGTGAAAGACTCTCAGAATACAAACAAAAAGGTAGTCATCTGCTTAATATGAATGAAAGAAACATACAAATATTATTTTCTTTTATGCATTATTTGAAGCGGCTCAGTTCACTTTACATCCATTTTACACTCCTGTATCTTCCAAATGATCCAGGTGGAATTACTCCTAGTCAGTCTGTCCCTAACCCTACAGGTGATACTGAAATTAGCAGTAAATGTTCCATACACAAAACCAGCAAACACACACACACACACACACACGAGATAAACTTGCTTGGTAAAGAGGTAATTTTGAGCTTCTTGACAGAAGAGTGTTTGAAATACTATAATTTGGAGCGAGCAGATTTGGCCCTACCTTGGTATTAAAGAGGTTGACAATGTTGGTTATAAAATACCAGATTATAGGATTAAAAAAAAAATTAAATACAAACTGGCAATATGATGTCTCTATGGCTATGTCTACACTGGGGAATTTAGGTCGACTTAAAAAAGTCAACTTTAATAAGTCGACTTTAGGTCAACCTATTAAGTCGACTTACAGAGTCCACACTGGACTCCTAAGTCAACTTAAAGAGGGCCTTACTAACTCGACTTAGAGAGTCTACACTGGACTCTCTAAGTCAACTTGTTCGGTCAAAGGAGAGCCAGCCCCAGATGGGGCTGGCTTTCCCTGGGGCAGCAAGCCCCTGAGCGGTCCGGGGAAGAAGGGATCGAGGTGCTCCCTTCTCCCCTGGACCACTCAGATCCCTTCTGCTCGGGACTTCTCAGGTCCCCGGCAGAAGGGAACCTTTCTAGCCGGGACCGCTCGGGTCACGGGGAGAACTTCCCCGGGACCCGAGTGGTCTCGACCGGAGACCTG
>ML685772.1:959398-977022 GCA_007922175.1 Pelusios castaneus
CTGGGGCTGCGCTCCAGCTTCTGGAAAGCCTTTGGGCTTCTCAGAAGCTGGAGCTCATGCCGGCGCTCCGGCTCTTTAGGAAACCCCGGAGTTTCCTCTGATCAGCTGGAGCGCTGGCAATTACTGGCGCCACACTCCAGCTGATCAGAAGAAACCCCGGGGTTTCCTAAAGAGGCGGAGCACCGGCAATTGCCGGCACTGCTGCGCTTCAGGTTCTGGGAAGCCTTCGGGCTTCCCAGAAGCTGGAGCGCAGCCCCGGCTAGGAGGGAGCGCAGGGCTCCCTCCTAGCCGGGACCGAGCGGTTCTGGCCAAGGGAGCCCCGGGCTCCCTCCTAGCCGGACCGAGTAGTCGCAGCGAGGAGGGAACATGGGGCTCCCTTCTCCCCGAGACCCGCGCTCCAGCTGCCGAGCAGTCATTGGGATTGGGATCGCAGGGTCCCGGCTAGGAGCAGCTGGAGCGCGGACCCTGGGGAGAAGGAAGCAAGCCCCGCAGTCCCTCCTTGCCGGGACCTGAGTGGTCCCAGCAAGAAGGGACCTACCCCACATCTACACTGGCTTAAGTCGACTTAATTTTCAAGTGTAGACGCACCCTATAATTTTTAACACAACTGTTCCGTGATATTAACATCAGATATAGTGATGGAGAAGCCAAAATAAATAAAACCTCAAAGATTGCTTTGCAGTATAATTCATTGTCACAGAGTATATTGATGCTCCTACCAGTTATTAAATACTCACATGTCAACCAATAACAGGATATGCTGGGTTCACATTCATAAAGCCTCTGGAACTGAAAGAAATAAGGTACATGATAACTCCTGCTTGAAAAGAACTGTTTTAAATCCATTTGCATTTGCCAAGTTGAACCAATGACTTCTCATGTGGTTGGTGTCTCACATGTGTTGTCAACTTCATTTTAAATGCCACAACTCAGTCTTTCCAAAAATGTTATTGGTTAATTAAGCCCACTGCTTCAAGAATGCCCCCAACCAGGTAAACCTGGTCAAATGAAAGGACGAGCTGTAGTCACTCAAACCGAAG
Organism: Pelusios castaneus; assembly: GCA_007922175.1. NCBI lineage: Eukaryota > Metazoa > Chordata > Testudines > Pelomedusidae > Pelusios > Pelusios castaneus. Next base: position 960,439 of record ML685772.1, read on the forward strand.
ACTTTGTGTCCAAGACCATTTTAAAATAGAAATATAAGTTTGCTACTAGTGTTTTCCCTTGTTCAAAAACAGTTATTACACAAGAAGAGAGAGTAAATACAAAAGGAACCCTAATTCTTAATATTATTCAAAATACAGCCCAAAGTCTCCTATCCTATCTGCATATCACTACAATTCGTGCTGAGCTCAGGACTGCAGGAAAGTAGAAATAGATTGAAGCTTTTTTTACTGCTTTATCCCCATCCCCAATTTCCTGTCTGGCACGGCGGTCAGCTCATCTGACCTAGAGAACCTGACCTTCCATATGCATTTGGCAAACGATTTCCTCCCACCCCAAAATATTCAGAGTCTGACCCAATACTCACTGAAAACAATAGGAGTAATTTCAGTAGTTCCAAGCCATGTTTAGAAGCAGAGTTTGGCTCATAATGTGAAGATGAGAATGTCAATAGACACAAGGCTGTGATTTCTGAAGATTAAGTATTATAGACAGTCACATCTCTGATCAGTTATACAGTTTCAAGAAAGCCATTTTGAAAGGAATGTACTGTGAGGCATAAAAAATATCCAAGAAGTATGTTTGTTGCTACAGTAACATCACAAAGGGCCATGTTAGCTAAACACTTATACCTGTGGTAAATTTCAGCCTATGGAATAAATATACATAGCAATAGGCATTCAATAAATTAATAAAAAAATAAATTCAAGGGCAAGTAATCTAACAGGGAGCAAAAATCAGAAAGAAAAACTCATCTGTTTCCTAGAGCATGTGAACAGTGTGGTAAGAACATTATCACAGGAGGAGAATTAATATAAATAGAACATTTCTGGATTAAATAAAGTCCACGTATTGGAGAAAAAAAACACTTAAACACCCTAGAGTTATAGTGACTAGGAAATCATAAACAGATCTAAGCATTCTTCTGAGTAGTTGACCGTGTTAGGGGAAAAAGAGGGATTGGGCTAGGATGTATAAAATAAAGTGTGAATTCATATATTTAAGGGTTTGTTGCTTTTGAAAAGCAAGGTGTGGGAAAATGTAGCCTTAGATATGGTAAAGTCACTTTTGCTGCACCTTGAAGGGCATCCCATTTGGGATTTTTCCCCATATGTGTCGGTGGGTTCACAGTGCTGCTGCCATGAACATACTGAGTGCTGTACAACCAGAGCACTGAAAGTGTTTAACTCTATTTCAGTGCATTACCTATCATGCAATGAAGATAAAAATGGAAAAATTTTAAAATGCAATTCTTCTGTTCTCTCTAGTGAGACCTTGTACTGGATGTTGAGGACATCCAAGGGCAGATATGATTGCTTCATTGGAGCAGAGTTTTTGAGCCTCATCCAAAAAAAATAAAAAAAATCTTTCATTAAAGAATTTCCCATTCATTTTGCAGTCCTATTCCTGTCAATGCACACTTCTTAGGGAGGAAAGATGACAGTCATTCAGAATGATATTGAGCCCTATGATTTCCTAAATCAGTGATGAGACACTGTGAGGTTATGGCAGGGAATTCAAGGAAATTCTGTCACACTGTCATCAATTTCATTGAAATGTATGATCACCCATTAGAGAGTACAAAACAACTAATTCAGCACAGAAAGTTATAGCCAATATCTCCTTTCACTTCCACAGTTTGCTTACATTGTGACACAAGAAAGATAAAGATATACTCACCCTGAATTCTACTTACCTAAAACTAAAATTCATGTACACCAACAGGATGGAGAATGGTTCAGTTGCCATGAAAGATTCGATATTTACCCCTAGCTTATACATAGTGGCATTTGAGATATGCCATTAAACCTTAATTGTTATCCTGTTGATGCTAATTTAATTATCCCATACTTGTTATTCTATATCATCTTAATAAAGGTCACACACTTCCCCCATTGTGAGACCTGTGGGAGAGTGTGTGTGTCTTGTGCAGTGCTGAGCGCAATGTTAGTGTTTAAATATGAAAGAACAAGGATAACATCAAAATTTCTTTAGGTTTCTGTCTAATCTATCTCATCAATCAAGCAAGAGGACAGGAGAAGGCCTTTATTTCCTATATTAATGATAGGGCAATACTGCTGTCTCATACTACTGTGTGGTAAATGACAACCTCAAATATATACATATGCTTGTCTATGGTACTTGTACGTAAGGATTAAATATCTGACTTTGCTCTTGAATTTAGTTATTGCTCCAAACAAATATGGCATTAATTAAACTAATTCTCTAGTCTCTTTTGTTAATAGGTTATTGAATTAAGTGTTTTGGTACCATTTTTCTGCATGGTGAATAATACCTTCATTTTCAATGCATTAAAGACAAAGTTCATATTAGAAGCAAACTAATATTTGGAAACTATTGCTATAGATTTTCTTAAGCTGGTGGCTTCTGATGAAGCACTTGCTAAGAATAGTCACAAAACAGAAATAGTATCTTGTCCAGAACTTAGAAATAGCTATACAAAAAGAACAAATACAATTTGCAAAATAGCCTCTCTGAGATCTACAGACATTTTAGATTAATCATTGGAACCAATTTGCTCTAATTTTTTATTTCTCATCACACATGCTCAGAATTTAAAGGGGAAAGTATGGAGTGTCTGAATGATATTGTACCTCCTTTGTTTTCAGTGCTATGGCAAATGTTTAAGATCCTCAAATTCCCTAAACCACTGCTATCCAAATGATTGATTCAAAATGCTAGACCAATATTTTGCTGCTTAAGTTCTAAAAAGGGAGCTTCTAGACCACTTGAAGGTTCATATTCTGTCACCATGTTGTGAGGCACATTGTGAGAAAAATCAGAAGGCTGGCCTTCAATTTTAATGTTTATATATTTGTTAAGCCGATATACGCTCACGAGAGGTGCCAGACTGGAGCTTCTGGAAAATGTATCCTTATGTATCTACAGAGCACATACAACACAGGCAACAGCAGCACAAGCTGTTCTGCCATTTATCCTCCAGCCTAATCCACAGCGGCTAATTCCCTGCAGGGGGAGATGCACATTCTCTGTGCCCATTTAGTCCTTAGCGTTTCTGCTGAGACTATGCAGCAGAGTGCCATTGATGGTAATGATTTTCATGATGTGGACCTAAACCAACGTGTTTCACAGACGTTATGAAATAGCCATCGAATATTAACTTTTAGTCACACTGTTAGTCATTCTAGGAAAGCTTCCCCTTTTAAGTAATAGTAACAAAATAGTTCACACTTAGGTAACGAAAATGTATTTAACAATTAGCCACTTGAGTTTGTCATGTTTATTGGGTTGCCACCAAAACGGTGTTTATGTAAAGCATGAACAGCAACAGCCAGCAGTATGTTTTATTTGTGAATTGACCCTTACGCTTTTAACTGACTACTGTCTCCATGGATCTGTATTATTCTTGTGAAAGAATTATTACATTTTGATGTCACTATCATTCTTTGTCTATTCCCAGTTCTAATCTATGGTGACCCTTTTAGAGTGACCTAACTTTGTCATCTTTGAGATATAATTTTCCCCTTGACTCAACTAAGCAGGAAAATACAGTTGAAATTTACTGCAAATGACATAAGTAAGTATGCATGCAGAAACAATCCATCCCAAGATTCCACCCACTATTAAGAATTTATTAGGTTTTTTAGGATTCCAGAATTTCTATTAAAGCCTCACTTTCATGCTTAGCATCATTCATAATAGGGTTCACCTAAGAAAGGAAAAAAAGCTGGATTTCTGTAAGACAAGGCTATCATCCCTGACATTTCATAATGAATTCATATTTAATATAGGCAACTGAGCAAATGGAACCCAGAATTGCATTACACATTTTTCATTTCATACAGTAACTGATGTGGATGTCCGTAGCAGAAAGAAAGGAGAATGGCTTTTTACAAGAGTTTCGGTGATACTCATTTGGTTATGAGCCCTTTACATTTTCAGTGCGCAGAGAGCTTTTTTTTTGCACCAAAAAACTGACTAGGTCAGTATTTGCTGCACATATTTGTATTGTTAGCTTTTTTTGTCTTGCAGCTGTTGAGGAAACAGTGATGTGTTGGATGGGAAAGTTGGTGGCCCTCTAAGAAGCCTCTTATTAAAATTCTACCACTCAACTTAAAGGTGATTTCTGGATCCCCAGTGTATGTCATTTCACCGCCTCTCTGACATTGCAAAATCATCCTTGTCAAATTGCCAGAGAAGACTTATCCTTGGGACTCAAGAAAATACTTTAAAAGGAGCACTTTGCTTCTTGTCAAGAGATTGCAGCAAATGACAAAAATTTCATATAAGTTCATAACTATGTAATACTATCCATATACTCCAGTCTCCAATACCAGGAACATTTGGTTACAGCTGATGTTGTGGGAAAGTGACTCATTTTAATGATATACCAAGATATAGATGCTCACTCCCTCATTCCTCCTATGCACAGCACACAAACCCCTTAGGAGAGGGTGCTGATGGCAGACTAAAACAGTATAACTTTGTGGGAGTCCCTTACTAAAATTGTGATTGCATAGAATAAGGCAGAGAAAATCATTCCCTACCTTCACCTCTATACTCCTCTGAATCTCTTCAGCAAAGTCCTTAAGCACAGCTTTGATTTATCAAGGTACTTTAGGTCAATAGAACTTCTCATATACCTGAAGTTACATGTATGCTTAAATAACATGCTGAATAAAGTCAAAATTGTAGACATTATTTTCAAGTTATTAGAAAATCAGGATTTAAATATATTTTTCTGAAGTGTGGTTTTTAGTATGTTTTGTTAAATGAAGTGTAAAAACTTGAAATAAATACAATCTTTCAGTTTGAAAAGTAGTTGCCATTTTGTTAACTTATACAAATAGTTGTGTTTCTGTGATCCTCTTTTGTGAGAATTTGTGATAGTATACATATTTGTTAGCATATATTTCATTTCTTTCTTGAGCTACATTTATATTTGACCAAATTCTTTCCCAGAGTTCGTGGTGCAGAACCTGGACGTTTGCATAGATTTATCGCATTGTCAGTGGAGAGCCTTATAGGAAAGTAATTCAGCACAACTTTTCATAACCATTTCTTTTTATCCTAACTATTGGTTCAATTTAATGAAGAGTTATAAATGAAAGAATATCAAATTGCCAGCATATTGAAATACAAGATTCAAACACAATATGAATGAGAGCCAAAATAGTGCAATAATTCAAATAGCTATGAAACACGAATTCTAAAATTCTTTCTCTTGAGAAAGGGAGAGTAATGAGAATGGGAACTAGTTAACTTACTTGGAAATTCATTTATAAACCACTAAATTAACTAAGTTACCTCTCTTTTTTGAAGCATGCCACATCACAATATCAATATCGTTCAGCAGAGACTGTAACTCCACTGTGGAAAAAATACAAAAAAAGAGGATAAAAATATACAATCTTAAAGCATGATAAATTGTGGGACAAGTGTTCTGATGTCATAGAAGGAACTTAAATTTTGTGTTTGTCTTATACAAGATAATGTAATTGTTTCACATAAGACACCAACTTTTTTCAACACATCCTTGTATTAACTCATCAGAACTCAACTGCCACTATAACAAATAACTGACACTTTAATCATTGCAGCTGCCACTGAAGTCTCTCCATTCATTCTGAATTGTTTTCCAAGTATATTGAATATCTTTCTTAGTGCTTTTGCCCTTGAACATAAGTGATGTTTTGTAATAATACTCCACTATTGTCAAATGATATGTAGGAAGCAATAGACAAGTAACTAATACTATGTAGAATACATCTGTAGAATAATAACTAAATAATATGTAGAATGAAATAAGACAATATAGGGACAACAATGTAAATGAAAACAAACATTGCAATATAGATTTCTCATGTGACCACTAATAGTAGTTAACAACAACTAATAATGGTAGAGAAAAAAGAAGCCTGCTTAATTATCTTACATTTCTCTTCCAATTTCAGACTAACTAGGTGTCATCATTGGTTATTCTCTCATTCTCCATCACCACTATGGTTTCTAAGAAAGTATTTGGGTTTTTACCTGCAGGCAGCCAGGTATTATAAATTGTTACTCTTCAGTTTGTTCAGGAAGAGAATTATTAACTAAGATTTTTTTGTTTTCCTGTAACATACCAGAGGAAAAAAATGGGTTTAATATCAACAAATAGGGTTCTTTTGTGGCTTGCTTTATTGCTTATAAATAGAGTATACAGCTGAAAATGCATTTCAACATTCCCCTGAGTAGACAAGTAATCAATTATGTACTCTCAAAAGTTGTAGCTCTTGATTCATGGTTTGGTTTTTTTTTAAAAAAAATAAATAAAATAGAGTGGGGAGGTTTGTGGCCCCTAACTTGGATTTTACCTTTGTGTAACTGCTGAACAAGCTAACTCAAAATGAGCTGCTGTCCTCACTTTCAGTAGAGAAAAAAAATGTACTGTATTTATTCAGCAGAAACGTAGCATCAGATTATGTATTCTCATCATAGGGTTCTATGTGCACTGACTCTGCACTTCTTCAGTTTCAGCTGTAATGAAAACGCATCAAGTTGTCATCTGCAACTGTACAGGAGAAGTAAAAAATAAACTGGAGATGGCACTTATGGAATAATATATTTTTTAGTTTTTACTATCTTGATTTCTGTTGCTGCATTCTGGGTTGTTTCAAAACAGAAGTTCCATTTCCCACTCAAAATTTAACTTGAAAGAGAAGAAGTCACTGGTGTTTTCCTAAATTGCCCCACCATCGAAAGCCCTATCAACCTGTGTTTGCAGTGGTGACTTTTAGAAAAAATAAATACCCACACAACCTATTAAAATGAAAAGGTACTAGCCCTTGCACAAAACTCTGATGACACGTGACTTTTACCATTGTGTCAGTAATAAATAAGGTAGGAACAAAAAAGAACCAGGAAATGGACAGTGGCAAGCACAATGAAATAAGGAGGCCTTATACCACGGCCTAAAAACAGCCAATTAAAGATTCTATCATATCTCCTCAGGGAGAAAATTTCACATCTGAAGCCTCTGGTCTCTTAATCCAGTCAAATCTTGACTAATTCGAGTTCAACCTTCTCTAGGCAGCCAGAGGTAGAAGTAGACGACTATGGCTCATATTATAAAGCTGAATTATAAATGGTCAGTTATTACATCAAACTATTACAGAACATCAATTAAAAGTCCATCAAAAACAAGAACAAAAACCAAAGAGCAGCAATAATAGAACCTAAAATATTAAAATATACTGACATATAAGCAAGGCTTTTTTTGTGATGGTACTCAGGGGTACTGAGTACTAGCACCATTTTTTCAGAGTGATGTGGCCCCGGCTCCTGCTGCCACTGCTGGTAGCCCCAGGTCCCTGGCTGAGTACCAGCACCTTTTTTTTTTTTTTTTTTTTTTTTTTTTTTTTTTTAAAGCACTGCATATAAGACAGTGAAACTTGGAGGGAAGCGAGGTGTGAATACCATAGATCATCTTTCTTAAACATATTGGGCCAAATATTCTTAGGAGGGAGCAGGGAGAGCTACTTTGCAGTTACTAGAGATTCCTTTGAAAACACATTTGGTAACTGCAAAGACTGAATAGAAGAGAATGGATAGCTCATTTTATTTATCCGCGAAGGGTCTGATCCAGCAAACTTGTACTCTTCTGAGCAGTCCATAGTAACACAATGGTACTATTATACTTCAAAAGTTCCAATTAGTCAAATAAAATTGCTTCAAAGTGGCATGCACAGCTATGGCGCTTCAAAATGAATACATAAAATAAATGTTACAACATCCCCCCAGTTTTTAGATAGTTTTAGACAACTTTTATTTTATGTGGTACCATTCTTCACAGTATTTTAGTAGATTTATGTAAAATTATGCCTCAAAAGGAAAAGGGCAAGTTTGCCACTGTCCATTTTGCCTGATGTATAGGACTGAATCTTGTTGTGCTACCATGTGAGAGTGCCTGAAGAAGCAGGCCACAGAATCTGATATGTAATTCCTTCTGCTCTGTGTGGGATTGACTCTGTTCCACCCCCTATACCTGCCACAATGGGAATCCCTTCAGGCCCTGGAGAGAGCCAAGCCAGGATTCAGCCCGCTTTCTTCCTCCCTCCCCCACCCCCCCGTCTGCTCTTAGGGATAAGCCACGATCTGGCCTGCACATACACCGTTAATTGTAATAACAGTTCAAATGTGATTTCTCATGTATGCAATATAATTATTATATTTATTTCCTCACTCCAGGTTTATTAGTTTTCTTCTGTGTATATCTTCATAACATTTTGTATATTCTCTTTTTAATAGACAAAGATTTTGTCCACAATAGTTTGAAAAAGTAGAAATCAAATTTATAGGAAAGAACACAGATTGGACTCTACCTGGGGAATTTTTGCATCATGCAAGGTGTTTTGTTTGTCACACTAAGTAGCATTGTCAAAAGATAAACAAGATTTTTCAGGAATTATGCATCAAGTAAAGTTGAAAAATGTCAAGTAACAGAGGAAGAGGTAGTGAAGCTTGAAGGTAACTTCAACAATTTGCCAATTCTTTTCTTTTGTTTTGTTTTTTCTCAGTACATTTCCCCAAAGTACCTCAGGCAGGTTGTACTAGAGGATTCTCAGACTATATGAAATGCACAGAAAAGATTGGCTAGAAAATATTATTTCTACATATTTTATATGTATTTCATATATGCACATATTACATAAATAAAATATTATATGTAATTATAATTTATTACACATTACAATAAAACTTTGTTATATAGTATTATTCTCCTGCCTAACTCAGCTGACGCCAGAGATCTGTCTCATAGACTTTAAGGTCAGAAGGGACCAGTACGATCATCTAGTCTGACCTCTTGCAAAATGCAGGCCTCAAGACCTCACCCACCCACTCCAGCAATAGGCCACGAACCTATGACTGAGTTATTCACCTCCTTAAATCATGATTTAAAGACTTTAAGATACAGAGAATTCACCGATAAGTGAGCCATGCCCTGTGCTACAGAGGAAAGTGAAAAACCCCTAGAGCCCAGGCCAATCAGCCCTGGGGGAAAATTCCTTCCCAACCCCAAATGTCCTATAGCATTAACTTGTTCAGGCTCAGAAATACTACCTCACATTTAAATAAATGTGTGTAAAGAAATCACTCTGAGTCCAGGACACCACTGACTCAAAATTCACAGGAACATTTTATGACATGGGGGAGAAAATGTTTCCCATCACAGTAATTTGCCGTGAACATACAAGATAATTAATGCAACCGCTTTGACAGACTATGATTAATTGGTGGTAAAACCTTTTCAAAACTGCCTACAATGCCAAACAAAGTATAATGGAAGTCTGTTAGACCTAACTGGCAAAAGAAGAAAAGCTTTTGGATGGGTAATTCCAATATGGTACAAAATAAAGTCTCATTTCTACATCTGTTACTCTTGTGGTTAATCTCAGTTCACAAGAACTGTTCCCATGAGTTTACGGTTGGAAGATTAGGACCTAAAGCTCTACTTAATGGTGTGTTCCAGGATTTTGAAGCTGGAAATAATTTTTAAAAGTGTACGCTGTCTAGGGGGAAAAAACCCCCAAACAAACAAACACCCAGCACCATAATGTCCCAAAGACCACGAGCAATAATATTGTATATATAAATATATATTCAAAGGGAAAATTTATTTTTCAACAATTGCATTTTCATGATACCAAAACCACTAAGTTTGAAGTTTTAAAAAATAAACCATTTCCAAGTTAACAAAGCACAAATTGCCCTTGAAAAAAAACATTATAGTTCAGGAAACACCATCCTGCCTCTCAAAGGACTGAAAAATAGCCAAATAAAATTTTGCCATGCTTCCTAAACACAAAAGATATCCAGCTGTGGACTGAACACACAAATGAGTAATTTCAGTAATTTTTTTTTTTAAAAAGTTATAAGTGCCTATAATGAGGGCTTATAATGCTAGTGCCACCTCAGCCATAACAATAATTCTGCAAGAACAACACTATAATAAATGAAAGGTAGCTAGGACTACAGGGAAGGGTTATGATCTTAATCAACCACAATATCAAAGCTTTATTGTTTTATGAAGTCACCAGAACCCAGATGTAATTACGTACAATTCAGCCTTGTTTACATTCTTTGGTTCATTTTTACAGAAAAATGTACAGCATGCATAAAAGTTTCTATTTCATTTCTGTCTCTCCTGAACCTTAACTGCTTCCCTAGGGTAGATTTACAGCAAAATCACATCAAATGGTGATATTTTTAAATGAATTAAGCTATTGAGTGAACTCTTCTCAATTCTCTGAAGTTCACATTACAAAATATGATGACAGACATAATCAGAACCATGGATTAGGAGGTTTTGTCAGCATTGACTTCTACTTAAATATCTCAGTATTCTATAAGTGGGTGGATACAGTGCATGTATTTATGTTTGGAAAGGTTGGACATTGCATGTGCATACAGATGTCACATGTTCATGTGCACACACATACTAGCAAATATGATCAGTTTCATATTTTTACAGGAAGTTGAGGGTACTATAATTCATGCATTATATGACTCATATTCAGTAATAAAAGAGAGATAACTCATACACAGCATACTCCATAGGCTGTCAAGGGGAGAGATTCTGTTACTAGGACTGATTCCTTTTTCCTCCATATGACTGGGATCTATCCGATAACTTGTGGTTATGTCTACCTTGATAGTCTGTCACCCTATATCCCATGCACTACCAGCAGCCTACAATGAAAGGATAAGACTAGCATACCTGAAGGAGATGACTGCTAGAAAAAAGGAAAATCTTCCAGCTCCTATTGGTTGGCTGGTGATTTAGCATTATTATCCCCATATTACAGATGGGGAACTGATGCCTTGTGAAGTGAAATAACTTTATCCAAGAGCGTAAGGCAAAACAGTGACAGAGCTGGGAATAGATTACAGTAGATGCTTGTTTGCTGCAACACCTTATAAGAGCAACTGCCACTTACAAGCAAAATTTTGCCTGGGAACACTTTCCCTATTATGAATTGTTGACACTATCTCATGGCTATGCCTACACGTGTAAAGTCAACTCTGTTAAGTCGATTTAACAAGATCGACTTTAAGTTGACTTAGAGTTAACCTTGTTAAGTCAACAGAGTGGCTACACTTTAAGGCGACTTAACAGTAGACATAGCCGTCCACACTGACTAAGTTGACTTAATAAGGTTGACTTAGCTCTATTCCCCATCCACACTGGCTTTAAGTCGACTTAGGAAGTCACCTTAAGGCTAAGTCGACCTTCAGAGGTGGTATTATTAAGTCGACTTAAGCGGTTATTAATTCAGCTTAAGGAAGCTCTTAAGTCGACTTAATAAAAGCCCAGTGTGGACGCGGCTTTGTGTAGGTCGACTTAAGTGTCCTTACATCGACCTAAGCTGCCATTCTAGATTCATCCCATAAGAGCAACAAATGCTTAGGAGCAACATAGTAAAAGGGAACCGATACATTATTACTAATCAAGGTCTATTGTATAAAGCAAAAAAAGGGACCATTGTCATCGTCTAGTTAGACCAACCTCCTGCACTAACAGGCCCTAAATGCCTGTTTAAACAAAAGCAACTCTTTTAGAAAGCATTCAGTCTGCATTTAAAATAGAATCCAAGTTTCTTGACTTACAATCTGGTGCACTATCTATTGGACCACACTATCTACTCTATCAAAGGCCATGTCAACACTGATGGCGGCAACTCTGAATTGACTTAGCGGTCAGTTAAGACATGATAAATTGATCCAGAAGTCCAGTTAGTAAATGCACCATGCAAGTGTCACAGCACAGTGAAGATGCCATGCTAAAGAGGAGTTAGAAAGTTGACAGGAATTGTGTAAGCTGTCCTGTATAGCTTGCGTGACTCCCATCAACTGCCAGTGAATTTTCCCAGAAGTGTAGACCAAGCCAAAGTTACAGAAATTATTGTTGATTTAAGAACTGAACTGGTGCCTATCACCTAAACCCCTTAGATGCATTAGAATAAACACAATGTACCCAAGAAGATTTCAGAATCCTGTTGAAGGCCTCTGCAGCACAGGACCAACCAGACAAGCATCTCCCAATGATGGTAGGGGGAATAGCTCAAGTAGTCCACTGTCTGATGGTCAGTGCTCAGTCTTTATTCATGCCCAGGACTTTAGCCCTCTGGCCGAGTCCTCCACAGCTACCCTCCTTCTGGGGGTCAAGTCCAGTCACAGCCAGCCCACTCTGCCTCAGTGGCCACCACTAGTTCCTTTACTACTCACTTGCAGCCTGTTTTAAGACCTCAGCTGAGTCTTCAGTTCCCTCCTTTCAAGGTATAGTCCTGTTCCAGCTAGCCCACTTGTATCAGAAGCCACCACACTTCACCACTCACCTGTGGTTCCCCACCCACTGGCGGTCTGGGGAAAGCGTGTGGGACCCAGGCCTGCCCAATTCTCTGGGCCCCGGCCCAGGGACCCTATATGATACATTGATCACCAACTCAAGCCCCTCAGTCCTCTTTGGCTTGCTCCCTCACCATGTCCCCTGGGCCATTCACCCCCCCCCCCCAGGTACCTGCAAGCCCTTGTATCAAGGCTATGGCTCACTGAAGCCCAGCAGTGCCCCAGTGAGCTGTCCATTGTCCTGTCTCCCCCAGCCTGACCTTCCTGCTCCAAGGTCTCAGATGAACTGCCTCAAGCAAGAGCTATAGCCCTGCCTTTATACTGCTCCCTGAGTCCTGATTGGCCCTGCAGTCCCCTGCTCCTATTGGCTAGGCACTCCCTACAGAACTTTTAACCCCTTCCTGCCGGCATGGGGAAACTACACCTGTAAGCAAGTTTCCTCCAACTTATAGGCTATGTCTACACTTGTTAATTTAGGTTCACTTAGCTAAGTCGACTTTGTTAAGTTGACTTAACATGTCTAAACTTAAATTTTAAGTCAACTTTGGGGGGACCCTACAAAGTCGACCTAGAGCATCCACACTGGATGCCTAGGTTGACTTCTAGGGGCTAGGTGGACCTGGGACTGGTCTACGGTGGCAGGGGGCACCCCTTGCCAAGTGCTAGGGGGCTCAGCCTTTGCCCCATTGTACCTGGGTACAGGTAACAAAAGGGGACAGGGACCCTGGCAGGGCATAGGGGCTGGGTGGGCAGGGTTCTGCCCTGCCCTGTGGGGGGGCATGCCAGGCTCTTCCTGTGCCAGGCACCCTGGCAGGGAGGGCAGTGGGGAAGTCCTGGAGAGCCCTAAGGCAAGTTAGGGCTACTCCACATCTACTCTGGCTTAAGTCAACTTTAGAAAGTCGACTTAAGCCAAAAGTCGACTTAAAAGGAGGTTTTATAAAGTTGAATTAACTTTTCCTTAAGTCGACTTAAGCAGCTGTTTAAGTCAACTTAAGGAAAGTGTAGTGTAGGCGCAGAGTAAATTAAGTCGACTTAAGCAAGCTTAAGTCAACTTAATTTACAAGTGTAGATGCACCCATAGTGTCTGTAACTGGTCTCTAGAAAAATAAGCTAATGTACTTCAGTCATCATGAATTCACGTGTATTTCCTTTACAAAAACCATGTTGATTTTCCTTAACAAAGCACATTTACCACATTCATCTATGTGTCTGTTAATTCTGTCCTTTATTATAGCTTTAACCGGTTTGCCTGGAACTGAAATTAGGTTTACAGGCCTGTAAATTTAAAAATTGGTGTCACATTGGCTATTCTCCAGTCATCTGGTACAGAAACTGATTTACATGTTAGACTACATATCAGTTAGTAGTTTTGCAATTTCACATTTGAGTTCCTTCAGAACTCTTGGGTGGATACCATCTGGTCCTGATTACTGTATAATTCATTAATTTGTTCCAAAACCTGGTCCTGATTACTGTATAATTCATTAATTTGTTCCAAAACCTCTGCTACTGACACTTCACTCTGGGACAGTTCCTCAGATTTGTCATTTAAAAAGAATAACTCAGGTCTGAGAATCTCCCTCACATCCTCAGACATGAAGACTGATGCTAAGAATGCTAGTTTCTCCACTATAGCCTTATCATCCTTTAGTTCTCCTTTAGCATCTTGATCATTCAGTGGCCCTTGCTTCTGATGGACTTAAAAATTTGCTGTTACTTTTTGAGTCTTTGACTAGCTGTTCTTTTCTTTTTTCACCTGCCTAATTATGTTTTTAAACTTCACTTGTCAGTATTTGTTAAATTCTATTGATGAAAATAGAAAGTAACTTCAACTTTTTAAAAGATGCTTTTTTGCCTCTTATTGATTCTTTTACTTTATTTCTTAGCCATTTTTTTGTCCTCTTACTATGTTTTTTAATTTGGGAGTCATGTTTAAATTGAGCATCTATTCTGGTGTCTTTAAAAAGTTCCTCTGCAGCCTGCAGGGATTTCACTTTTGGCATTGTGGCTTTTCTTTTTTCTTTAACTAATGTCCTTTTTTTGTGTAGTTCCCCTTTCTAAAATTTACTACTCCTATCACCAAAGAGGGATTTTAACTTTTATTGTATTGTGGTTACTATTACCAATAGGTTTGGTTATATTTACCTCTTGGACCAATCCTGTGCTTCACATAGGACTAAATCAAGAATCGCCTCTCCTCTTGTGGGCTCCAGAACTAGCTGCTTCAAGAAGCAGTCATTTAATGTGTTGAGAAACTTAATCTCTGCATCCTGTCCTGAGGTTACAAATAACCAGTCAATATGGTGATAGCTGAAATCCCTCATCATTAGGGTTTATTTTATTTTTTTTATTTATTGCCTCTCTATTCTCCTTGATCCTTTCACAGTCATTATTACCATCCTGGTCAGGTGTTTGTTATTATAGTCCTACTGCAATAAAGGAAGGTGATCAGGAACAGTCAGCATTGATTGACTAAAGGCAAGTCATGTCTGATCAACCAGATTGCCATCTATGATCAGATGACTATCTCTGGGGATGTGGGGAAAGTGGTGGACATTATACACCTTGATTAAGCAAAGTTTTTTATATGGTCTCCCACAGCATTTTTATTAGCAAGTTAAAGAAGTATGGGTTGCATGAATACAATACAAAATGGACAGAAAGCTGTGTAGATCATCAAGCTCAACAGTCAGTGATCAATGGCTCAATGACTAGCTGCCAGTCAGTAACAGAGTTCCCCAGGGTCAGTGCTGGGGTTAGTTTTGTTGAATATTTTCATTAATGATCTGGAGGAGTAGATAGACTGCATCCTCAGAAGGTTTGCAGATGATACCAAGATGGGGGAGTAGTAGATATATTGGAGGGCATGGATAGGATACAGAGTGACCTACATAAATTACGTGATTGGGCCAAAAGAAATCTGATAAGGTTCAAGGATAAGTGCAGAGCTCTGCACTTAGACCAGAAGAATCCCATGCACTGCTCCAGACTGCACTGACCAGCTAGGCAGCAGTTCTGAAGAAAAGGACATGGGAGTTACAGTGTACAAGAAGCTCAATGAGACAATAGTATGACATTACAACCAAACCGGCTCATGGCATTTTGGGTGGCATTAATATTAGAATTGCCAGCAAATTAAAGGAAGTGATTATTCCCTCTATTCAACACTGGTGTGGCCTCATTTGGAGTAGTGGTTCCAGTTTTGAGCCCCCACACACAGAAGGGATGTGAACAAATTGGAAAAAATCTAGCAGAGGGCAACAAAAACTATTAGGGGCTGAAACACATGATTTATGAGGAGAGGCTGAGGGAACTAGACTTCTTTAGTCTGCAGAAGAGAAAAATGGGGCGGATTTGATAGCAGCCTATAATGGGGGTTGAAATGGGGGTTCCAGGAAGGAAGGAACTAGGCTATTCTCAGATGACAGAACAAGTTGCACTAGGGTGATCTAGATTGGATATTAGGAAAACCATTTCACTAGGGGTGAAGCACTGAAATGGGTTACCTAGGGAGGTGGTGGAATTTCCCTATTCAGAGGTTTTTAAGATATGTCTTGACAAAAGCTCTGTGTCACGGATTGAGTCCCCCCCCCACTGGCCATCCAGGTGGGGAAAATCTGAGGGGCACAAGCATGAACGGGGTCTCCGTGACATTCCAAAGTCAATAAATACCTCCCTTTGAATCAGGGTGCCACGATCTAGTGGCAATAGAGTCAATATGCAAACCCTTGGGTCAGGGCAGTACAGCCTAGCAGCCAGAGTCAATATACAGGCCCTCAGGTCAGGGCAATATGGCCTAGCAGCAACAGGGTTAATATGCAAGCCCTCAAGACAGGGAAGTACAGCCTAGTCACAAGGGCTATGTCTACACTTGCACTTTTAAGTCGACTTTAACTAAGTCGACTTAACTGAGGCTATGTACACACGATCACTTTATTGCGTGGTAAGGCTCCTTACCATGCAATAAAGCCAGTAGTGTACACATGACGAATTTCCCTGTTGCTCAGCAACACCCTTTTGCTGCGCAACAGTTAAACCACTCAAATCGAGAGTGGTAGCATTACCGCAGAACAGCTGTTCCACGGTAATGCTCGTGTGTACACATTTTGCGCATTAGACAGCCTCCAGAAATGTCCCAGAGTGCCAATCGAGGCCACTCTGGCACATTGGAGCTGTCAAATATGTCAATTTCACTGCTCTAGCAGAGCAGTGAAATT